>OZ004649.1:2500-602500 GCA_963924495.1 Nemapogon koenigi
CTAACCTAACCTAACCTAACCTAACCTAACCTAACCTAACCTAACCTAACCTAACCTAACCTAACCTAACCTAACCTAACCTAACCTAACCTAACCTAACCTAACCTAACCTAACCTAACCTAACCTAACCTAACCTAACCTAACAGCGCATGACAGAGGACATGGAACGAATGCACTATGAAAGGCCTGCGCATTTGGAAGCGCAGGAGAGATGAGAAAAGCTCTTTGGCCTTAAATGCGGCATAGGGACGGATGATAAAAAAAAAAAAAAAAAAAACCTAACCTAACCTAACCTAACCTAACCTAATTCGTAATTCTCGTGTAAGTAGCACTTTCTTTTCAGTTCCATCGCAAGAATGGGCTGATAATTTTATTGATCGTCTAGCCCCTCCTACAATACCTTCAATTGATAATTTACCTCAACATGTTCAATATCAGATAGTGCCTGATTCTATGTATTCAGCTTTTTCTCTTCAGGAATTAAAAAATGTTTTATCTTCTGTTAGAAAAGATTCAGCTCCTGGTCTGGATGGAATTTCTTATCACTTTTTATGTAATGCTGGTGAAGTTACATTAAATTACTATTTAAATTTGTTTGACATGATAATTGACACTGGTATAATTCCTATGGTATGGAGGTCTCAGGCTATAATTCCTATTCTTAAACCTAATAAAGACCCAAATGATATCAGTTCCTTTAGACCTATTGCATTGTCTTCAGTGTTGGCCAAGATTGGTGAACATTTAGTTAAGAATAGATTTGAATGGTTCATTGAACATAATAATATCTTGTCTGAAAACCAATATGGTTTTCGGAAGGGTAGGAGTACTATGGATAATTTAAGTATACTTGTTACGGATATTAGATTGTGTTTTAGTAAAAATAAATTTCTTGTTGCTAGTTTTTTAGATATATCTGCAGCTTACGATATGTTTTAATTTCTTTACTTAGGAAAAAGTTAGTAGAAATATCTACTCCTCCTAAATTATGTCAATTCATTTGCATTATGTTATGTGAAAGATATGTCACCTTAAAAACTGATAATGATTATATTACAGCGAATAGAACCATTTACAAAGGCTTACCACAGGGATCTGTCTTAAGTCTTCTGCTTTATAATGTATATACCAGTGATTTAGATAATTTAATTGATTCTTGTAAAATCTTGCAATATGCTGATGATATCCTGATTTATTCTGTTGATAAAAATTTTGAAATTGCGGCCTCACATTTGAACAATGGTCTCTCGTCCGTTAATAATTGGTTATACAATAATGCTTTAGATTTATCACCATCAAAAAGTGCAGTAGTAGACTTTACAAGAAAGAGGATTTATCCTAGTATTTTTATTCATATTAACCAAATTCCTATTCCTATCCGTTTGAAAACTAGGTTTCTAGGTCTTATTCTTGACTCTCGTCTTTCTGGTATTTCGCATTGTAAATATATTGTTAATAAATGTGAGAAGAATCTTAATATTTTAAGATATTTAGCGGGTACATGGTGGGGAGCTCATCCGTTTTCATTAAAGTTATTATATAATGCAATAATTCGAAGTGTTTTAGATTATGGTTCATTTTTGTTAGAGCCAATTAATAAAAAAAGTTCATTATCATTGGATTCAGGATGGTTATTGGTGCAATGAAGTGTTCACCTACTAAGGCCCTACAAGTAGAATGTTGTGATCCACCCTTGTACTTAAGACGCAAGTTTCATATTGATTATTTCTTTAAAACTTGTCAATTTTCCCAACATCCATAATTTGCAAAGGTATTATTGTTGGAGGATTATACTCGGACCTTGAACTATTGGCAACTTCCACTTTTAGTTATTAGTATTTACAAATATAAAAAAATGTCGGCTCCTTCTTTTCATTCAGATAAGCATATTATTTTCTGTTCTTCTTTTGATATTTTAATGTATAAGCCAGATATTATTTTAGATTTTGGTATTTCAAAGGGCGATACCAATGCTAACATAAATTTTCTTTCCTTAATAAATGATCAATTTCAGGGTTGGTCAAGTATTTTTTCTGATGCATCTAAATTTGATGCTCTTGGCTGTGTTGGTGTTGGGGTGTTCCATCCCAATTACAATATTGTAATAAAAATAAAGTGTCCCCCAGAAACATCTGTTTTTACAGGGGAATGTATTGGCATTTTGGCAGCTGTCAAGTATGTAATTATGTGCAAACTAAATAATATAATTATATTTTCAGATACCTAGTAGTAGTTGTCTCCAAGCTCTTCTGAGTAATCACTTCAAATCTCATAATTATCATTCCATAATTTTCAAAATTAAAGACTGTTATTTCAATACTCTTCTAAAGGTAAAAACATAAAATTAGCTTGGATCCCTGGTCACTCTGGTATCTCGGGTTTTGTGCGGTGACAGGGACACATTTATTAATTATTCCCCAGATTTATTGTCTCTTCCAGTGACCTACCTAAGAAAATCATGGTCATTCAATAAGTGTTGGTATTCAAGGATTCAACCGGTAATTCCACTCAAACCATGGTTTAATTTCGTCTTAGTAAACTGATTACATCCATGCTATGTCGTTTAAGATTAAATTTTAGTTGTTCACCAGTTTTTCTTCATAAACTAAGAATCAGAGATTCGTCCATGTGTGAATGTCGTTTAGAGGATGGGGACCTCAATCATATTTTTTTTGTTTGTCCATTATATCGACACCTGCTAGGAAAAACATTGTAATTCACTTTTAGTAACTTTACAGGAGAGGGCGTCAAAGATTTAAAAAATCTTACAGATTTTTGTTAACACTTATTGCTTACCAACCTTGAAAATTTGAGTTAATGAGGGAAGATCTATAATTTAATGTGATAATTATTACATTAAGTATTATGACTTTTGTGAGTTACAATGACATTCCACATAATATACGTTATAAAATGACATTGTAACTCAGACATACAATCCTACACTGTGTGTTAATATTTAATTTATAAAATAAAAAAATGTATGTCTGAAATTCTTCCTTGTCGGTTCACTCTTGGTTGTGGTTTTCATGTTGCAGCAAGATTTCGGGCCACCGTAATTCGTCTCACGATGCGACGCCACCCCTCTCTGTCGGCTGTGACACGTGTACACTCGTGTAATGGGCCGCCCACCGCAGATTTAATCTGGTCGGTCCATCGCATGGGTGATCTGCCGCGTGTTCTTGTGCCCTCGACCCTACCTTGCACGACAAGGCGCTCTATGGAGTCGTTGTCCCGCTGCGACATGTGTCCAAAGAATTGGAGTATCCTAGTCTGGACTATGGCCGATAAACGCTGCCTGATGTCAAGTTCTTGGAGTATCGATACATCCACGACACTCCAAGCATTTTCCTCCAGCACCACATTTCCAGGGCGTCTATCTACTTCTCAACTTCTCTCAGCGTCCACGTCTCAGCAGCGTACAGGAATATGGGGAACACTAGTGAACGGACGAGCCGTGTTTTTGTAGCTTTGGTGATATTGCGATTCTTCCAGACTTTCCTCAGCTTGTCCATAACATACCTAGTTATGGTCATGCGCCGCTTGACTTCGGCCACGCAGCCACCGTTGTTTGAGATCAGCGTTTCTAGGTGTATGACTGAACGACATCACAATCCTCCAGTTGTGTGATTTAACAGTAAATCTATCAGTATGGAGTTTGGTTTGGACAAATATGCGATCATACATGTAAAGCGAGGAGTGATATCGGAATCTGAGAGTACACAACTCATAGATTCTGTAAAACTTTATTCACTCTCTGCAAACGAAACCTACAAGTATTTGGGTATGTCACAGGCAATAGCAATCAATGTGACATACAGGAAACAATATTTGAAGGAGCGCTTCTATGACCGCCTGAAAAAAGTACTGAATAGTCTTCTTTCTATCAGGCGGAAATAAAGTGCGTGCCTTTAATGGTTGGGCAAGGCTGGCTTATTGTATTCCTTTGGCATACTCAAGTGGACTCAAACTGAACTGGACGCCCTGGACAGACGAGTTCGGAGACTATTGACCGCATATCGTATGCACCACCCACGCTCATCTGTAATGAGACTGTACATCCCACGTAAATGTTGAGGTCGTGGCTTTCTCAACGCTAAGACTCTCCACAATCATGAGTGAGGTATACTGTTTGGTACACTTTCGCGGTATATTTTCGTCTGGCAACCGTGATCAGCTAAATTTACATTATTTCCCAACTACCCTTTTTTCATATCCACTTTTCTATTGTCTCCTACCTGTTGTGCTCTGTGCAATATCACTCTTTCCCGAAAGTAACGGGATTACGGGACATTCCCGCAAGAACCAGGACTCAAGAGCAGAAAGTAAACGCGTGGTACTACTGCGGTAAGAAGAAGAGAGATCAACCAGCTAACAGTCCACTAATATCAGGTCAGAGATTCCTACTATCTTACTCCCATCTCGTGCGTCATACAGCAAGCCTTTAATCCGGGCCCTGTATCGCACATATACAGTCTCAAAGAATATTTTCTCAACAGTGAGGGGGTGATGCATGGAGATGTGGTCAAGATAGACAAGGGCTTTACCCCGTTATCCTTGGCTAAAGAGAACTGGCACAAACCTGTAATACTGAGTGAGTACCAATGACCACAAGGAGGTATGGCAGAACAAGGAGTTACACGGAAAGTTCTACAAGGTTATTCATGGCTCTGATGTAGACCTTTTGACTTCCGTATCCTGGCTACGCCTGTGCAATTATGGACGAAGTTGTCAAGACGAATATCTACCTGAAATATATAATGAAGGACGGCACGGCTGACATCTGTCGAGCATGCCACCGTCCCGGAGAGTCAATCAGACATGTTATTTCCGGTTGTTCTCGTCTTGCCAACGGCGAGTACTTGCACAGGCACAACCAAGTAGTCAGGATTATACACTAACAACTTGCTCTGTGATACAACTTTGTAGTCACGGAAGTACCGTATTACATGTATGTGCCTGAACCAGTTCTTGAAAATAGTCATACCACGCTCTACTGGGATCGTTCTATCTTCACAGACAGAACTATTGTTGCCAATAGGCCTAATATGCGCGCCTTGCAATGATAATCAATGTCACTATCCCACATGACGACAATCTTGTGAAACCTGAGAAAGATAAACAATCAAAATATCTTGACTTGGCTCACGAGATTGTCGACATGTGGGATAATTGTATCATTGTATCGATAGTCGTGACGGTCAATAGTCTTTTTGCCAAGAGTTTTGACCGTCACCTTAGGAGCCTTGAGATTGGCGGTTGGGTCAAGAAGGGCCAGATCCAGAAGGCAGTACTCCTCAGCACGGCACGTATTGTGAGGAGGTTCCTTTATCTGCAGCCCTAACCACCGGTAGTTTGGGTATTTACCCCGCTTCCGGGGGATAACTCCTTTTTTATATTAATATGTAAAAATATAATAGAAAGAAATGAAATGAAAAACAATAATAAACTTGATAAACCAATCCATTTAAGACCTCAAAACAATAGCCCGATTTTTATTTAAGTTTATCTCAGCAATAGTCCAGGCACCTGACGGGGCCTGTCTGTGAGCGCATTGTATTTGATGCATTCAGAGATAGGTCCCGACGGATGCTAGTCACAACACTTTAGATTAAACCCTTAAGGCGTCTACGTATTGGACCTATGCAAGCCTTACAAAGCTCGTGAATTTAATAATCGCAACTTATGTTACAATATTTATACCAAATATTTTTATTCTGTATTCAAGAATGAAAAGATTGTAACTAACTTTACGATGAAAAAATAATAATTTCCAAAGACAAAGAGTGTATCTTATATTACAATTTTTGTAATGCAATATTAATAACGATAGGCATAAACAATGATGTGTAACTAAATATACCCTTTTATTACCTGCCGTTTTCTCTCACTTACAATGTTTTCACACTAAATAAAATCTGAACGCAAAGGAATTTAGACACAGGGGTAAGCGCAAAAAAAAAGTAGATTTTTTGTTTAGCAAGAATATAATTGTAACTCAAAACCGCATAAAAGTAAGTTACAATGTTCTTTCTTGCAGGTGTCGATATGATCGATCAGATTTTATTTCTTCATTATCCAAAGATGTTTCTTTTCCTGCAAATATATCTCATCTATTAAGTTTATTTTCTACAGAAATTATTTTTTCATTATCTATGTTTTTAACAAAAAATAAAATAAAATTGTAAAGTAGGTATTTAATTTATGTTTTAGGTATAGTATAGTTGTTAACACTGACGTGACACTGGCATAACTGTTCATAAGTGAACGATTGCCATATAAAAAAAAAACGTGATTTCTCGAAAATGCTAGTTACGATAAATATCTCAAACTAAACTCCCATGTAAACTATCGAAATAAGCAGTTTCAATGGATATAAGCTATACTCCCACGAAGTAAACTATTGAAACTGAAAAATCTCAAAAACTGGTAAATATTCTTCTGTGACTTTATAATACAAATAAAAAGCTTCAATTGATCTAATCAACTTCAATTTACTGATATCTTAACTCATCTCGATCAAAAGTTATTTAGTAAAATCGTCTCTCCTGTAAACCAAGCATTTTCAGTTTCGATATTTTACCTAGGGACCGTCGATTTTATATAGGCATGGGGCGGCCCATAACCTGATGAAATGAAACGAGACTTTATGCAAATACAAATATAATGTAAGATGAAAAATGAACAGCGCATAGTTTATAACGCCTGATATAAAAGTACCTAACGGGTCTCCTACAATATCTCTAAAATGTTTTGATATCATTTTAGAATATATAAGTACTTAAGATATAAAATTACGTTCTATAATTATTCATTTGCTATAATTTTTTTTAAATCTAAAATCGATTTCTGTAATTTTCAAAATCACTATTATCAAAATATATAAAATTAAATTCTATAATTATTTATTTGCTATAATTTTTCTTTTGTCTAAAATCGATATCCGTAATTTTTAAAATCACTATCAAAATATATAACATTAAATGATCTAATATATAATTTGCTATAATTTTCGTTTTATCTAAAATTGTTTTCTATAATTTTAAAGATATCTAAATTATCAAAAGGTACAACATTTAAGCACAAAAGGCACATCTAATGATTAATTTGCTATAATTTTTTTCCAATTTATTTGCGAAATATTTATTAAGTATATAAAATCGTCCTTCCTTATTATAAATAATATATATAGGTATCATATCCGTTATCAACAAGTGATGGTTGTTTAGGTATGTAGTTATGAGTTTCTGTTTTAAAACTATTCGAACCACGCTCGTCGCTTCGCTCCTCGCTAACCTAATATTTTTTACAAATTAGGGGAATATGAATCGAAAATTAGTGCAACAGGTTAAGATTAACAAAAACTACTGTAAATATTAATAGTAGTACTTATTTAAATTAGAAAATTATTTTTTATGATTATATATTTGTAAATGTAAATAGAATGAAGTTAAACGTTTAAAAATGTAGTGAGTACAATTATTTTAGCAATCTGTATGGTACTTATTGGTGAATATACCTTTCGGTCCGTTTTCCACCTACCCACTCCTGTACTACTGATTTCGTGTCGCGTCGAGAGGTTGTCCGCGACGGTAAAAAACAAATAAATTAACTAAATATATAAAAGTGTCAAAACGTGCAAGAAGGCTCCACGGCAGATACTATATAGCCAGCTGACTGAAGCGAGAAGACAGGCGTAATTGGTACGTACTCCTTCCTTTTCTGTATTCCATCAATAATTATTCACCAGTACAGTGCTATACAAATGATATAAATTCATATATCTAAGGAATTGTAGGTCTATTGTATGTTCCCAATTAACTCGCCCATGGATTAGTACGGAACCCTAACATTTTGGTCACTTCGGCCGGGTCAGATGGACTCAGCTCCTAGATAACTGGAGGAACCAGCCCCGTTATCTGTAAATAGGTATTACTGATTCCATTGGCGAGTTATATTATAGTCAATACCTACTCAACTCCGTATAATATTTTATATATATTTAGTTTATGGGGATATATATGATATATACAGTATTTAATTAGTTTATACATATCTATATTTCCTAATATCAATTGATACCTAAAATTCATTATCGTTAATTTTCTTTGTTAGTTCATATAATTTGATACAGAATGGCTACATCACAGAAATTAACTGATGTTGAAATAAAGATAAAAGTATACACAGGTCGTAAGCAGAAGTACTTTGCTAGGATTCAACGTATTTATAAGTTAGCTAAAGTGCTTATTAGACTATACAATTTTTAGAAAATCTATTTAGGAAATAGGAAGATGTAATTGCAGTTAGGACAGTTAGCATCCTATTTAGAACAGTTAGGAAGGCCCGACCGCTCTGTTTCCTATTTAGGACGACTAGTTGGCAGTTGGAAGGCGCCCGTGCTTCGCATCAGACGTGTAGCGCGCGCGCAGCCACAGAGCAAGTAAAAATGACGAACGAAAGAGAAATTTTATTAAACATTATAGAAGTTTATAGAGAGATGCCATATTTATATAATAAGGCAGATATAAACTATTTCAACAAGTCTTTGCGGGAAGAGGGTTACAAAGTCTTGTTGGATATTTATATAAAAAAATATATTTTATATAAAATTAAAATCTCGTACACTTTTATACGAAATTTAAACAATGTTAACTGCCCGCGCCACATATCCACGCTAGTAGTAATTTCCATAAATGAATAATTTTAATTGTATTGGTTTTGACTATAACTATTAAATTGTAAATCACTTATTATTTGTTTCTTTTGATAGCCTTTGTTGTATACTCTATGGTATACTGTATGGTTTCATCTATGCTGTTGCTATGCATTTTGTTATTGTGTAATGTCTGTAAATAAACTCGTATTTTTAAATTGAATAAAGCCAATTTTCCTCGTGGTATTTCTTTTAATTATGTATCAGCCTTATAGTCCCAAACTCAGGGAATAAAACTACCTCAAACTGAATAGTGTAAATTTTGGATATTGTGAGATTTTTTTAAACTTATACTTGTACGAGATTATGTAACGGAAAGTACGAGATATTTGGCAACCTTGGTACAAGAAAAACATCTGGCATCTGGCAACCCTGCGTCTGTCCGATTTAGTGTAGTGTGATCGCTAGCTTCCTACTTAGGTTCCTAACTGTTCCTAAATAGATTTTCTAAAAATTGTATAGTGTAATAGGGGTTTAAAGGAATTGGAACACAGGAAAGTACTTTTGAGGACCTGGAATCATGCATAGATGAGGTAACAAATGTTCGTGAATCATTCGAACAAACCGTAGAACAGCTTCAGGTATTAGAATGTGAAAGTAATTCAGAGTATCTGCCTAACACTCAAGAAATAAGTGCCTTTGATGACTTATATTTTTATATTAAAAAAATCTATAAAAAGTATTCATCTATTTCTATAGAATCAAATTCACAGGGTAGTTGTGGAAATTCGAACAATAGATTAGTTCAACCTAAATTGCCTAAAATTGAATTGAGAACATTTGATGGTAAACTGGAAAATTGGATCACATTCCGAGATACTTTTACTAGTTTAATTCATAACAATAAAGTTTTAGGTAATGTAGAAAAGTTTCATTATTTGTTGTCGGTCGTTACCGGTCCAGCATTACAGATTATAAAAACACTACCTATCTTGTACGACAACTATTCTATAGTCTGGTCATCATTATGTGATAGGTATGAAAACAAGCGAGCGCTAGGAACTAGGTATCTAGATAAATTATTTGAAAGTCATTGACCGGTCTAAATACATTTTTAGAAAAATTCCAAGAAAATGTGAAGGCGCTCGAAATGCTTGAGATTGAAAATCTATCTAGTTTTATATTATTTTATATTAGTTTTCGAAATTTAGATGTTACTACGCGTCGTTATTACGAACAAAGTATACAGAAAGACTATATTCCGTCATTTGATAATTTAATTCAGTTTGTATCGGGTCAGGTACGTATATTAGAAATGTCCAGTGATAGCGGAAACTGTCCACATAATATTGATAAAAACAAACATACTGTAGGTACAAATCGCAGCGGTTATAGTAAACCTGTTTCGTGGAGTAAACAAAGTGGTTCCGCGCAGGTACATTCGAATAAAAATTCATGTCTATCTAGTGCGGCCGCACCGAAACATTGCAAAAAAGGTTGTTTATTCTGTAGTAAGCAGGGACATGCGATATATAAATGTTGGTTGTATATTAATTTATCACCTGAAAAAAGGCTAAATGAAATAAATAGACTTAAATTGTGTAATAATTGCTTACGAGAAGGTCATCGCATTAGTGATTGCCCTTCAAAGTGGACGTGTATGGTGTGCAAAAAAATGCATCATAATACTTTGCATGTCGATGGTAACAATGACATTAATAAACAACCGGGGTTCGATGTTCACACTGAAAATAAATCTTCCTTGTTAACCTGTTCAGCAACTGCCACGGTCATGTTGGGTACAGCCGTCATTCATGTAGTGGACTGTACAGGTGGTTACCAACCTGTGCGGGTGGTAATAGACAGTGGTGCTCAGCACGGGTTTATGACTGTTGACTGCGCACAGAGATTAGGTTTACCGCGGCGCAAGTGTAGTTTACAATTGACAGGGTTGGGGGGAGTGATGGTGCGCGATCATGGTATGATTTCATGTACATTCAAACCTCGTAACTCAACTGGTCCTGTGCTGCAAACAGATGCAGTTATAGTGTCGAAGATAACGGGTGACATGCCTACTGTCACACTGAGCGAGCATATTAGCGATGAGTATAGGCATTTATATCTTGCGGACCCACAATTTTATAAGTCAAGTCAAATAGATATGTTGTTGGCGGGAGACGTGTTCCCATATATCTATGACGGCGCCGTATTTCGCCCATCTAGAACGGACGCGCCACCAGCCTTACGCAGCATATTTGGTTACGTAATAACCGGCCAGGTGAAGTTGAATAATTGTAACAAAGATTTAAATTGTTTATTTTCTACTGTAGGTAACATTGATCAGTTGATGCATTCGTTTTGGGAAACTGAAAGTTTAAATTGTGAAATACCTAAACGTTCTGATGAACTTATATCAGAACAGATGTACCTCAGCGATCACAAACGCGATGGTACCCGTATCCCTTTAAAACTAACAATGACGAACTTGGCGATTCAAAACAGATTGCAATTAGACGGTTTCATAGTTTAGAGAAGAAATTATCACGAGTACCTAACTTGAAACGTGATTATGAAAAATTTATGAATGAATATTGCTCGCTGGGTCACATGAAGTTGGTGGGTGGACTGTATGATACTCAGTCCGATTATATTATACCACATCATTGCGTATACAAACCAGATAGTACTACTACGAAGCTGCGAGTGGTTTTCGATGCCTCATGTCAAACTTCCAGTGGAGTATCTCTAAATAATATGTTATATGTAGGCCCAAAACTACAAGCCGATTTAGTTGAATTGTTGATACGATTTAGATTGCGCGAGATTTGTTTAACCAGTGACATTTCTAAAATGTATCGTCAAATATTAATCGATGATTCTCAACGTAAATACCAACACATACTTTGGAGGAATTCCCCCGACGAGCCTCTTCGTGTGTATGAGTTATGCACAGTGACGTACGGAATTGTGAGCAGCCCTTATCTAGCCATCCGAACGTTACGGCAGCTGGCTCATGATGAGGGTGATCGGTTCCCTCTAGCTGCGCGTGCGCTTCGACAGGGATTCTATATGGATGATCTGCTGTGGTCAGTAGATACTTCGACAGAGGCTATCGAGGTGCAGCAACAACTTACAGCACTTCTTGAGCTGGGCGGTTTCCAACTTCGCAAGTGGGCGAGCAACGACGCTCGGGTGCTACAGGAGCTGCCAGAAGATCATTTGGAGACACCGCTCTGCTTCGATGATGGTGACCACCCATCCATCAAGGTCCTCGGACTGCATTGGTTGCCGGCGGATGACGCGTTTTCGTTCAACACAATGCCGGTCCAGAGCGTCGTCACTAAGCGGACTGTACTCTCTCAGATAGCGAAGTTATACGATCCATTGGGTTTCGCGGCACCTACTGTATTTTATGCTAAATGTTTCATGCAGAAATTGTGGTGCGAAAACCTTCAGTGGGATGAATCCTTGCCTGAATCGCTGACTAAAGAGTGGATTCAATTTTCATCTGAGATGCCGCTGCTTTCAAAACTACGTCATGAAAGACATCTGTTTATTAAGGGGTATACACAATGTCAATTGGTGGGGTTTTGTGATGCTTCCTCGTTAGGGTTCGCATCTGTGGTGTACATTCGCAGTGTAGATCCGTCTGGGAAGGTTAAGGTTAGTTTACTGTCAGCAAAGTCTAAGGTTGCGCCCTTACGTACAGTATCCATACCGCGATTGGAACTGATGGCGGCTCATTTACTTGCGAAATTGTTACAATATGTATGTTCGGTATTAACAGCTAATGAAATAGAAGCTAATGAAGTGTTAGGATTCACTGATAGCTCAGTGACACTCGCGTGGCTCAACACGCCCGAGTATAAACTAAAAACGTTCGTAGCCAATCGTGTGGCTAAAATACATGAGTGCGGAAATTCAATTCAGTGGCACCATGTGAACGGAGTAGATAACCCCGCGGACGTCTGTTCGCGCGGAGTGTCGCCGTCTGCCTTGCTGCAGGTGGCTCGACAATGGCTTTGCGGCCCAACTTGGTTATATGGCGAAAAACACTTATGGCCAATAAGGACTATAGACCACTTTAAAAATGTTACAGAAGTGCCCGAGTTAAAAAATATAACCGTGCACACATCATTAGTTCATAGTTCGATATGTAAGTTTAATAATGAATTTGAGTCAACGATAAATAAGTTCTCAAATATAAACAGATTGCAACGTATAATTGCATGGTGTTTTAGATTTAGTTATAATGCTAGGCGTAAAGAGTCTAACCGTAATTTTGGATCACTAAATACATTAGAATTGAATAAGTCTCATGATGAATTAATCAAAGTCATTCAAGGTAATTATTTTTTAGAGGATATACAAGCATTACAGAAGGGTCGTCTGTGTGGCTCTGCGTTGCGCAAACTCAACCCTTTCATTGATGAGCGTGGGCTTCTCTTGGTGGGGGGTCGTCTAGAACATGCCGACCTTCCCTATGCAAAGCGACATCCGTTGTTATTACCGAAAAAATGCCACTTCACAAATATATTGATAGACTTTTATCATCAGAAGTATTTACATGTGGGTCCGCGAACACTACAGGGCATCTTATCTCAGAGATACTGGATTTTGTCAGCCAGGTGTGTAATAAGAAGTAGACTGTCTAAGTGTGTAACTTGTTTTAGATCTAAGCCTATAACGCCTCAACCCATGATGGGATCGTTACCTAAATGTAGACTGCAAGATGTCTATCCATTTTATACGGTAGGCGTAGATATAGGTGGTCCATTTTATACAAAGGAAAGCACGAGACGTAATGCCAAAGTATCTAAATCATACCTTTGTCTTTTTGTGTGTTATTCAACTCGCGCTGTGCACTTAGAAGTGATATCGGATCTAACCACGGCATGTTTTTTGGCAACGTTCGATCGTTTTACAGCTAGACGTGGTTTACCTCGCACCGTTTACTCCGATAACGGCAAGAATTTCGTGTCGGCGGGTAGTCATTTCGGTGAGGTAACTAAATTTTATAGTGCTCATGTAGAAGAAATTGTAGATGGATTTACTAACAGAGGAGTGGTGTGGAAATATAACCCTCCGACAGGTAGTCATTTCGGTGGTATTTTCGAGGCAGGTATAAAGTCCGCGAAATATCATTTACGGCGTGTAGTGGGCACGAGACCCATGTCGTTTGAGGAATTGACTACCCTATTTGCGCGAATTGAGGCGATACTGAACTCGCGACCCCTCTGCAGTCTATCTAATGATCCGAACGAGTTCGGAATACTCACGCCGGGACACTTTCTCGTAGGACGCGAATTGACTTCGGCGCCTGAGTACGATGTCGTTGAGACTCCCTTGTATCAGTTATCTAGGTGGCAACTTATTAAGCATGCCACGCAACACTTCTGGCGTCGTTGGAAAACTGAGTATTTGCACACTCTTCAGCAACGACAGAAGTGGTTCACTGACACTCCGAATGTATCAGTAAACGATGTAGTTTTAATTCATTCAGATAACGCACCTAGTCAACAGTGGAACCTAGGTCGGATAGAACAGGCGATACCTGGGCCTGATGGTCGAGTGCGTGTAGTAAAGTTGCGAACTCAGAACTCTTATCTCACGCGTCCTGTAAACAAAATCAGTCCGTTGCCATTGCGTAACGTCGATTAGGATTAGTTTAGGAATACAACTAATCAATTTAAAATAGTTTTAGTTTAGTTAGTAGTTTAGCTTGCCTAATTCAAGGGTACTTATTACTTCTTCAATATAGTCTAGTTTTTATTTATTCTTATTAGGGTTCTGAAGCTGTTTCTAGGTACACATACCTATATATTATTTTTAACTAAATAGCGATAATGAAGGTTAGTTTTTCAATGCTCCAGACCTTCATATGTTATTTATGTTTATTATTATTCCTATACTATAAGGTTAGGTTCAATATACTTATGTTTATACAGTCCACTAAGTTTATGTAGTTTATATTGAAATCAATTGATTTCGGTGGGGGGAAAATGTATGGTACTTATTGGTGAATATACCTTTCGGTCCGTTTTCCACCTACCCACTCCTGTACTACTGATTTCGTGTCGCGTCGAGAGGTTGTCCGCGACGGTAAAAAACAAATAAATTAACTAAATATATAAAAGTGTCAAAACGTGCAAGAAGGCTCCACGGCAGATACTATATAGCCAGCTGGCTGAAGCGAGAAGACAGGCGTAATTGGTACGTACTCCTTCCTTTTCTGTATTCCATCAATAATTATTCACCAGTACAGTGCTATACAAATGATATAAATTCATATATCTAAGGAATTGTAGGTCTATTGTATGTTCCCAATTAACTCGCCCATGGATTAGTACGGAACCCTAACACAATCCATTAGAGCAAATGATATTATAGATTAATAAATTTATAGAAAATGAATTTTAAATATATTTTCAAAATTATAGTAACAGCAATTATAGAAAAGTAGCCATTAGTGCAATTGAAAATAGACATTATAAAAATTACAGGACTTGAAATTATAGATTTTGAAAATTATGGACACTGCAATTATAGAAAACAATACGTTATAGGAATTAATATTATAGATTTAAAAAAATATATCAAACACATTTACAGATTTTTAAAATTACAGGATCTAAATTTATAGAAAATGAATATTTATAGCAACTAAAATTATAGCTTCTGAAATTATATATTTTTTTTTAGAGCATTTGAGAGGATACCAAAAGTAACATACAAGATAGCGACTTGCTATAGTAATATTTTGGTAGGCGTTATGTATTGCATTCTAACGATCAACAATCTTTGTAATTTCGTAAAGGAAGAAAATCTGATAACTAAATTTTCACCAAATTCTAACACCTTTTCCTTACTTTATGCTACTAAATCACATGTATTTGAATTTTATTTTATTTCTGAAAATTATCTATATATATATAAATGAATTGCTGTTCGTTGGTCTCGCTAAAACTCAAGAACGGCTGAACCGATTTGAATAATTCTTTTTTGTTTTGTTCGTTATAATACAGGGGTGGTTTAGAAGAAAAAAAAGTGGTAGTGGTAAGAGTAGGAGTAGTGGTAGTGGTAGAGGTAGTGGTAGGGGTTGGAGTAGGGGTAATGGTAGTGGTAGTGGTAGGGGTAGGGGTAGTGGTAGTGGTGGAGGTAGGAGTAGTGGTAGTGGTTGGAGTAGGGGTAATGGTAGTGGTAGTGGTAGTGGTAGTGGTAGTGGTAGGGGTGGGGGGTAGTGGTAGTGGTGGGGGTAGTGGTAGTGGTAGGAGTAGAGGTGGGGATAGTGGTAGTGGTAGTTGTTTTCCACGGACGAAGGAAGGTAAATAGAAGGCACGCCAACGTTTGGGCAGGACATCGTCTGCCGGGTCCGTTAGTAGTTATTTATTATTTTCATAATAATTAGTGATCGGCCAGCTATCTATTTTACCATACATCCAAGCAGAGCCCGTAAACCACTGCTCGCTAAACTTTATAAACACCGCGACAGACGCTCTTCGTGAGCTATATTATTTTCACCTGCTTAATCTTACTGTTGATACGAGAGCATCTGAATTCATAGATATTCAAAAGAGAAGGAGAATCTACGAAGTTATTTTATATCGAAATATTAGATCACTCTTGGTTCGGCACTTCAAAAGAGACGAGCACAGCCTGGAATTTGTTGTAATATCTGGGAATCTATATTCGATATGTTTTACAAACTTTTTTTGGATGGATATGTTTATTTAAAATTGTGGGTTCCAAACTGTGGATTATATTCTAGTATAGACCTATATACATTAAAAAGTAGCATAATGGTACCTATTAATTTGTTTAAAATCCCTCCCGACCCTCAGTGCAAATACAAATCCATCATTTTGTATGCATTTTGAGTGAGAATCGAAAAGTAATTTATTGTCTAACTGAACCCTCAAGTCTATCACCTCGGAAACACGGTTTATGGCGACATTATCAAAGTGATAATTGAATATAATAGGTTTAAGTTTTCGTGAGAAAGTTATCACATTACACTTTTTGGCGTTCAGATGTAGCTGGTTCATTTTGCAGTACTGATATAAATTATTTAAGTCTTTTTGTAAATCATTACTATCTTGAGGGGGTTCTGATTATTTTAAATATCTTGTTGTCATCAGCATAAAGGAGGAATTTAGAATATTTAAAAGAATGACTGATATCATTTAAAAATATATTAAATAAAAGTGGTCCGAGGTGGGACCCCTGGGGTACACCCGAAGGTACAGGTACGAAATAGGAGCAGCCTGACTGCGGTTACGCAGGTAAGACTCCAGCCATCTGTTCCATGTGTACCAATTTCATCAAGTTTACGTAGTATGATAATAATGTGAAAGTTTATCAAAGGCTTTAGTGTAGTCCGTATACATATACATACTCGTAGGTATATAGATAGGTATTGCAAATGAGATGGAGAGTTTTAAATAAAAAACTATTGGCAATGTTGGGTCACATTGGGTCACGTTTACTTCGTGTGAACGTTCTCACAGTTACTGTGTTACAGAGTATTGTTGTTCTAGTAGCTACCTATAATATAATTACTTATACAATAAATATAGTGTGGAGGACGTCACGAGCGCACTGTCCGGCGTCGTCGCACCTCGTTGGAGAGTGTACTACTAGGAGTAGCTGTTGTTGTTGTTGTTGTTGTTGTTGTTGTGGCGGGGTCCAGACCCTTGATCGTGAAGGGACCCCTGAACAGCGGACTGAACAGTCGCAGGAACGTCTGGTACCGCACCGCAGAGTTCTGTAACACACCACACGCTCTAATACTGCACTGTCATACCGCCAGGGGCATTCCAACTTGTATAATAATCTATTTTATCTAATCTTGTAAAATAAAGTTTATAAATAAATAATTAGCCAAGTTCCAAGTACGACTCGCGCGCTGAGGGTTCCGTACCATCTTCTCGGTCAGAACTTTAAGACAGGATTTTCTTTTAGGTTTTGTTGTAAACTATAAGAATGGCCCTATACCTATTATTTCCAAATTATAGACTCAGTAGTTTCGGAGATAGAGAAGGAGGGGGGGTCAATTTTCGTATCGTTTATTTTTTCCTTCAATACAATGAAATAAAATTGATCCTTACATAATCCTAGATCGATAAATGAAAAAAAAAATAGTTTCCATCAAACAAAAAGAGCTAAAGTCCACAAAGAAAGTATGTTCCTATCTCCTCCAGAATGGTAGGCTGCCATAGAGTCGTCTCCTGTGTGTGTAACAGAAGTACAGAACTATCACCATCTCGACAGACGACACTTGACACTCGACAGAAGGTTGCTCTTGTGTACCTAGTGTGTGTAGCACCATGTAGTTTGTATTGTGGTTTACCCTTATTGTTTAGGTAGGTACGGTACGAGTATAGCAGGTATATGTTACTATAGGTACATTATGTAAGGCATGACAGAACCCTAACTAGAGTTATGCACTACAAACTACAAACCAGAAGGTCATCTTTCCACATGGAACGGACGGATTTGTAAATGGTTTTAAATTTCAAAACTAAACCCACAAATTTATACATATTTGTAGAGAATTATAGATAAGTAAGTTTGAAGTAATTATGTTGCACAACGCGCGCCGCTCGACGCTCGCTGTGTGCTGTGTGCTGTGCGTCTGTGCGTCTGTATGTAAATATACTATAATAAGTCACCTGTATGACGTCCCCAACTATCTTAGTAGTACGGATGAGCAGCGACACGGACGGCCCAAACAGGTTCCCCGGAAACTCCAGGCTGACCTTGTTCCGGTCGAACACGGGGATCCCATCCGGGGGCGGCGTGGTGCCCTGTCGGCGGTGGCGGTCCCGGACGCGGTACGTGGTGCCAGTGGTCCCACGGTCCTCCTGCGGGACACAGAGGTGAGTGTGCGCTCTGTAGTATTATAGATATAGAGCCGCGCGCACCAGGCGGTCCTACAGACAAGGTCTACTATAGAGAACGGTACTTACACGAGCGGAGCGGAGTCTCACCGAGTAGTATAGGGCGCTGCGGCCGATAAACAAAACGAACTGACAACAACTTATACGTTTATTATTTATTATAGTTCAGACTTGATCTCGGCAGGTACTTGGTAGGTAACGAGTGGAGTGGCGAGCACTACCGGGACTAGACGTGCTAGGACTAGGACTCTACAGTCTACACTCTACGGACTACATCTACTATAGCTACTGTGACTACGGGAGGATGCGCGCGGTGCTGAGTGCTGGGTGCGGGGTGCGGGGTGCGGGGAGGTGCAAGTGAAACTCAGTGTTGGTAGCAGACGTTTAATCTCGGTCGGCTCTCACCTTCAGGCACTATAACTTAACATTAGTATATTATATACAGCGGGCGTCGCGGACTGTACAGACGAGCCCGACAGGACTGCGGGAGGGAGGGAGAGTGTCACGCGTCGTCTTCCTCCTCGGAAGAGTCGAGCGTGTCGACGGAGGCGGTGCCCCCTGCTGCGCCCCCGGAGGAGCCCCCCGAGAGTGACGTCACGAGCGACAACAGCGAACCCAGTCCGGAGCCTCCCGAGGAGCTCCCGCTGATGCCCACCGAAGCCCCCGCACTACCGCCCGCGCCGCCCCCGGACGCTCCTCCCAGCAGACCTGTGACGGCCTGCAGCTTGGGTCCCAACAGCTGCAACTTGGGTCCGATCACCTGCCCCACGAGCCCGCTCAGTGACGCGAGCCCGTTGGCCGGCGCCTCGATGCCGTACGCCTTGTTCTTCTCTATGTTCTGCCGATCCAGAGTCTCCACAAGTCGCGTCTTGGCGTCGATCAGCGAGTTGATTTTCTGAAACCGACCGGTCAGTCAGCTACACTATGCTGACCCTCACCCCGCCTCCACCCCTCTCCTCACCCCGCTACACTCACCCCGAACACGAACCCGAGGATGGCGTTCTTCACCCCGAACTTGGCCTGCGTCACTCCCTCCAGCTTGCGCTTCTCTCTGAGCTGCTCCTCGCCCGGCTCCGTCTGAACACACACACACACACTATGTTACACACACATACACACACACACACACACACACACACACACACACACACACACACACACACACATGCACTACACTCGTCGCAGACTAAACCGTCGTGTTACACAATACTAACTACATTACAGTGATTATTACATTAGTAATGAGGTGCATCAATAACGAGGTGGGACTACTAAGAACAGTGTAAGACATGGGTAGATAGATATGAGTATAATACTCGCCACTCGACCAACAAGTAGGTACAGTACCACTAGCGACCTCCATCTCCGCTCGCTGACACACATTCTCCTGCTAGGTGACATAACACTAGGTGGCTGACCACAGTATAGCACGGGGCACCCACTTACCTCGAGCGACAGCGGCGCGGTGTCGCTGTCTGCGGGCAGCTGACGACGACTACGTGGATGCGGGGCCGGGGAGCCGCTCGTCTGTGACACGAGCGTCAGTAGCGACGCCAGCAGTACTACTCGGACACACAACATGATAGTGACAGTAACAGCAGGAGACACGACCGACCTCGCAGCGAGCCTGGCGCACACTGTCGGTACCACTACTACCACTGGCACGTAGCGCGTCGTCGCAGGAAGCTGCTCGAGGGAGGGGGCGCGGGCTGCGTCCTTCTGACACACTCACATACTTGGTGCTTGGTGCTTGGTACACATCATATTATAGAGCTTCAATATATATAAAGATGTCCTCCACTCCATCCTGTCCTAGTGAACTCTGTAGCCGTTAGTGACAGAACTCGCGACAGTTCTGACTATAAACAATTACAACAACCTACCCATCTCGTATACATCTCACGTGTCACTATGTCACGGAGTTACGATACTATGGAACTACTTCACTGGTATCACTTATACATCTAAATTAATAAACACTTGTCTTATACTTTGACATTTTAGCTTCAATAGAAAAAGAATCTGCAATGCCTACTGGTTTTAGGATAAGGTTACAAGAACCTCCTGCAGTGTTCAGTGTTAAATGTTCCTGCAATTAGGCAAGAAGGCTATCTTGCCACAAATTCATCGCCATCAAAAAGGCTCTTTTGTCAATTCAGAAGGCCAAGCTGGATTTAGCCCCGTCTCACCTCAGGGAAACAGTAGGTAATCAAAGTAGTCGTTCATTTGGTGTAAAGTCTAGGTCTGTGGGGTCCACATGCTAAATATACTTAATATTATTTTAAGTTGGGTAGGTATATCTTCTCCTTGGTGACAAGAGGGTGGAATTGATCCAAATGCAGTCAAGTATTCTTGCCACTATTTCACGCAGACTTTGATTAGTATTTTTTTAAGACTTTTATAAGTATTATTGTGAGTATGTGGGGGGGGGGGAGGGGCAACTCAGGATTCCAAACAAAAGTCGTCATCTTTTAGCCGATGGTATTTGTGAGTATACCTACCTATAACGAGTAGCCAGCTTAGGTGAGGTACCTATATTTAGATGGAAAAATGTCTAAGTGATGATGGCTTGTGGGTGGGATGGCTACTTAGTCCACCGACGCAGCTCATTATTACTTAGAACAAAAATGTAAGTCTAACTAAGTGGATGAAGTGCAGGGATGTACCTCTATTACATTAATTATGTATATATAAAAGATCTCATATGGTCTAAATAATGTACAAAATGCAGTATCGGTATCATACCTAGAACACACAAAACGGAACAATAATAATATCTCGGCACTCTATAGGTAAAAGTTGTTGTTACGAGTTACGAATAAGTTCCAGGTAAAACATGAAGTTTAGTGGGACGTGTAGTTATGTAACAACTAACTTTATTCTGATGTCTCGACATATACCCAGGTTATATACATATAAGGTTGTCTTAAATATCTCGTTACTTATACATACAAATAATTTTTTTGTAAACTTTATATATGTATAGGTAAGTGAATGTTGTTCTGCAGGCGGTAGTGGGTAGTGACGGCAGTGACGGTGGTACATTCTCACCCCTATAGTTAGGTAACACCACTGTACTGTAGGTCGCAACAGTAAGTTGACCTGTTACATAAGTGTGTATTGTGTGTGCGGGTCCAGGTCGGGGTCGTGCTCAGTGTACAGTGTACAATATACGAGACACCTGTACGACCTGCACGGAGGATGGAGGCCGCGCGTGTTGACTGCTGCGCAACAACCGTTAATTCTCTAAAAATAATAATAAACCTAAAACATGAATGCAACTTGACGGACATAGAAGGGGACTTTCAAATATACTATATTGCTGCTTAATGTTCACTAATTACCTAGCTAATGTAGTGAGCCAGTCGGACCGCTCTGTGGCCACATACTGTTGACGTAGATGTAAAGTTGCAACACTACCTTCTGTAGAGCCTACAGGACTCAAGCTGACTGCGGACTGCAGACCGAGGTCATCAGTAATGTCTTATTTATTAAAATAGCAGTCATACATCATCCGAGCTCGACTTAAATTATCATAAATGTTGCGGCATCTCACAATAAACTACATCTAAGGTTTACGACAAGTTGCGCGCGTTGATGTCTTTTGTATGGACATAGAATGACTAATGTAGCCTCTATACAAATATTTATATTGGCTATCATATAAAGGTACATTTATCAAATATGATGATGACATATAATTGTGTTAATGTTAAAAGTGAGAGTTGTGAGCTATGTATAGTTGTATACCTAATACACAAGGACATGCTGCAGCCAAGTCGTATAGGTATGTAGAATGTTGTGTCTTGTGGCGTTTACAGAATGATTATTAAGTTTGGCGATAGTCGTCAGTCGGTCATCGCGAGTTGCGAGTGTTGCGTCACGACCGCAACTGTGTCATACTGACATCACACCGTGTCTCGCGAGCGACTCTTGTATAACTGCCTATATAATACTGCATCATACCTACACTACACACACGCATCTCGCTGCATCTCGACCGTTATACTTACTTACTCATGTATATTAATGAAAGTCCGATTTGTTCCGTACCTACTGCTGCTACTTGGTAAACGTTCACTCGACGTAACCGCCCGCGCTGCGCCATGTACAACTACAACTACAACTACAACGGGAAGGAAGCAGCCAAGTGGACCATCTCTCTAAATACTAATATATTAATTAAGCTCCACGTCCACAATATCGTTCACCTATATAACAAGATGTATCTAACAGCACGCAGCACGCAGCACGCTAGAGTGATAGTAGAGCGCGTGTATAGTTCCTAGTTAGATAACAATACAGCGGGCGGTGCGCAGACTTCCTGCAGAGAGTGGATGCGCCAGTTTCTACATAATGGTATAATATAGATATTGTTGTGTCGCAACCGCAACATTTAATTGTGGTCCGCTGACCTGCACAGTGCTGTTGCCCAACAGCACGCGTTATTGTTTTTAGTTCACATCTAATGATAGACATTAGCCGACCGCTATAATCCTGAACTCTGCGCCCGATGCCCGATCTCCTGTAACACTAACACTCGCTATACCTACTTATCTCATATTCAAATAATAACCCAATAAAGGTCACTAGTGTTAGAGTGGCTCAAGATGTTACAACATTAACAACTTTCTAATTGACTATTAGTAAACAAGTAATATTTGTTAATAACCTACATATATCACAACCTCCATGCCTCCATGCCTCCATCTCGACAACCCACTAAACTTATTTAAAATCAACAATAATTGTAGGAGCAGCACTCTAGTTCCGAGGTCGTACACGTATTAAATAACACAACAAGAGGTTCCTAACTTCCTACACGACGAGGACGTCTCACAACATCACATATATACACACTTATATCTAAGTACATATACAACACTTCTCTAACTCCTCATACATCACACATTATAATTACATATGTAAAACTGTCGTGTCGCTTACTGACTGACATACAACGCACAGCCTAAACCACTAAAGATATAAATATGAAAACTTCAATGTGGGCGTAAGAGTCCACTATGAAAGGATTTCGAGAAATCGGAAAATGGGCTGTAAAAGCTTATCTTATAATATATGGAAAATCGTATTCTCGTGCGCGTATCAACTTGAAACTTGGTACAAATACTTGAAATACTCTTCAAAACAAATAATGAAACACGTATTTCAGGAACTCTTAAGAAGGGGTGCAACAATAACTATTCAGTAACACAGGCCAATCGGAAAAATAGAAAATAAACAAAACTCTTTGTTCAAATAAATTTTGTCAATTGTTCCTAATTGTACGCGGACGGAGTCGTGGGTAAAATGTAATATAGTAAACATTCCTAACTGCTGTGCCTTGCGGTTACACCCGCGTTAATAGTTACTGATCCGCCCCTTTGGGTCGTAGCGTGATGTTATACATACATCAATTATGCAGAATGAATTAGGTACATAGTTCCAGAGATTAGCACGTTCAAACAAACAAACTTTATTATTAGTACCTATATATAAAAGAACACGTAAAGGAGAGAAAACAAACAATTTCCCTGAAATTATGCTTGAAACAGATACATTAAGTATTAGCTCGTCGTGCTGCCTTATGTAAATAAATACTTACCTTATAATTGTGGGCGGACGAAGTGCACTCAAATATTGTATGATATGTATGGTCAGATAATATATATCTTATACTGACAACAAATACCTAGTGGGATGAAGTCACTACTGTTGTTGTACTATAAAGGTGAGGATGTGGTAGACTGCCAGTAAGGTATATACTTGATACCAGGTCAGGGACGCGTCCGCAGTCCGGGCACATGAGCGACACATGCCACTATCACAAAAAGGTAGTTAAGAGTAGGTATAGACGACGTCACATCTGACCGCTCTGTGTTGCCAAACTGTGATGGAGTAGATATATCATTCATGACACAACCACACAATCTACACCGCTACACTCTCCTGCCTGCTAACAATGTTACTGAGAAATGTGTGTCTCCCAACATACCTAATCCACACTACTACACACTGATCACTGATGTGGTACCTGTTACCTGTTACCGTTATCTATCTGTTACCAGTTACCAGTTACCAGGAAGCTGACTGACCTACTGTATATTTGATAGATTTACATATTACGAGTAACATTAATATGCATGCGCTACTTTTGTTTTATTTATAAACCATTCTTTTAGAGGAGTTTTGTAAGACGCAATTAATGTTTTGTTCATATTGGTTTAGCAACATGTATTTGTAATACCTACCTAGTTTCTATCTTATGTACATTTATATAGGCAGTAATAGTGCACACAAATATAGATTGTGGGGTAGGAAAATGTCACGATCGTGTGCGAACTTTTAGTTATACCTAGGTACAAGGGCGTCGCCTAGAGATTCTAAAAAGTTGCCAAATGTAAAGCAACCACAGTCCTAAGTCGGCTAAGTCTTTGACTTGACTTGCTTGATCGATCATTCCCGTACGTAGAAACTCGAATTAATTCACCAATTCCATTCCATCATTTGCTTTATCTTAATTACACCCCGCGCTTAATTACAAACGATGTCAGTCGAAAATCTCACAGAATCTTGTGAAACTATCGCTCAATTTTATAATTTACCGAATATAAAAGTTTAAGCCGAGCTTTGGCAATTCTGGCATAATAAACCAAACCCAACAGATCTAACCGTTGTTGATATCCTAAAAGAGGTAAAAACCTTCTTATGTTATGTTTTAATTAACCTAATTAAAAAAAGAATCTTTGTCGACCACTATAATATTACCTAATTACTAAAAAAATACACTGTACACTTTTTCAAACAAGTGAAAAGCTTCATGTACTCTCGACTTTACCTATACAATTCATACTTTTCTCATTCACCATCGGCTGGCGACGCCCTTGTCTAGGTAGTCTAGAATCATACAAATTGATCCACTCTGTAATAAAGACGTAGGTAGTACGAGCTAGCACTACACAAACAGTGAAGACGTGTCGCGCAGTAATTATGTAGGTATACGAGATGTAATTATGATAATGTAATATTAAATGTAATTATCTACCCGCCATGCGCCGCGCGCCACTCAACCCGGTGTCAATCCAGTGTCAAACTAATTTAAGATTCTATTGTGAGGTTGAGGTTTGTTTCTTCACATCTTTATGTACCTACATTATACATACACCACATAATACTAACTTTTGTCGGAGCCTTCGTTTGCGTAAATATTTAAATTAGCCATTGAACTGTGCAGCATGTGGCGACTGACGACCGACGACCGATGACCGACGATGTTGCGACACACGTCATTGTTACATGTTAATTGATCGCTAATTTTTATATTATATTGATGATTGGTGATGTCATGTATAGATAGAGACATAGAGAGTTGCTCAAGACCCGGTGGCTGCATGACATGTTGTGTGCCTAAGTGAGAAACAAACTCCACTCCATCCGGCACCGCAACACGACTAGGCTGTAATCTCCGCTGTCCGCTGTCCGCTGGTCATGTTTATATAACCGTTCTAGATAAACACATATTTGAAGGACAGCCTCACATTGCATACATACCTCACATACAGCCACGTAACAACCACAACCACGGTACAACAGTCAGGAACCACGAGTCCGGTTTGACAATAATATAATCGTAAGTATAATAGGAGCCGATATCACAGCTTACATAATTAGTGCACTATGTATAGCGCTGTTTGTATAAGGAGTTACATTACGGCATCGCGCCAGAGTTACGTGCTCACCAACGGTCTACTATCTATAACATATCTACTGGGTGACAGTGACGAGTGGAGATCAGATAGCCTCGAGACATCACGATGTACCTATAGCAGTAACTACTCGGTCCCGCGCGCGCGAGGCTTCAAGAAAGTTTCCCAGCATTGTGTCATGGAGTGTAGCAAGAGTGCATATCTCACGATCACAATGTACCTAACATATTGAACAGTACAAGTATCATTGCCTGCCAATAAGTTATAGACTATAGACCTATTTTAAAGTTGTGTTCTGCGCGCCGACTGTTAAAAAGCTCAAATGTACATAGCAGACCTACCTACACAGACACACAATGAGATTCTTGTATAGACTACATCAAGTGTATGTACCGACCTATGGACCGCTGCACGACGCTACCGGTTACGTAATGTGCATTATTATGAAGTTTGGTCAGTTTGTAGGTATATTATAATGACATTGTTAACTTACAAGCACTATCAAACAACTTAATATAAAATAACTATTTATTGTAACTTTAAGTTAATTAGAAACCAAGTCTGTAATTTGAAAACGTGACAAAATAATAAAATCTAAGTAATGCGATGTTTTTGTTTCCCGACAAAACAGAGCAACAGAACGACGTCGTTTACGAGTAGTCGAGTAGGAGGCTAGTTTAGACCGGGAACCTTATACTAGGTAGACTGTACACATTATTACTCCACACTATACGTCTATACGCCTCGACCCAGCAGAGTAGATACTAAGTGTGGCGCCTCGTGCTGTAATTGGAAGTCATTCATGTTGATCTATAACTACAATATGGAAAATTAAGCCGGAGACGGTCAATTGCAATTTACAATGTGTTTACGTTATTGACAATCGATGTTTCTGCGCTCAGTTTATTACCGAAACGATTGTCAATAGGTTTCCATTTCTACTACTTCAATCAAATTTTTCATAAATTGCTTTCCGTCACGTAGATGCGATTGAAAATAGCTTCAATTGACTTTTCAAACGATCAATTACCATGGTAGGTAAATGACGTAGTATTGTCAATTGCAATTGATCGTCTCGCGAGCGCTTTAAGAGATAGAGTGAACCGATTCCAGATGAACATACAACCTACGTCAGGTTGTTTTAAAATAAAGTAAGGGTTCTGTAACGAAAGGACGTTATTTCTCACAATATTCTAGTGACTAAACCAGCGCGGAAAACTATATTAGGCTATGATTATTAAGAAAGATACAACTCTGAATAACAATTTAATTTGTTACTAAAGCGAAGCCGGACCTGAAAGTCAGTAAGTAAAATAACTAAAGCAAGTGGTTGTGGATACATGGTAAGTAATAATATATTATTGTTTAAATAACTACTTACAGGCACTTACAGAGAGAACTACCGCCCTTATGTCATATTTTAGATAGGTGTAATGGTTCAGTATTATGTTGACGTTTAGAGCCTGATATCACAACTTCAACCATAACCACAACCTGCTGACTGCAATGTTCTACTCTACTTGATCGAGGATGGCTCCCACATGGGTACATCTAGCTTGTAATGTAACATTACCAGTAACATATACAATACATCAGTAGGTACACTGTACGCGAGCTCAGTCAAGTGGTAGCGCGAGTGTACAATATTAACTTATAGAAATCAATAATAAATTGGCTAATCTACGATCGGTCACAGTGCACAGTGTCGCAACGGTCGACACTCGTCGGTGGCACTAATTAAGATGAAACCTAATTTTTTCAAAAGCACAAGTGAGTCAAGGCGGCGACGGCGCCCCCTTGGGAGCCCGCGGTTCCCGGCGCTGCTCGCTGCACGCTGCTCGGTGGTGGGGGTGCCCGCGGTACTCACTGTTACTAGTGAGGTAGGTCCCGCGAGCTGTGTTGTGCGCCAGTCTGAGTGTAGCAGCCGCGAGAGTCGCCCGCTACTACCGCTACCAGCACCGTGTCACGGTAACGTAGTATACAGTGTACAGTGTTGCATAAGTGCCTCCACCTGCGAGTTTCCGCATCGCCGCGTGTCCCCCCCCCCTCCCCTCTCTCTCTCACCGCGCATTGACTCTCTTATGAAACGAGATCGAAAGTGTCCCGCGTCGTCACCGCTATAAGACCGCTCCACGCCCGCGCCGCCTCGCTAACTACCTCCATCAACATAATGACCGGCCTATTGTGTCTGTACACGTGCGACACGCGAGCTGCAGCGGGACCTTCACCTTAGCTGGCCGGACGTCCGCGCTGTAGTCTCGCCACTATACCTACGTAGTGCTCGCAGGAACGTTCCGACTATTGGTGTGTAAACAGTAAACAATAATCAAGTTAACAATTACAACACACGTTGGCGAGCAGCGAGCCTGACCAATACCGGCTTGCAACACTAACCCCCCGCGACTCCGCGACCTCCACTTTCCTCTACCTAAGTACAGTAACAATGCGCGGTCGTACACTGCGAGTTAGTCCAGTAATGGTCACTAGTGCCACACCTGTATTGTGACGACATCTCGTGTACTCACTATACACAATAATATCGCGGTCAGTCCGTCCATCCTTGTTCTTACCAAATATTAACTTCCTGTTCAACTTTGGCAACATCTACTTGCTACAAGTGCGCTAACATCAGAGATGAGTCGCTCGTAGCTCGTAGAACACAGCCGTGCGTCGTAGTCAGTCGCTACAGCTACGCAGGGCGCTACGACCTCGTGTCGCTACGAGCCTGTAAAAGAGTTCAACGCGCTTCGTCCACACGTGCTCGCCCCACATTCACTTAACACCTTGAGTGTTAGTTTTCCTGCTCGCGGTGTCGCAACACGCGGGGAGTGAGAGGCGGCGAGGTCGCCGGAACGGTTTATATGGATTTATTAATTTACACAATCAGCCGTCGTCCCCCTGCCCCCGTCACGCGCCCGCTACTTGCCCTCCGACAGTTTCGAAAGCGGCCACAAGGTTCCCCGCCGACCTCGACAGGAGCGCCCGACGCCGCGCCGTCCGACACCCGACATCACTGAGACACTCCGACCAAACTCCGTCTACAGAGTGAAGGGGGCGTACTCGGACTGTCGCGGGTTTTTCTTTTTATTTGACCGGTTTCCGCTCGATTTTGTAGCGAGGTCGTCGCCGGTCCTACTTGAACTTTATAATTCACTTTCACGAAAACTCAGTCGCCTCGCTACGTCACGCGCCTTATATGACTTATTTATATTAAAGTAACGTATGTTCCTCCACCAGACCGCAGACCTGACGTGTACACCAAGTCCCAGCACGTCACCATCTTGACTAGTCACAAGTGTCACCAGTGTTACCAGAGTCACCATGAGCCGGCTGCCCCTCTTGGTCTGCCTGCTGGCTGCGCTCATGAGCGCACATGCTGCACCCGCTCCCGCACCCGGCCCGGCGCCCGGTCCCGCACCCGCACCGACCCCAGATGACAACCGACCAGAAATCATAGAGATAATAGCCCCCGCTAACTCTGCGCAGGTAATCTCTATACTGTACATTGCAATGTAGAATCGATGTAATACTACCTCCCAGCTATAATTTAGGTGTTGATTACATACTAGCTAGGTTATACGTTATACACCGACGACCACTGTGTAAAAGGGCCAGACTTATCATGATATCATATTTCCAAAACCATGTAATATGGATCCATAGAGTGAAAAGCAACATCGAGTATTATAACGAGTAAGGAAACCAACAAATGAGTAAAAAAACAATTGAATGAGTTAAACAAGGAAAAACAAGGGAAAAACTCAAAACAATAACAATATTATGTTTATCATCACGTTTTTTACATTGAGCCTCGACACAGTCACACTTACAGCTTCTACACTATCTGAATACCAATATCTGTGGTGTGTACAGGAGACGCTGGCCACCCTCAACCTGGGTGCGGCGGGTGGTGAGCTGAGTGACCGCAACAAGCGGACCATCGGTATACTGCGACAACTGTTCCCCACACTAACACAGGTACTAGTACTGTTACTGTTACTGTTACTGATGTCTTACAGCGCGACATGTCTCAAGTCTTATTAGACAGAGACCAAAGATATCCACTTACTACGATCCTTATGCCTCATTCATATCCATGTCTACCTATATATTTTCATGCGCATGCTCTTCGATTTCGAATGCTTTTAATTTCCCTTTATTTTTAAATGTCACAAATGATTAAATACTGTATTACGTCCGCCCCTCGATCCACTCTTCCAGTCACGTCTGTTCTTTATTATACCTTTTGTCCACTCTCTCCGTCTTAAGTTTACTTCAACGAAAAAAGTTTTCATTTGAAAGATACTCCTCTAGTATTACAAAAAAAATACTTTTTCATTACTGGACCGATTGTTTCCATGAAAGACCCTATTGTCTCTGAATACGACTCTGTGGCCATAATAAAAAAGTAAGAAATAATAAATATTTCGTCGTAGAATTTGAAGACGGTTGGTGCCAAATTAGGATACAAAACTAAGTAAATATCTAAGAAGATAAAGATCTGTTCAATATTATCTATGTTTGTATGTACTGATGATCGTAGGTTCCTAATGAATTGTCTAGATTAGTGAATTTGGGAACTAAGTTGTTTCTAATTTGGCACCAACCGTCTTCAAATTCTACGACGAAATATTTATTATTTCTTACTTTTTGAAGTCGGTGCACTTTTTTTAAAAAAGTTTATTTTACCCTTTTAAGTGATTTTGCTGCCTTGAGAGACAAATAATAGCGCAACTAAAAAAATATTGATGGAAAAATACATAATTTTCAGCCGTAAACAGAAATTAATTACTGAATTTCTGAAAAACTACTGAACCGATTTTCGTCATATGTCTGTGAGATAATGTCGAGACATTATTATGTCTTAAAAAAATAAGTCGTCAAAATCGGTTCATATTTTATCGAGATATCAAGAAAAATGTACTTATAAAGTCAGTTTTTTCAAAATTTCTGAAAAACTAATGAACCAATTTTTATGAGATAAAAATGGGACCAATCCGGAAGAATTATCTGTCGATTAAAAAAGAAACCTCAAAATCGGTTAACAACTGGCTGAGTTATCGATGTACATATACATTAAAAAAAAAAAAAAAAAATACGGTCCGAATTGAGAACCTTCTCCTTCTTTTTTTGGAAGTCGGTTAAAAATGCCTCATCTTTTTTATAAGTATTTGTCAATAATGTGTATGGTGTATGATTCCCTTTTGCACTCATATTTTAATGTCTGCATCATAGTTTCCATCTCTAAACATGCTTCCCAAGTATACAAATCAAATTTATTCACCAGCTCTTCAACTATGTCACTATCAATCTCAATCTTTGATTCAGTACTTTCTGCTTCCTTTACAAAGATCTCATCTTGCTTTCATTCATTTTTATACCATGTATTTTAAAATCTTCTTTAAGCGTAGACATAACTTGATCATTTGTGTACTGAAACATATATTTCACTGGTAACTCGCGCATACTTAAACCACTGTGATTCGTACACAAAATTAGTAAGTATAAATATGATATGGTGTGTGTTGTTTGTATTAATAATGATGTTATGTACTAATGCTGACAAGCCGTGCTTTGTAGATCATAGAACAGAAGGTCCAGCAAATAACCAGCTCTCTGCTGCAAACTCTGGGTCCCGTCGTGCTGCGGGCCTTCCTGGGTAACAGGGGAGGAGGCGGTACTGGCGACGGGGGAGCGGGGAGGGGGACCGTCGAACTGGACGACGACGACGACGACGAGCCAGCAGCGACCGGCACCACTACTACTAGTACTACTACCAACGACGAGACGGAGAGTCTCACGCGTCGCCGCCGCGCTCTTTTCTGGCCGGTAATGTGGTCGATCATGACCCCGCCGCACCGCGCGCAGACCGCCGCCGCGCCCCCACCCTGCCTCCCGACGGCAGCGCGCACACATCATCATCTCACCATCACCTCACCATCACAGCACCATCACCCGCCCTACCTGACTGTGTGTCGTGTTACTGTCGCAGGTATCTCCCGCTGACGAGCAACAGCTGCTGTCCGGCGCCGAGTCTCAACAGGCGGAGGTGCGCGTCGCCTTCGCTGGTGATCAGGCCGCGCAGCAACAACAACAAGCGGCCGGCGCGGGCGGTGAGGACCAGCAGACTGCTGCCCAGACCAACTCTGCCTCCATAGACGAGATCGCGCTCGACGACGGGGACGACAGCGAAGAGAACCGCAACAAGAGGTATACCTACGTAACTAACACACAACACACACTTGCTCGTCACTCAGTCGGTCGCTATAACTGCGTTGTTCTCTCTCTATAGATTCTTGAACTTCGGTATCGGAGGAGGAGCCAGCGCCGGAGCGTCCGGTGGAGGGTCCGGTAACTTCCTGTTCGACATCGTGCGGGTGAGTGTCTGTCCGGCGGTAGTCTAGTGTAATATTGTGTGTGTACACTTGTACTGAGGTAGTGTGTGAGTGCAGCGCGCGCCCGAGGCTATGTCGCGCGCGGCCGGCGCCGCCTGGAGCCTGCTGGCGGGGGCGGGGGGCGCGGGGAGACTCAGCGTGGACCTCGCAGCAGACCACCAGCACACCCGGGATCTCTCTCAAGTACTCACCTAGTGTAGAGTTACTGTAGCCGCACGTACCTAGAGACTGTAGCGAGTGTAGCGTAGAGCGACATGACATGTGTACCTACTGTATGTATGACGCGTGGCTCTTGTGTTACAGTTGGTGGCTGGGTCTTCGTCGGGAGCGGGCGGAGGGGACGCGGGGGCGGCGGCGGACGGAGATGATGGTACAGCACCAAAGGGGGACAACTTGACGGAGGGAGTACCCGGACCCATCACGAGACTGTTCATCATCGCCAACCGCGGGATAGCCAACCTGATCCAGGACCTGATCCTGCGGCTGGCCCAAACCTCCGAGAGGATAGTGAACTTCAAAGCGCGCCTCATCACGTCCATCATCTAGCGCGTGTGCGCGGCGTGTGCGGACATTCTAGTGATAATTAGTAAACGTAGTAGGTAGTAGTAGTACCGCGACGTCGCGTCGTAACGACGTGTCGACGTAGCGACGTAGCGACGTAGAGGACGTGCTCAAGCTTCTATATGACAATTTTAATTATTTGTTTTTACTTTTGTAAATATGTATCATAGCTAAATTTGTATAAAACGGAGATAAGTGTGGTTGTTAGTATTTATCGGCTGTAGGTGCTCGGAGCAGCTCGGAGCGGCTCGGGACAGCTCGAAGCAGCCCTGAGCAGCTCGGACGGTGTCGGCCGCGTCTTGCCGGGCTGTGTCAGCTGTCAGCTGTGACAGAAACTGCGCTAATATAAAGTGTTGTTGTCTACTCTGTGTCTCCTTCAGCTCCCTCACACAGCCCCTCACACACGCACACACACGATGCCACAAGTGCCAAGTTATAGGTATTGTGTTGTAGTCCATTATGAATGCGAAAGTTGTTGTTTATCCTTCTTTCATGACAGAATGAATAGTAGAGCAACAGATCGACGTGATTTTTTTGCACAGAGATAGGTACTTAGATAGTTCGAGGGAAAGTATGTTTATTCCGGAAATCCTTCGGTATATATTTAATGTTACACTTTGGAAAATATTCACATACGATAACGCGGCGAATTTTGTGCAGAGACCACAGAACTTCTATAGTATAAAAGATCTGTCGCAGAGACAGTTGGAGGGCCAAGGAGTGATATAGGCTACTTTTATCCCGGAATTCCTTCGGGATTTTTAATGTCACATTTGAAATTTTTCCACAGATCTAAAGATAGTATAATAATGATATTAGTTGTGGAGTAAATAGTAGGTAGGGTAGGTATCTATTATAGAGAACCTTGTACATGTCTTGTGCGAGTTAGCGCACTTACACAACAAGTTGCGGAAACTTCATTAATATCATAATAATATTCCGCCAGTCAAACGACCTACAATCTACATTAGTTTGGCAACAGACAAGTTACTTCCTACTTACATGAACACGAGACACGACAGGGCCCTGGGCACTGGGCAGGTCCACCGACTTGCACTGTTCACTCTAAATTTATCGATCTTTATCTTGGCACTTTACAGTCAGTTTATTTCAAAAAAAAGTTACCTACCTATTTAAAAAAAACTAAAATTGAGGTGGAAGTTGGCACCCCCAAATGCGAATTTTCAACTTTTTTTCATCATGTTCGTTTGTACATCGTTAGTCCACAATTGTCCACCAAAATTTTTTTTTGTCCACCCTTCAAAAAAAAGTTATTCAAATAAACATGTTTTATGAAAAAAACGATAGAAACTGAATTTCCCGGTACGTTCAAACTACACTAAAAGTTTGAAAATCAAGTTTATAAAGTGGGCAAACGATCCAACCCCTCAGAGAAGAGAATTCCCCGTCAAAGTGAAAATACTTAGATATATACTGAATTAACTCGCGCATAACTACGTATCTAAGGGTGGACAAACGAAAATATGTAGTGGACAAATGAGTTTCTGAAGTGGACAAACAAACCTACCCCTCAGAGAAGCAAATCCACCCCTAGGAAGCTAGAGATCCCCAAACGTGGGCTAACGATGGATAAACAAACGTGATGAAAACGGTTGCTACCTAGGTGGATGTAAACCCTACCACCAAGCTCGTGCGGCCGTCGATTGGCCAGTATATTGGTTTAACCTGGAAGGTCCCAAAGAGCGATTCCAAGGGTATTACTTGGAGGTTCGGCGCGCCACCCCCAAAACTCTTTTTAGTACAAAAATTTTTTTTCAACCCCGTGACGGACAAAATATATAGGAGCGTCGGTGGTCGAGTGGGAAAAACGTCGGCTCACAACTGAGAAGTCGCGGGTTCGATCCCCACATCCGACCATGTAGGTACCAATGAGTTTTTATAATAACTCGTACCTAAGTATAGTTTTTTTTCATTCCTCACGGTTTACCTTATAGCTCATCGATGTTATAATAGCTCCCATGGTACCCAGCGGACGACACGTCTTCCTCATTTAGCTGATGATTTTTTATTTATTTTTTTGAGGCTATACCTACCTAACGAGTGGCCAGCTCTGTTGAGGTATGTAGATGGAAAAGCCTCTTTGTACGGTTTGTCGGATAATGTACACATGTTTTTTTATTATAAAAACGTATTGGTAGGTACATGGTCAGATGTAGGGATCGAACCCGCGACTTCTCAGTTGTGAGCCGACGTTTTTCCCACTGGACCACCGACGCCCCTATCTTCATCTATCCGAGCGAAAATAAGACAAAAGAACTAGCTTCTATGTTCATATTGACATCGTTCCAAAGTGAGAGTTGGTAGCGTCGTAATTTTAAACTTGAAACTCCTGAATTTTTTGTTGTACTTTATTTACGTAATTAGTAAAAAAAACATAAAATATAAAATATTTTGAATTTTCAATAAGCTACCAAAAAAATGTAAGTAAGTATTTCCATGAAGGGTATAATGGTATAACCGCACTTTAAAAAATTAAGAGCTTTGTGATATATCATGGAAAGTTAAGACGGGGCCAGATAATCCTTTATTTTACTACACAGTACATTTCCAAATATTTAATATTCAATACTATATAGAACCCATTGAAAAAGTATTAGTATTTCCACTTAGATATATTAAATAAGTAACTATACGCTAAATTACAATGACACAAGTGGATTATTTACAGAGAAATAGAAGGTAGTTTAGCCAATACAATTACTAGCCTAGATAAGAAAATTACGCATAGGTAAGAAAATGGTTTGTTCTTTTTTTTGGCAAATGAGGACATTACATAACAGTGTCGCTTGAAGACCAAAGGACAGTGACCGCAGATTGGTACGTCAACACTTCCTTGACCAGAGTCTTGGAAAAGTGTCCTCGAAGCAATGTCGTCCTTCACCACGATAACGCGTCCTCGCATTCCAACGGAAGCGTATTTGAAGGCTTCAAATGTAGAACCAAGCCCAGACTTCGCACCTTGCGACTACTTTACGAGCCCTGAATACGTTCCATGAAGGCCATTGAAGATGTCCCTAAGGAAGACTGGACCTACTGCTTTCATTTTTCATCTCCCTCTATTAGAAAAATAATAAAGAGGCGCTTTTAGGTAACTAATTAATATATTTATTCACATGGACGTAAAAAAGGAGAAAAAAAGGATCGCCGTTAAAACAAAAGTGAAGCAACCAAGTTATGCCAGTTTCATTGTAAATACGAGCCTCACGCACACATTCTCATTCGGTTATGCTGATCAGCTGCCATTAAGAAAATAAAAAACAATGCCGTCGTGTGTAGTAAAATTATGCAAAAACAACTTCATTACTCATAAAAAATCTTAAGGAATCACATTTCATAGGTAAGTTAGTACCTAATTTACCACTTATTCTACAATTTAAAGATTTAGAGATAAATAAAATCGGTAGCACACATGCACGCTTGGTGCTTCACTTTTGTCTTAGCGGCGGTCCGTCCTCTACTTTTTTACGTCCATGTTTATTCAATTATTATATTGCAATATTATAGGACAATATTTTGTGAGCGAGAGGTGAGAGGCATATAGAACCGCCGCCATCTTTAATCCCATTCTTTAATTAATAGGGGATTCAAGTGGACAGAAGGATTTTTTTTTATATTGGCCTATATAAAATAATAAAATAAAACTTTAGATATAAAAATAAATAATAAATATACTTTTGTTTTATTGTAATTAAAAAGTACCATGTTAATACAAGTGGTTGGTGGCTATAGCATCATCTTTATTATTATCAATCAGATGCCTGGATTGTTGGCCCACCACTAAAATAATACACTCAATGTAAGTAATTTCTTTCATATTCCTTTGTTGTGTGCTCAAACTCAAACAAACCATCATAGTGTCATCCTAGACATAGCGCTTCATTGTAGTGATTGACATTGTAGCGTGCAGGATCCGGCGGGACAGAGTCACAGACTCACAGAGCACACTCGGCCCAGTGGTGGTGATGTGGCGGTGTGTTGTCGCGAGTGTCGCACCAGTCCGGCAGTACCGGGCCGCGCGTGAATACTTCGGGCGGGGCCGCCGCGGACAGCAGCGCCCCGCCCAGCCAGCACAGTGACGGGGCAGGCACGGGTGGGGAATGAAACCGGGCTCGCAGGGCGGATAGCGCGGGGTGTGCGGGGAGCAAGTCACGCAGCTCGCCCGCCAGCCGGGGCAGCAGGCCGGGCAGACGCGACAGTCCACCACACAGCACCACGTTGTGTATCAGCGGTCGCCGGACGTCCAGCGGGGCCGCGGAGACAGTCTGCAACACCAGCTCCCCCAGCGACGCCTCCTCCCCGTCCCTAGTGAACAGCAACTCGGCCGGGAGCTCCCGCGCGCGCCCAGACACCCACACGGTCGCCCCGCCCGGACCCGCAGGGACGTGCAGTCCGCGCGCCTCTGGGGGAGCCGCGCCGCCTTCCTCCAGGTGACGACGCCACTGCTGCCCGCGGGAGAAGCTGCCCACGAAGCACACCTTCACTGTAATGAGAATAGTAGCCCGTATTGTCACACTGACACCCTGTCACCCACCACCGTACCGGCCACCGGGTACCCACACTCACCCATGATGTCCTCCAATTGCCGCCGGTCCAGCTGCAGGTCGGGGTCGTGTTCCCGCAGCAACTCCAGCAGCCTCCCTCGCAGCGCCCCCGCCCCACTCTCGGCGCGCCGCTCCAACAGGTGTGTGGGTGTGTCCGGCAGCACCGCGACCACCGAGACTCCCCGCGCGCCCCCTCGAACCACGAGTGCGACTCCCCCTCCTGCCCCCAGCACGGCGGCCGCCCCCCGAGCCCGGCCCACCACTGCCACCCCCCCAGCCCCCGCCCGCACCAGCGCCCTCAACACGGCCCCCCGCACCCCACTCTCACACACCTCATCCTCCACCAGCACCACACGCCGCTCCTTGGGATTCACCAACACATGCCTGCCACAAGTAAACCAATATTTCGTTTTCTTTTAACACTTTTATTATTTAACATGTGAGTCAGAAGTTAAAAAATCCTTCTTTAGTCCAAAACAACATTTTTCGCCATAAAAACTTCAAACACCCTGTTACATTGCATTAAACATACTAAAACACCTGTTTTTTTTATTTGCGGGAGTATGATTTTCAACACAAACATTTACAACCCATTTCACCTCCGTAGCGGTTGATCCTTGATGTCTATAATGTCCACATAGGAAACTTGATTTATTTGGTCAAATAGTATATAGTAGTTGGTACACAAAACAAGGCACTTCAACTAGGTACACAACCATCAAAATTTGAGATAACCATCAAACAGTAACAAGTAGAGGTAACTAGGTAGTGTTCCTTCAGTGTTATGTACAATATGGATTATATACTTTTACAATGTGGTGCATGACTTGGACTCTTAATGCGAAAGAGCCAACCCAAGCAAGCTTTTTGGCAAAGTAAAAAAGATGAATGTTGCTAGAGTACCTTTCCCCACTCCACTTTAAAAGGTAATAAATAGCTGGTAAGTGAACATTTTTTAGGGAAGTAAGCTGCAAGCTGCCTAATCCTCGATCACTCCATTCGCAAAGCTTGTTTCTAAATTTTAATATTATATTAGAGTAAAAATGTATGTTTCTTTATCCAGTAAGTAAGAGTGTAAAAGACAAATATAGAAATATAGTATGTCTAAAAGGAAACTCACCAACATACACACTCCAATTGATCAGCAGAAGTTGGTGGACAGGCCTTATGCTATGCTCCAATTTAAATAAACAGAGCAAACAGGAAACAAAACCAGAAGTAAAGGGTGACAGCAGAGACGTTGGGAGGATGAGCTGAGACTGACTCTAGGACCTTGCTGTACAAGAGTGGCAGCAGACAGTAAACAGTGGAAAGAATTGAAGGAGGCCTTTGACAGAAGGCACGTTGGGTAAAGGTCCAGATTACCTAATCCTGAGCTTTTCGTGTTTTGACGACTTTATTAAATTGCTGCACTGTTTCATTACATACTTTAACCATTTTGGAGTCTCGACCGTGTTCACTTTTCGCCAGTGTTCACTAGGTTTTTAAGAAAATTGACTGTGCCTGTGACCTCCTGCAAAAACTTATACCTTACCGAGACTTGAAAATAGTTAAAGTATGCAATAAAGCAGTGCAGTAATTGAATAAAGTCGAAAAACACGAAAATATCAGGATTAGATAATCTGGACCTTTACCGCGCATTGTATTAAGAGATATTAAAGTTATTTTGTTAAGATTTATTTATAGTGTATGTACAAGTTATCTCTTAGTCAGAAATAAAAGGCTATTTTATTTATTTATTAAAAGAGTGTATAATGAACCTGAAGTACAGCGTGTGGAGGAACTGCACTAAGTTGTGATAGAGCTGGTCGTAGTCTCTGTAGTCGAACACTCGTCGGACATGTCTCTGCTCCGCACACCAGAACTCGGATCGCACGATACACCGCGGAGCCGCCTCGCCGGCAAACCCCAACCTGGACACAAGGAGGATGGCAGGGCAGGTAATAACTATAGTTGCTGCTATATACAGTTAACTCCCAGCCCCGCTGACTAACCTGGTGTACTCTGAGCCCAGCTCCAGAACGAGTGGGTGTTTCTCCTGTATAAGCGACAAACCTTCGTATAACGGCATCTCGCTTTTCTCGCTTCTTTGACTAGTATATTAGATATCTGTGCTTTTAGTTACTCATCTTTTGGTAGAGAGTAGTATACTCCTTGGTTACTGATGTCACACAATATTTTAGATATATAAGTTCAGTAGTATATTCCTTGTATAAGTTACTCTATGCACAATATATTCCTTGCAGACTACTATCACAGATATATATATCGTCGTTTCGTATTTTACGTGAAACGGAACGTAACCCGTTTTATAAATCGACAAACTGCTTCGAAAAGCAGTGCCAAAAAAACGGTTTTTTATTCCTAAGGCGTAAATCGTACATACTATATTCATTCATTGAAAAACCCGTTGATTCGACAGTATGTACAATATCAGTCTAATGTATACACTATACAGCGTTATGGTCCATTTTAAAAGAACAGCAAACCAGTTTCTTTTTCAAAATCGCCTCGGAAATATTTTTGGTAGAATTTTATTTTTATGGTTAGCATACATAGGACCCCCCCGCTACATCTTTTATTTTGACCAGAATGAGGAAACTTAGAACAATTATTTTAGCTAATTATTGCTTGCATAGAAACTACTGTCATCGGTGATGAAAAAGGAATGCATGGCCCGAGAATGTCCAACACTAGAATGCCGAGCAAACTGCTGGGTCGGCCATTATGCCGTTGGACACACTCGGCCCGTGCATTCCTCCTCTGCCTGGCCCTGTATGGATTCGTCGGTGTGGCCTTTGAGTCGAAACGAAAGATGTCGCGGTTCTAAATATGATAACACGGAAGCCCAAAGCATGTGTTATGGGTACATGACACATGTATCTAATCTATACTATTATTATAAAGAGGTACAGTTTATAAGATTTGATGTAGGGGTAATATCTGAAACTACAGAATCAATTTTAAAAATTATTTGGTTGTACGTACGTTGAATCGCCGAAACATGTTTTTTTTTAAAAATTGATTTTCCTTCTGGCATAAAAGCGTTTGTTCGTTACATTTCAAAAATCTGATTCTTGAAACGGTTAGTATAATATTTCTTTGCCACGAAACTATAGTAATTGATCAGCCACAATAGTGCGTACTGCGTATGCTGTGGCGTAAACGCCTGACACTATTGACGTTTTGACGAATGAATGACGATTCCACTTTTCCTGATTTTCCAATTCCAGAAAAAGAAAGATATTTTTCAGTCCCAGACTTGTAATAGGAAATTAGTACATAATATATTATTTGTTTATTAGTATTGGATGTATTTTCCGTGAAAATAAAGTGGAATAGGAGTAAGTAACTAGGTAGATAAGTGAGACGAGCTTGCAGCGGAGTATGTCCGCGGAAGAGTCCCGGCGGGCGGCGGCTTGTGCGGCCAAATTCCTACAGCAGCAGGCCGAGATTAGCGCGCTGAAGCCCGAGGTGCGGGAGAGTGTGGAGGTGGCGCTCCAGTGTGTGCAGGCCGGCTACGAGCTTCAGCCAGGCGAGTTGCAGACCGCGCCGGACCTGCTCGCGTTACTAAGGGGAAACGCCCCGCCGCCCACGGACGAGGAGCGCGTGGAGGCCGAGATGCTCAAGACGCGCGGGAACGACCTCATGAAAGCCGAGCGGGCCGCGGAGGCGCTCGAGCTGTACACGCGCGCACTACAGCTGGACTCAGGCAATGCCGTCTACTTCTGTAACCGGGCGGCCGCGCACTTCAAGTTGGGTGCCCATGAGACTGCCGCCGCCGACTGTGCCGCCGCGCTCGCGCTGCGTCCCGACTACAGCAAGGCCCACGGTCGGCTCGGGCTCGCGCTGGCGGCGCTCGGTCGACATCGCGAAGCTCGAGCGTCGTTTGCCCGCGCTGCCCAACTGGACCCCGAGAACGAGTCTTATCGCACCAACGTACGTCTCGCGGACGAGAAACTCGCGACAGAGTCCCGACGCGGTCCGGGTGGCGGGCCAGGCGGGGTGGGGCCCGAACTGGCTGCCATGCTGCAAGACCCCGCGCTACTGGGGCTTGCTACACAGATGCTACAAGAACCCGCTATGCAGCAGCTCATCTCCGGCCTGGTGTCACCGGGCGGGGCGGCGGGCGCTACAGGCGTGCTGGAGGCTGGTCAGGCGCTGGCCCAGCAAGTCCAGGCGGCCCACCCTGACTTGCTAGATAGACTCCGACGACAGATGCAGCCCCCGACAGCCCCCGCAACTCCCACGCCACCCGCTGACAACGCCCCCACCGATCAGCAGCCACCTGCACCTTGAGACTACTCATACTGTTAAGACATTGGTTCACATCATATTGTTCATTAAATATGTTTATATAACGGGTTCCAACCTTTCATTTTGCTCACCTGGTGGTAGTTGTGCTCACAGTATTGTTTCAAGAGAAGCCACAATTTACACAATATCACCCAATATACCATAGACTTAGGATATCATACTAAATCTATGCAATATACACACAAGTAGCAGATATAATATTTCCAAGCTAATTTCAGCAGAGAATCCAAGCAGACATAAGAGTTCATTCAATTATATTTTGTTCTGCAGCATCTTCAGAAACTAAAATGGCTAAAACCATTTCTGGGACAAGAGACTTGAAGTAAGAAAAAACTTTACCACATCATGCTTATTCTTTAGAATTTAATTTTAAATTATTGTCAACCTGACAAGTGAACCTCTAGTCACTTTACACAAAGCCCTACATATATTATAGCAGCATATTTCCCTTTCACCTGTTTGCTTCTCTTTCTGCCCCTTGGTCCAAATGATTCTATTGCGGGTTGTGTAGCATTTATGGTAAGCCATATCTTGGTAAATATTCACCTGCATATACAGCTTGCAGAATGGTTGATATCCGAATATGCAGGAGAATGTGTACATATTAGGTCACATTACTTTTTTAGTATGATGGAAATTAAATTAATTAGAAGAACTATTCTTCTATACAACACCTGATCGGCAGTGGCGACTCTAGCCCTTTATCAGGGTAGAGCGAGATTGTCTTTCTTTGTATCAAATAATTAGTTTCTGGTCATAAAATGCAAACATGCTGGTTCCCTGCCTGCCCCCGTTGCACATCTCCATGTGGGTCACCAAAAAGACGCCATTTTGGCGCCCTTACCACACGTGGCGTCTTGAGCGGCCGCTCCTCTCTCTACCCTAGGGCCGCCACTGATGATGAGATATATAAAAATAATTATCAACATGGAGGGTAGATGTCAATAAACGTCGCTTTTGTCAGGCGCAAAATATATTACAGCCACAGAAACTTCTTAGGTGTGATTCGTTAATTGTAATAGAATTGAGAGTGAAATTTCAAGTATGCGTTAAGTTTAGGCACATTTCGTTACATGAGAGAGAAGAAAGATATAAAGTGTGTGACGAGAAAGAGAAATAGAAAAGAAGAACTCGGCTGCGCGCTTAACCTACAGTGTTGTGTATAAAGTGTTAATCTTTTCAGGATATAATGTCAGTTTTTTTTTTATTTCAAATAATATTTATTTCGTTCCTTTTTAAAAATAACACAATAATGTAAAAAAGCTTAAAATTAAATCTAAAAATCAAATAAAACTAAGTATAACTGGTCCGTGTGGAATTGTGGGAAGAATACTGGCTGGTGGAATGACTTTGATTCCCTGGGAGCGAGATCGGGCCCTTGTATGGGATGCCACGTGTGTGAACACATTAGCCCCGTCTCGTCTCAGAGAAACAGTAGGTACATAAACAAAGGGGGAGCTGCGGAGGAAATCGCAGAGTCTAATAAACGGCACAAATATAGTTCAATAATGAAAACAAAAAATTTGTGCCGTTTGGTGTAGAAACTCTAGGTCCGTGAGAATCAAATGCCAGAAAAATTATAAAAGAAATGTCCCCACAAATGATGATCTCCTCTGGTGACAGGAGGGCTGCTTCCATTTCCTCGCTCAACGAATCAGCATCACGATCCAGCTAGGAAATGCAGCCAGTATTCTTGCCACATTTCCACGCGGACCAGGTTTACTTAGTTTTATGTTATTACCAAGGTGAGATGTTAGATGTTACACATCAAATGCGACTACTGCAAGGCTCGCTCCTTTTTTAAAGAAGTTTTACTTCTTATGACGTGTACCTACGGTGCTGCACGCGTAACTTTTATCTCACAGATTGCCTTGCAGCTCAGGGAATTGCTTTTCTTTGTTCTATTTGTAAGCTAATAAATAAAGCAGGGTGGTGTTCTTAACTATTTATTATTGTAATAAATTGTATATAAATAGTGATGTGATAATAGTGTTATAAAACTCTTATGTACAGTACAGTATATAGGTCAGTTCCTCTTGGAGGGAGGCACCAGGTGAGCAGGCAGCTCCGAGGGTAGATCGTGTCCTGCAGTCTTCACCTGTATGAGGTGCAGGGCGAGCGCAAACTCCTCCTCATCTAGCAGGCCGTCCTTGTCTACGTCAGACAACTTCCAGATCTTACCCAGCACCGTGTTGGGCAGCTTGGACTTTACCATCTCTGTCTTGGCAGCTGAAAAAGATAAACAGTTTGTCAGTGCTGACTTAACACAATAAGTATACATAAGTATATACCAGCGGCGGTGAGTTTCCCGTCGACAGGTCCGAGAGAGCTGTACAGTTCGTCAGTGCAAGACTTGGTGCGGCTCCAGATCCAATCGGGGTCTCCGTGTCCCGCTTCCACCCCTCCCCCGCCCGTAACCAAACTAACACAATAAGTATATATACCTGCGCCGGTGAGTTTCCCGTCAACAGGTCCGAGTGAGCGGGGTACAGTTCGTCAGTGCGAGACTTGGTGCGGCTCCAGATCCAATCGGGGTCTCCGTGTCCCGCGTCCACCCCCTCCCCCGCCCGTAACCAAACTAACACAATTAGTATAATACCTGCGCCGGTGAGTTTCCCGTCGACAGGTCCGAGTGAGCGGAACAGTTCGTCAGTGCGAGACTTGGTGCGGCTCCAGATCCAATCGGGGTCTCCCGTGTCCCGCGTCCACCCCCTCCCCCCGCCCGTAACCAAACTAACACAATTAGTATAATACCTGCGCCGGTGAGTTTCCCGTCGACAGGTCCGAGTGAGCGGAACAGTTCGTCAGTGCGAGACTTGGTGCGGCTCCAGATCCAATCGGGGTCTCCCGTGTCCCGCGTCCACCCCCTCCCCCCGCCCGTAACCAAACTAACACAATTAGTATAATACCTGCGCCGGTGAGTTTCCCGTCGACAGGTCCGAGTGAGCGGAACAGTTCGTCAGTGCGAGACTTGGTGCGGCTACAGATCCAATCGGGGTCTCCGTGTCCCGCGTCCACCCCTTCCCCCCGCCCGTAACCAAACGGAGACACCTGGTCCTCAACACCCTCGAAGGCGCCACCTGTAACGCGACGAGGTGATGTTTAATGTGACAGTTGGCCAAGTTTCACCTCAAACGATTTTCAAGAAGAGAAAGTGTGAAAACTTTGGTGTCATTATACAGAATGGACAACATCACATTTTTCGTGGTACAAAAATTTTTGCTACTTAACCTACTAATCTTACTAATCAACGAATGAGTGTTTCAAAAGTATTTAAAGTACACGATCGTAACCTTATTTCGTTTCCTACCCCTAAGTGCCCAAAACTAAATTTTTTCTCATTTCCTGATACTTAAGCGTGCAGGGGCTGTCGGCGTTCAGGAAGGAAGTAGGTACTTCTTCGTCTTCTTTTATTATGGATCCACCAACGTTAATCGGTGATTTGCCAATGTCAAGGCTATCCTTTATAGTGTATGCCAATTAATCGGTATTTAAGATAATCCTGCCGACCGTGATACGCCCTATTAATCACTGACTAATCACAACTATCACAGCGCGAACGGGATTAAACTGGATTTCCCATCAGGACGCGTGCGTTGGTCGCCATGACATGACGTAGAATCCAGGAAGGAAGTAGTTCGTGTAAGGTAGCGAAGTCATTATAGTGCTTTTACATATTTTAGTAATGACGGAGTAGTTTCAACCTCCAGATCTTACGTGGAGAAATAAACCCAAGATAATGGAAACCCACGGAAAAAATCCAATCCAACATGCTCTCGATGAAAGTAAATAACTTCTGCCACAAGGTTACGAGTTACGAATATAACACAAACAGTCCTTCACATGATTCATAGATTCGTCACAGTGACTGTGTGTGTGCATGTGCTCAAGTCATGAAGTGCACAAAGAGGGCTGCATACTAGGTACTATCATAATAATGATGTGTTGGGCTCTGTCAGTGATTATATACGTCACTTCCTATACAATAAAGAGGAAGCGTGCACCAATCACCAAAGTAGAGAAGCGCGCGACAATTGTCTCTAATGACCGACCGACGGATGACCGTACTGTAATCGCTACACAGTACACACATACATACAGCAGACAGTTGGAGGTCAGCTGTAAGGAGGATGCATGTCCGTCCTCACTCTAAGTATGTAGTTAGTGAGCGATCATTCATTATTAAGGCTCCTTTCCTTACCGGCACACGCTACATTTCGGACATTTTTGATGTCTGTTTGTGAGAATACGAATAAGATTGTGGATACAATTATGTGTCATTTTGAAAATATGGGTCTTGGTCTTCAAGACTGATAGAAGGAAATTTTGAAATTATTTCTATAGTGTTGGTAAATTATCATTTTTCCGGACTCATAGATTACATTTTTCAACATTTATAAAAAAAAAACGAGAAAAAAATGTTTGAGAAATCGTAATTTTTGGAAAAAATCATAGATATAAAAATGTATTTTTTGTGAGCTATATACAAAAAAATTAGTAATATAAAAATAACACATTATTCTAGAATTATTCCATAACAAGAATCTAACTTTTATTTAATATAGAAAACATTAAAGAGTGAAAAATTTGAAGAATTGTAGAAAAATCCAATGAAATTAAAAAATACTTATTGGTAGAATTGGAGGATACCAATAACTTGTCTATTATCAGTTAGTGAGAACTGAGACGGTTCCTGTTGCTTAAATTAGGTAGTTAGGTTAGGTAGGCCCAACATTAAGAAACCCTGAACTACCTAGTGTGACCTTCCAAGGAGCCAGTACAATCTACTTCAACACGCCCCCACTACTATCGCTCAGAAGACGGGTCTACCGTGTCTCCGAGTCATTCCACTTGATGATCCTGACGTAATAAAAGATGAAGATGAAGGCTCCTTAAAACACGTAGTCTGCAGTATATAATATCAGAGTGATATAGATATGTACAATGTTACCAAACGGTGGTGTGCTCACTGGTCGTTACTAATGACCGTTATTATTATTATTTATTCGTGACACGCGCCGCTATAGTTCCGAGTGTCAGGTGGCAGTTGGCACCACTAGCAGCTCTATGTAAATAATTAATACTGAAGATCGTTTCATGTAAAGTACTCTGGACATTGATTTGACGGGGATTGGGATACATACATGTCATATGAAGCAGAACTAAATTGGAGATAGAACATGATACGACGACACAAAGCGACGACATAATATTGGAAACGTATAAAATGGTCTACAGGTCCAAAAATGTGTGTACATCTACCTAATCTGTCTCACGTGTTGTACAGTAGTATTGCGTGCTGTTGCCACCTTGCCACACGACCGCGACATGAGACTGATATCATATCGATACGAGGAATAACTTGATAACGTTATAAATTAAACGTTTTACGGTTTCTTAATCGGACGTTTCAACTTCCAACAGATTTAAATCACCCGAGTGAAAATACTTTCCGAAACTATAATATTATATGAGGTACGAAGCGCGGGTTGCCGTTTACTTAATTTTAATTAAACGCCTATTATACTATACAATTTTTAGAAAATCTAATTAGGGCCACTCGCAGTCGTGAAGTAGAACCAAGGGCAACACGTTTCGATGGCGCCGTATTTATCAAAATAACAAGACTAGCGACCAGCCCCGGCTTCGCACGGGTTTTTTTTCGCAATTTAAATCTGTAGGCAATATCTTCGAAAATATTCATTTAAATTATATGCTGTAAAGGGCCATATTGATCTATATTAAATGCACAATGTATTTAAGGTACTTAATTGGATAAGGATTAATGCTGTATTGCTTAAAATAGCTGCAGTAAATAAGCCATTAATTCTCGTAAAAAGTAAAGGATAACAAATGGTTATTGTGGGTTATCCCTAAGAGATAGACATATACCATTGCTGACTTTTTTGTAGACCTTTTTAAGGTGTACAATACTGTAGTATATTATTTTGATCTATCTCGTAGGGTTCAGCCAGCGTTTGCAATGTAAGCGCAAAAAATGTGTTTATTTACGACATCACATTAGAAACCTCTAAAATTATCAGTGTTTCTCTACTATATTATACATGTTATATACATATAAACCTTCCTCTTGAATCACTCTATCTCTTAAAAAAACCCGCATCAAAATCCGTTGAGTAGTTTTAAAGATCTAAGCATACCTACATAGGGACAGACAGACAGAAGAAGCGACTTTGTTTTATACTATGTAGTGATAAGGCTTGCCCTAACTGTAACGGTGGGAAAAACTGTCTCAAATGAACATTGTGTTACATATTTTGGAACCGATATTTTAGAAATTTTTTAAGAGTAGATTCTGAGCAGTTGGATTATTTATTAAGTTTAGTATCTAAATATATTGAAGAAAAAAAAGATACTATATCTGATGCAAAGCACGGGCGCCAACCAACTAGTCGTCCCCTAAATAGGGAAGTAGAGCGGTCGGGACCGCCTAACTGCCCTAAATAGGGTCCTAACTGCCCTAACTGCAATTACATCTTCCGATTTCCTAAATAGATTTTCTAAAAATTGGATAGTGTAATAAGCGCATTAAGTTGTTAACGATAACGCGCATACGACAAATCATGTGGCCATCAGCTCATCTTGACCGTATATCATTTTTGGGCCTTCGAGCCGGAACATATTTCAAGCCCCGACCTACCCCATTTCCCCGGTTTTACGGGACCAAAATGTACCCTTTATTCTTCTGTTAGTTTAGGAAATATGACCGTTACCATCCAAATACATTCAGGTGTGTGAGATGTGTCAGAATGTAACATTAAATATAATTCTGTGCACTTTATTAGAGTAGTTATATATCGGTATTGTTTTGTTTGTGTGCGTCCCTACTTGTTGTCGTAACTTGTACAGTACAACCTTGTGGACGACCGCGATCCGGCAAGTGGCGACACAGCCACAACGCGCCCTATTGACATTATTGGCCATCACGACGGTCGGCGCGCTCCGGTGCAGACAGCGAGGACGTTGTTGTTTAGTAGGTACTTACTACAGAACACGTGACACATCTAGGTGAAGTAAACATTGATTACGACTCATAAATACTGGCGTCATCGATAATACAGACTACCTATCTGTTCCAATACACAACATGCGCTCTTATTTAAGTGGCCTAATTTTACTTCTAGGACCATGAGGCATGAATTTGTAATAAAGCTCGAGAACCCCCACCAGACGGGCGCCAACGAATCGCAGCGCTGCAATTACATCCCCCTCAACTTTTTTTATAGAGATGAGTTAGTATAATATTAAAACTGTGCCTACTATGTTATGTCTATGACTAGAGATGCTTTTTCACACTTCCCTTGAAGGACCCCGTATTATAGGAACTACCTTTTTTCCGACGCCCCGGTAGACCGGTAGATCGTTCCACTTTTTAATGGCTTTTCTTCGTTCGTATGCAGAACGTGTCCACAATGTGTGGATGTAACCTAGGCTGGGTATATCCCGTGCGAGAAGTGCGGGTGCGGAAAACGGGATAGAGGGACGAGATCATGGAGTTTTTCAAAACATTCCCCATTGAATACAGTTGAAACCTAGAACTTCTAGATTAGATAGAAGAACGCTTAGAGACTAGTAACTGTGGCTCGAGATTTCGTGTGGCCTGTAGCCTACTGATATTACGAATCGCTCTTTTTTGCAAACCATTGGAAGGCATTGGAGGGCGTCGAGAAGATAGGTATTGAGCAGAAGCATCTATACCCGGGCCGAGGATGGAAGCAATATTCAACTTATATGTATTTGAGCTGAGTTTTATTTATTAGCCGGTTGCTAGTATAGTGTTATCTGGGCGGCAGTGCACGCTAAGTATTTAATATAACGTTTGTCGGCTGGACTAATGACGAGGTCAGTAAACACAAAAGGAGCATCAATTCGCATCATTGGAGACGAGGTCACCAGTCACCGCTGACCCCTTATACCTACTGATCTACTAAATGACACTAAATAAGTCAAGTGGAACGTCTCACACCTTCCGTACTTCCTATAGCACCGATTTAGATCGTTCAAGCGAAAAGGTACAATTACAAGTAATTATGGTAGCTAGTGACACAGCGCGACTGTCGGACCGGAGATCGCTTTGGTCAACTCTTTCAGGTGAAACATCTAGATATGCATTTACATGTAGTTATTGTGTTGCACCTGTGGCACAAATGGTAGCAATGTCTTGAGACTATTACTGATCTAGGTACAATTACAAGTATGGTAGCTAGTGACACAGCGCGACTGTCGGACCGGAGATCGCTTTGGTCAACTCTTTCAGCTGAAACATCTAGATATGCATTTACATGTAGTTATTGTGTTGCACCTGTGGCACAAATGGTAGCAATGTCTTGAGACTATTACTGATCTAGGTACAATTACAAGTATGGTAGCTAGTGACACAGCGCGACTGTCGGACCGGAGATCGCTTTGGTCAACTCTTTCAGCTGAAACATCTAGATATGCATTTACATGTAGTTATTGTGTTGCACCTGTGGCACAAATGGTAGCAATGTCTTGAGACTATTACTGATCTAGGTACAATTACAAGTATGGTAGCTAGTGACACAGCGCGACTGTCGGACCGGAGATCGCTTTGGTCAACTCTTTCAGCTGAAACATCTAGATATGCATTTACATGTAGTTATTGTGTTGCACCTGTGGCACAAATGGTAGCAATGTCTTGAGACTATTACTGATCTAGGTACAATTACAAGTATGGTAGCTAGTGACACAGCGCGACTGTCGGACCGGAGATCGCTTTGGTCAACTCTTTCAGCTGAAACATCTAGATATGCATTTACATGTAGTTATTGTGTTGCACCTGTGGCACAAATGGTAGCAATGTCTTGAGACTATTACTGATCTAGGTACAATTACAAGTATGGTAGCTAGTGACACAGCGCGACTGTCGGACCGGAGATCGCTTTGGTCAACTCTTTCAGCTGAAACATCTAGATATGCATTTACATGTAGTTATTGTGTTGCACCTGTGGCACAAATGGTAGCAATGTCTTGAGACTATTACTGATCTAGGTACAATTACAAGTATGGTAGCTAGTGACACAGCGCGACTGTCGGACCGGAGATCGCTTTGGTCAACTCTTTCAGCTGAAACATCTAGATATGCATTTACATGTAGTTATTGTGTTGCACCTGTGGCACAAATGGTAGCAATGTCTTGAGACTATTACTGATCTAGGTACAATTACAAGTATGGTAGCTAGTGACACAGCGCGACTGTCGGACCGGAGATCGCTTTGGTCAACTCTTTCAGGTGAAACATCTAGATATGCATTTACATGTAGTTATTGTGTTGCACCTGTGGCACAAATGGTAGCAATGTCTTGAGACTATTACTGATCTAGGTACAATTACAAGTATGGTAGCTAGTGACACAGCGCGACTGTCGGACCGGAGATCGCTTTGGTCAACTCTTTCAGGTGAAACATCTAGATATGCATTTACATGTAGTTATTGTGTTGCACCTGTGGCACAAATGGTAGCAATGTCTTGAGACTATTACTGATCTAGGTACAATTACAAGTATGGTAGCTAGTGACACAGCGCGACTGTCGGACCGGAGATCGCTTTGGTCAACTCTTTCAGCTGAAACATCTAGATATGCATTTACATGTAGTTATTGTGTTGCACCTGTGGCACAAATGGTAGCAATGTCTTGAGACTATTACTGATCTAGGTACAATTACAAGTATGGTAGCTAGTGACACAGCGCGACTGTCGGACCGGAGATCGCTTTGGTCAACTCTTTCAGCTGAAACATCTAGATATGCATTTACATGTAGTTATTGTGTTGCACCTGTGGCACAAATGGTAGCAATGTCGTGAGACTATTACTGATCTAGGTACAATTACAAGTATGGTAGCTAGTGACATAGCGCGACTGTCGGACCGGAGATCGCTTTGGTCAACTCTTTCAGGTGAAACATCTAGATATGCATTTACATGTAGTTATTGTGTTGCACCTGTGGCACAAATGGTAGCAATGTCTTGAGACTATTACTGATCTAGGTACAATTACAAGTATGGTAGCTAGTGACACAGCGCGACTGTCGGACCGGAGATCGCTTTGGTCAACTCTTTCAGCTGAAACATCTAGATATGCATTTACATGTAGTTATTGTGTTGCACCTGTGGCACAAATGGTAGCAATGTCTTGAGACTATTACTGATCTAGGTACAATTACAAGTATGGTAGCTAGTGACACAGCGCGACTGTCGGACCGGAGATCGCTTTGGTCAACTCTTTCAGCTGAAACATCTAGATATGCATTTACATGTAGTTATTGTGTTGCACCTGTGGCACAAATGGTAGCAATGTCTTGAGACTATTACTGATCTAGGTACAATTACAAGTATGGTAGCTAGTGACACAGCGCGACTGTCGGACCGGAGATCGCTTTGGTCAACTCTTTCAGCTGAAACATCTAGATATGCATTTACATGTAGTTATTGTGTTGCACCTGTGGCACAAATGGTAGCAATGTCTTGAGACTATTACTGATCTAGGTACAATTACAAGTATGGTAGCTAGTGACACAGCGCGACTGTCGGACCGGAGATCGCTTTGGTCAACTCTTTCAGCTGAAACATCTAGATATGCATTTACATGTAGTTATTGTGTTGCACCTGTGGCACAAATGGTAGCAATGTCTTGAGACTATTACTGATCTAGGTACAATTACAAGTATGGTAGCTAGTGACATAGCGCGACTGTCGGACCGGAGATCGCTTTGGTCAACTCTTTCAGCTGAAACATCTAGATATGCATTTACATGTAGTTATTGTGTTGCACCTGTGGCACAAATGGTAGCAATGTCTTGAGACTATTACTGATCTAGGTACAATTACAAGTATGGTAGCTAGTGACACAGCGCGACTGTCGGACCGGAGATCGCTTTGGTCAACTCTTTCAGCTGAAACATCTAGATATGCATTTACATGTAGTTATTGTGTTGCACCTGTGGCACAAATGGTAGCAATGTCTTGAGACTATTACTGATCTAGGTACAATTACAAGTATGGTAGCTAGTGACACAGCGCGACTGTCGGACCGGAGATCGCTTTGGTCAACTCTTTCAGCTGAAACATCTAGATATGCATTTACATGTAGTTATTGTGTTGCACCTGTGGCACAAATGGTAGCAATGTCTTGAGACTATGACTGATCTAGGTACAATTACAAGTATGGTAGCTAGTGACACAGCGCGACTGTCGGACCGGAGATCGCTTTGGTCAACTCTTTCAGCTGAAACATCTAGATATGCATTTACATGTAGTTATTGTGTTGCACCTGTGGCACAAATGGTAGCAATGTCTTGAGACTATTACTGATCTAGGTACAATTACAAGTATGGTAGCTAGTGACACAGCGCGACTGTCGGACCGGAGATCGCTTTGGTCAACTCTTTCAGCTGAAACATCTAGATATGCATTTACATGTAGTTATTGTGTTGCACCTGTGGCACAAATGGTAGCAATGTCTTGAGACTATTACTGATCTAGGTACAATTACAAGTATGGTAGCTAGTGACACAGCGCGACTGTCGGACCGGAGATCGCTTTGGTCAACTCTTTCAGCTGAAACATCTAGATATGCATTTACATGTAGTTATTGTGTTGCACCTGTGGCACAAATGGTAGCAATGTCTTGAGACTATTACTGATCTAGGTACAATTACAAGTATGGTAGCTAGTGACACAGCGCGACTGTCGGACCGGAGATCGCTTTGGTCAACTCTTTCAGCTGAAACATCTAGATATGCATTTACATGTAGTTATTGTGTTGCACCTGTGGCACAAATGGTAGCAATGTCTTGAGACTATTACTGATCTAGGTACAATTACAAGTATGGTAGCTAGTGACACAGCGCGACTGTCGGACCGGAGATCGCTTTGGTCAACTCTTTCAGCTGAAACATCTAGATATGCATTTACATGTAGTTATTGTGTTGCACCTGTGGCACAAATGGTAGCAATGTCTTGAGACTATTACTGATCTAGGTACAATTACAAGTATGGTAGCTAGTGACACAGCGCGACTGTCGGACCGGAGATCGCTTTGGTCAACTCTTTCAGCTGAAACATCTAGATATGCATTTACATGTAGTTATTGTGTTGCACCTGTGGCACAAATGGTAGCAATGTCTTGAGACTATTACTGATCTAGGTACAATTACAAGTATGGTAGCTAGTGACACAGCGCGACTGTCGGACCGGAGATCGCTTTGGTCAACTCTTTCAGCTGAAACATCTAGATATGCATTTACATGTAGTTATTGTGTTGCACCTGTGGCACAAATGGTAGCAATGTCTTGAGACTATTACTGATCTAGGTACAATTACAAGTATGGTAGCTAGTGACACAGCGCGACTGTCGGACCGGAGATCGCTTTGGTCAACTCTTTCAGCTGAAACATCTAGATATGCATTTACATGTAGTTATTGTGTTGCACCTGTGGCACAAATGGTAGCAATGTCTTGAGACTATTACTGATCTAGGTACAATTACAAGTATGGTAGCTAGTGACACAGCGCGACTGTCGGACCGGAGATCGCTTTGGTCAACTCTTTCAGCTGTAACATCTAGTTACATGTAGTTATTGTGTTGTGGCCCAAATGGTAGCAATATGTCTTGAGACTATTACTGATCTAGATCAACCCCACCTAGGTACGATATGATTACACACGAACGCTCTTAATTAGCCATCAAATAGGCATGTAATACTGTAGGACTGCTTATCTGAGATACATAGTGTGACACTGACAACGTCCCATATTGTTATCTTGTGCCGCTTGTACCGCTTGTACGTACACAGTAGATAGCGGTAGACACTGTAGGCGCAGTGCTAGTGTGCCGAGTGACGTCACGAGACCTTGTCATACCGACATACACAAAGTTAATTATCACAACTCAATGGTATTGTATCACACACGGCCATTCTAACTAATATAATGCTCCAATGGAAATAATACTAACAATACATACAAACAAACCCATTCAATTTGTGTCTGTCTGTCTGTTTGTGCCGATACTGGACCGATTTTGATACGGTTTTCACTATAGATAAACTGATTCGCAATGAAGGTCTATGTTTATAAAACATCACGCTACGTCTCTTGAGAGCGGAGCAGTAACCAAGACTTTATTGGACGAGTTGCAGATGAGCAGTGAAGCCGGGGGGGTGCCGGGGAGTGCCGGGGGGTGCCGGGGGCCTGGGGCGGGTAATGTAATGTACTGTATAGTATAGGTCGTCAGTTGTATAAATATTGTACACATTTATGTAATATGCGCTATCTGTACAATTACATACTTCAACTAAAATGGAGTGATAAGCAAATATAAAGTATAAAATATTTTTAAAGTACCTACAGAACCCTAAAACCAAATAGATCTAATGCGGTTTTCACAAACAGATTAATAAGCTTGCGAACCTTGTAGTACAAGTGTTGTTCACGGCGAACTTTGTAAAATGTATATAAGTTCACAATAAAAAACGCTTGTAAGTACAATATTTGTGGTGGTACCTCACCCGGTCATCCCTGTGTCATTTAGACCCCTAGATAAGTCTCCCAACAATATACAGTTTGGTGGAGCTGTGACCACTAAATACTGGACACAGTGGAGTTAACATATATTTGACGCAACATCTTTCGTTTCGACCAAAAGGCCAAAACCGATGTGTCCGTACAGGGCCAGCCAAGGAATACACGGTCTGAGAATGTTCAACTTTCGATTTATGTTCAAACTATAGTACTTACAATATAGCTTGATATCTGTGACAACTGTCAAAGTACTTGGAAAGCTCAGAAATCATAGCGTTATCTTTTAATTTACTCGTTTATATGTCTAGCACTATGTTAATATAATTGTCATTGCAAGAAAATAAGTGATTTTTGGTATTACACAATAAGTTATTTGCTCGGCACTCGTATTGACTTTGTTGACAGCTGTCACAGGTATCAAGCTATATTTTAAGCACTAATAAAAAAACCATACCCTAAATTAAAATGAAAATGTCACTGCGTTTATTATGCGACGGCTGCCAGTGGCATGCTGCGGCCGGTCCTAAGCTCAAGTCTGCCACTCCACTGTAAAACTTAGGATATACAAGCTCCATGTCCGCTCCCGCCTGTCTTATGCAAACACCAGCTGGAGATCCAGCAGAACAAGGCACTGCGCGCAATAACACGCGCGCCGTGGTTCGTCCGCAATACTACGATACACAGGGACTTGAGAATGTCAAGCGTAGAAGAGTTCCTAAAGAAGACACCGGAGGGTAGAGAAAACGCAAGATCGAGCGAAACGAAAGTGTCGCGGTTAAAATATATGCTAACCATGCTGGACACTGGACAATAACATGTCATACATATAGTATCTAATAGGTGTATGTAGATTAATTACTTTGCTACTGAGTCACATCCTGTAGGATTATTATTGGTGAATAAAGGAAACTGCTCATCTAACTCACAATACTAAAGTTTTTTCCCGGGTTCTCGTTCCCGAGAAATTTGATTCGGGGTTTTATAGGGACCCGGAACGAGATTAAGGTTCTAAGGAGATTTTGGGGGTATTTCGACTTGTGTTTTGGTTAGGAGTATGATTTTTAATCAGGTTTAGCTAACTACCTACCTACTTGGAATTTAACATTTAATAAATATTCTAAAATATAAAACATGTAGGTATTTCGGTGTTATCAAAATTCAAATTCTAAGGGAAGTAAGGGCATGGCACAACTTCATATTATTATGCATGTATTAGGTAGGAATAGTGACGTAGGTAGTGTTCATTGTGCGTGTGCGTGTCATGTGCATGTGATTGTCAGATTGTCAGTCAGTCAGCAACACAACCGTTTTATATACCTACACATTAATATTATTCAAGGCAATGGCACGTCAAGCCGATATTGGACAGGCAACCCGATGGCGAGTGGTAATCTAGGCCTTTGAGTGGTACAGAGTCCCCTGGTAGCGGCCAAAGTGACCCCAAATGGACAGGGGCGGCGATATGGGGGTGGGGCAAAATCGATTTTTTTTTGAAAAGGCGGCCGGATAAAAATGCGGTAGCATTAAAGGAAATACCCTAATTATATAAATTTTTTTGCCAGCCGAAACACGCGGGCCGTTCTTGCACTAGCGAGTAAAAAAAAAAGTGAAAAGGTAACCGCTTCAAAATTAGTGGACATAGGTACTTATTGACACCACCAAACGTTGGGAAAGAAATGCCATCCGATCCTGATGGACAGTTTCGGAGAAACAAGCCCTCAAAGTCGCCGAAAAACCCTTTTTTTCGATTGTTTCAACAAAAATTAAAAAAAAATAAAATAAAAATTGTTCAAATCGGATGGCATTCGAAATTTATACTGTCCTAAGTACAAATAATGGTGTGTATCAATGCCATCCGATTTCGATTAAATTAACCCCTATTTAGCTACCCCCCAAACCTCATGAAAATACCAATAATTCCATACGCTGCAAAAAATTGTTGAAAATCCTTTTCAATGAATATTTAGCGACTGCTTGGACTTTTAAAAGGTCTGTGTATGCTCATTATCTATTAAAATCTTTGAGTATTTAAGACTGGAGACGGGAAGAGCTAAATCACCGAACAATTTTTTCTGCCACTTTTGGCGGGAGGGGAGGTAAACGTCTAGTACTAGCCCCTGTACCACTGTATTTTTCTGTCGTTTTATTGTCGCAACGGATTTTACATTATATGATGATTATGTTAAAATACAAATATAATAATTATAATTAATGATTGGAAACACTAAGTTTGACGCCCTAGATCGCCTTTCCCGTTTAAAACATCACAATTAACTATTTTCTTAGAGTTCTGTCTCGCGACACAAAACGATACCAACGAAATCTAAGGTAACTTATTACTGCGCACCTGGTCAGTATAACTGGTCAAAGGGGGAAAAATTGGCGAAAGGGGAAGCCCGTCTATGGCCCTCCATAGGCTTAGTACTCTATGATTAAAATCCCCCTCCCGCCCCAACAAACCCCCCCACCAACCCATAGGACAATATAGGCAACAGGACAGGACTAATTTTGAAGCGGTTGCCTTTTCACTTTTTTTTTTTACTCGCTAGTATAAACTTACTAATAATACTTGACAATGGCATTGGATGATTTATCACTTAACATTAATGGAGCCACAATAATGGAAGAAGATATAAACGAATCCCTGAAATAGGAAAAATTGTTCCCTAGTACACACCTACCTACTGTGCAATTTGTATGTGAAGTAAAGAATGGGATTTGAAGTAGACGGGTCACCTATATGAGTCTTATAAGTATAAAGATGTATTAATATAGATGATGTCAGAGCAAGGTGCGGTTACTGGTTACTGGTTGGTTAGAGATTAAGAGTTACTAGACAAATATTATATTGGTGTTAGTGAGGTACTAACGAGAGTCTAGTTAGTGTGTATTGAGGTAATCTCTACTGATACTGAGATAGCACACTTGATAACAACTTTATACTCCATATTGTATGCTCACTTAGTATGGAGAGAGAATACTCACCCTTGATGATGGTCTCCTGCTCGGCAGCCCGGTCCTCCTGCGGGATCATGTCCATCAGTTTGGCTATGTCGTTAGCTAACATGAGGTCCACCACCTCCAGTAGGCGAGGCTTCAGAGAGTGGAATTTAGTAAAGTCATGATTGGCTAGTGTCTCCTGCATCTTCTTGAGGTCGGGGAAGTCTCCAGGCGAGATTTGGTGTTCTCGCTGCAGGCGGTCATAGATCTGTCCCAGGTTTTTAATGAGCTCCTTTTTTTTGCCATCCTTGCCGAACATGGAGGGCATCTCCTTGCGCAGCTCGCTCACTATATAAGCGTGCACTTTGGCAAGCCTGGCGCGCTTGATGAGGTCGTTGAGTTTACGTAGCGCGGCGTTGCGCGGGAGAGACTGCATGTCGCGGAACAGATCCTGCTCCTCGTCCTCGAACAGCCGCCGGTTGACGTCGAACCTGAGTGGCTGGTCCCAGAATGACCCGATGTAGACCCGCGCCACCTCCGGCGTCTGTAGCACCTTACCCAGCGACCACATGAGCGCCCCGTATACTCTCATCAGTTGCTGATGGTCCACCATGTCTGCCTTGTTGAGCACGATGCGGATTTTGTCGTCATGTCCCCGTAACGCCTCTATACTTCGCCGGAACTCGTCCGAGATGTCCAACTTGTGAGCGTCGAACAACAACACTATGCGGTCCACACGCTCCGCAAACCACTCGAGCACCCCCGTGAAGTCGTACCCGCGGTCCACACGCTGCTTCTCCCCAGACAGTATCCCAGGCGTGTCCACTATACTGATGCCCCGCAGCACGTCTGAGGCGAGCGTGGAACACTGGAACCTGTTGAGGAAGGCGTTCCCGAAGCGGCTGAGAGGACGGAACTGTCGCTTGGGGTCCACTACGAGCGCGTTACCGGGGATTACGCCCTCCTTCTCATCGTACATGACGGCTATGAACCGGTCTGTGGTAGGCTCGGGACCTATACGTATCCCCGGGAAGTCCCGCTCCAGCAGGTACTTGATGAAGGTGGTCTTGCCGGTGGAGTATTGTCCCACCAACAGTATCATAGGCTTGGCGTCGAAGTCGGGCTCCTCCAGCTGCGGAGAGTGGAACTCGTGAAACTGGTAGTGCTGCTCGAGAGGTAACAACTTCTCTCGGTACATCTTCTTGAGTCCTTCAACCACGCTGGCGATCTCGTCCGCCTTCTCGCCCTCCTTGCGCAGCCAGCTGAACATGGTGCCGCGGGCATGGGCTCCTGGCGCTCTTACTATAACACCTCACTGCGGTCGAAAACCTACCGAGGTGTATTGTCTGCTCTGTCTAGCTTCAGTATCACTACTAGACCACCAACTGCCAGAGTGCCAGTAATTCACAGCGACCACAACGAGCAGAGCACGATCATCAACAATCACAAATTCAGAAATTAGAATTACTCATCATCACACCACAATTCAATTCACACTCACTCAATCGCGACAGAGGAATCAGGGAGTAGGGGGAGGGAGGGCGGAGGAGGGTGCTGTCTGTAATACAAAAATGACATTAGTAACGATGACGTGTGACCCGGGGTTGCCAGCACTACGATTACTATGTATTGAATCGATTAATTATATGAATCTAGAATGACCACATTATACTCTTTGAGCACTATACTAGTCAAAGATAATGACTAACATTATAAAGACATAGTTTATTTGTTTGTAAGTAAATTCGAAAACTATTTGACAAATTTTAAAGACTTGTACTGTTATGAACCTATCTAGGCTTAGTCTAAAGTCTAAACGATATAAATAATAGTATAATAGCAATTTTTTTTAGCTTTGTTGTTCACATAAATAAACAGAACTCACTTCTAATATGTACCTATCCACATAAGTATTAATATTTATTTGTACAACTATCCCTCTCGTAAACGTCGATGAAGGGCGATAACGTCGGTGTCGGGTGTCATCATAACTTCGAGATGTAATACTTCGCTCTTGTGACACACTTCAGTTTCAAGAGCAGTGCATGTCGTGTTTCGTAACATCATCCATACAGTCCATAGCATTTTCGTTTTGGATAATATATTTTTAGTGTGGCCTTACTAAGATACGGATAAATTGATAGTTATCTATTTTGACGCTTCACGTTAGGTATAAGTAGATTAATAATTATAATTAATTATATTATAATAGTCTGTGATCTAGGTGGGCAATAGTCGCTTTAAAGTATAGAAATACATATTAGGAGTCAAATCGAGTACTAGTGTACCGTAGACTGAGAGTGTCGTTAGTGTACATAAACATTCTACTAGAGTGGAAACTCGTATCAAATTGACTCGATCGATCCTGCTCCTAAATCGCATCGTACAATGCTACTAGGCAGTGCTAGATATTATACATTATCACTCAAAGACATTATCATATTATGCGTTAGTGATGTAGCTAGATGTTGATTCTAAGATTTTGTAAGATGACGCCTCTACTAGCACATCTAGTTTAGAACAAACAAACGTGTCACTTTGTCACGCACGCACACAACTTTAATTTGCAATCATACACTAGGCATTGACACTATCGATAAAAAATAATATCTATAACATAATTTTTATGTTATTTGTAATAGTTATTTTTTACTTTACATTTTAGGTAGGAAATAAATGCAAATAGATACACATATTTATTATTTATTTGTCAAAATAAAAACAAATACTTTAGCGGTAGGTAATTACTATTGCTTTTAAAACTTCTTCAGTAAATCCAGAGTCCTAAGTAGTAGCAGACATGTATCAAATTTTTCTCTAATATAATTGTGTGTTTTTGATGAATAGAAATGAAGTGTTAAAGCAAAGGATCTAACTTTAGGATGATATTGTCCGGATTTGCTTACATTTCTTGTATCTTTATTAATTTATAAATGGTTTTTCTTTATTTTTATAAAACAAACATTTTTCATCATGCAAATTTTTTTTTATGGAAAGTTTTGCCTTTTAATAATATCTGTCTATCTATCTATCATCACGCCTTTTATCCCAAGAGGGGCAAATTCAAATTCAAAATTCTTTATTTGTCTGTTACAATTATTACATATAATAACAATAACGGAACCCATGCAAGTGGGTATACAAATATAAACATGTTAAAAATTAATACTCAAAACTATAATAAGAATCAAAGAATTAAAATTTCAATATAATATTAAAGGGAAAAAATATACAAAATTAACATAAAACACATAGTCATACATGGCAAACATGGCAAATACAACATTGATAATTAATTTTTAGCACTAGGTACTTACTTGTAATTTAAAAATTCATGAACACTATAAAAACGACATTGAAGCAACCATTTGTGGAGTTCCTTTTTTAAAAAAAAATATGGCAAATCCTTAATATCTATTGGCAACTTATTATACACTTTCACCGCCATGCAATAAGCATTTCTCTGGTACATACAAAGATTAATTTTTGGCAAATATAGTAGATGTTTGTGTCTTGTAGGCCTTGGAAATACATCTCCATGAGTTTGAAAATAATTACTATGTTTTTTCACAAACAGACATACATCTTTTATGTACATGCATGGCAATGTTAATATTGTAACGAATAGGTACTTAAATCGCACAAATAAATACCTAAACACATCAAGGTCGATAGACGTCTCTAGAAACATCCAGAGAGAATCAAGTACAAACGAAAATGGACCGTATGTGCCTAGCCATAGGTACCAAAATCGGGCGCGGTCGGTGTGTAGGTATTTGGCACCGAGCCGCATCGAGACGCATCTACAACTCTGTACAACAATCTCGGCGTTTCTCGAATGTTCGGAGGGCAATATAAACAGAGGATCGTCGCCGGGAAGACACAGTGCGAATCAGAGCGATCAAAGCGAAACAGTGAAGTGGAATTTAGTGCGACTAAGTGTTATTTTAGTGTTTTCATTTATGTAACTGTATTTTTGTGGTGTTGAAGTAAAGTTTGTTTATTTAATCGGTATTTTAAATCTCTTCGAACCCCAGCTCGTAACAAATTGGTGTCAGGAGTGTGGGATTCAAAAATGCCGATTACACCACGTGACTCGCCGTCATCACGGCGACCCAAAACACGACAAACTACTGCTGGACATCACGAAGAGGAGGTGGACGAGACGGCTGCTGGTGCTGCTGGGACTGCTGGGACAGCTGCTGGTGGTGCCGGAGCTGCTGCTGGAGCCGCTGCTGGTGCTGCTGGGACTGCTGCTGGTGGTGCTGGAGCTGCTGCTGGAGTCGATTCGGGTGCTGCGGCTTCTGCGGGTGCTCCCCAGGCAACCGACATGGGAATGCTGATTTGGCTGATGGAGGAGCAGACCCGACGTCAGGAGGAGCAGGCCCGACGTCAGGAGCAGCAGGCCCGACGACAGGAGGAGGAGGTCAGGCGTCAGGAGGAGCAGACTCGGCAGCTATTGGAGGAGCAGGCAAGGCGTCAGGAGGAGCAGGCAAGGCGTCAGGAGGAGCAGGCAAGGCGTCAGGAGGAGCAGGCCAGGCGTCAGGAGGAGCAGACTCGGCAGCTATTGGAGGAGCAGGCCCGACGTCAAGAGGAGCAGTCTGCTAGCCTAAAGGAGCTGCTTTCAGAATCACTGGGAAAGGTGACTATGGAGGTGAAGCAGCTACAGAGGGTTACAGACATGCACGAGGAGAGAATCGAAGACCTCCAACAGCACTATAAGGATCTCCATAAGGAAATACAGGCAAGGATGAGCGGAGAACAGGATGCAAGACTTAACGACCGCTACGGAGAGTTGGAGGCACGACTTGACAGCCGATGCGAGAGGCTCCAGAATGAAGTGAGGAAACTGAAGCTGACCGCTCCTGTTTCTGGAGGCGCCGTCGTCTCTGGCCCCCGAGTCAAGGTGCCGCCGTACGACGGGACTACGTCCTGGACAGCGTACAAATTGCAGTTCCAAACGGTCGCCTCTGCCAACGGCTGGACAGACGAGCAATCTCTGACCGCCTTGACAGTGGCCTTAAGGGGCCGTGCACTGTCGGTTCTGGAGGCCTCTCCAGACAGCTGCACCACGTACGGGAACCTGATCGAGGCAATGGACTCCAGGTACGGCGACAAACACCTGGAGCACGTCTACCGAGCGCAGCTGAGGGACAGGACGCAACATGCTGGTGAGAATCTGCAACAATGGGCTCTGGAGATCGAGAAGATCGTGAGGAAGGCGTACCCATCTGCCGGACAAGAGTTCATTGCTGCGAACCTCGTTCAAGCATTCATCGACGGTATCCGCAGCATGGAGGTCAGAGCTGCAGTTCGACTGGGCCACCACAGCGCCCTGAAAGATGCACTGGCCCATGCTCTAGAGGTGGAAGCCGTGAGACAGGAGCCTCGTTCTCAGCGATTGCGACAAGTGGCGGAGGAGGCTACTCCAACAACGACACCTGTAGCAGAGAGGCGTAGCTACTTACCCCGCTGCTTCTACTGCCACAAGCTGGGGCACCTTAAAGCAAGCTGCCCGGCGCTTAAACGACAAGGCACGGATCAACGAGTGCCGAAACGGGACGTCGAAGCTGATGTCCGTGCCGTAGCTACGGAGCTTCCGGGAAACGAGTAACAGCCAGAGCCGCGGGGCGGGTACTGGCTGATCGTGACACAGCCCCAAAAGTTACCATCCGACAAGTTTTTGACGGGAACAGTCTGGTGATCGCCGGCGAGGTCAACGGGACGCCATGTGAGATGACGATCGACACAGGAGCAACGCGCACGGTTGTGAGAACTCAGTTGTTGGGACGATCTACGAGCAGAACCAGACGTTCATCTTCCTGTCTGAAACTCTTCACGGCAACGGGTCAGCCTATACCCGCATACGACGAGCTGCCGGTGACACTCAAGGTGGGTGACGGGGAGTACCCACACACCGTCATCGTGGCCGACATTATAGACGACTGCATTCTTGGACTCGACTTTATGAAGCGGTTCCAGTTTGGCATCGACTTGCGCAACGGTGTACTGCAGTGCGGCCAGGAACAGGTATTTTTGAAAGGTGGTTATGCTGGCTATGTGCGCTGTGCCAAGGGCGTCAAACTGAACCCATATTCGGAGACGCTTGTCGATGTGGAGTTACCAACTAATGGGGACCCCTCCAATACGAGGTGCTCTATCATCGACCACCTGGAACGTTCTAAACATAAAGGCTGGTTACTCACTCCAACTTTAGTAAACAGCCAGAGTGGACGAGCTGTAGTAAGGGTGACCAACTTCAATGGCGCTCCTGTCACTCTCAATAAGGATCAAGTCGTGGCGAAGTGCGACGAGGCGAATTGGATGCGGAGCTGCACCCAGGGGAAGCTGTCGGCGATGAAAAATAACAGTGCAAACCCCTTGGAACTCGTCGACATTTCGAAGAAGGACTTGTCAATCTCCGAGTACAACAGAGCGAAGGAGATGCTCACTCGTTACATTGACATCTTTAGTGACGGAGATGGGCATCTCGGCAGGACGTCATTGGTGAAACACACCATCAACACAGGCAACGAGTTACCTATACGTCAACGTGCTCGACGAATCCCGGTAGGAAGAGAAGCCGAAGTACAGTGCATGCTGGAAGACATGAAGAAGGCTAATGTCATCGAACCTTCTTTGAGCCCATGGTGTTCTCCAGTTGTGCTAGTTAAGAAGAAGGATGGCAGCACTCGCTTCTGTGTGGATTATCGTCGGCTGAACGAGGTAACCAGAAAGGACAGCTACCCTCTACCCCGGATAGACGACACCTTAGACAGGTTGAGTGGGAACCAGTGGTTCTCAACACTGGATTTGAAGAGTGGATACTGGCAAGTGGAGATCGATCCCAAGGACAAGGAAAAGACTGCTTTCTCGACCGGAAATGGACTGTGGCAGTTCAACGTCATGCCTTTCGGGTTATGCAATGCTCCCGCAACGTTCGAAAGGCTGATGGAAGTTGTGCTTGCGGATCTCGTGGGAAAAGCTTGCCTAGTCTACCTGGATGACGTCATCATCATGGGACGCGACTTCGACGAGCACGTGAGGAATTTAGAAAGAGTGTTTGCCAAGTTGAAGTTCGCGAACCTGAAATTGCATGCCAAGAAGTGTAGTTTCTTCAAGAAACGTGTAAATTACCTCGGGCATGTAATTACAAAGGATGGCGTAGAAACCGACCCTGTAAAGACAGTAGCTGTACGAGAATGGCCCACCCCACGGAACAAAACAGATGTTCGGGCGTTTCTTGGTCTGTGCTCATACTACCGCCGCTTCGTATACGACTTCGCGGGAGTAGCCAAGCCCCTACATCGACTGACGGAGGACAAGCGTTCGTTTCAGTGGACTGAGGACTGTGAGAAGTCGTTCCAGGAACTGAAACAACGACTGTGTGAAACACCTGTATTGGGCTACCCGGACCAAGTCGGCGAGTTTGTGGTGGACACAGACGCAAGCAACATCGCCATTGGAGGTGTGCTGTCACAACGGAAGGGGGACAAGGAAGTTGTGATAGCGTATTTCAGCAAGGCTCTGTCAAAACCAGAAAGGAACTACTGTGTAACCAGACGCGAACTTCTGGCCGTAGTGAAGACAGTACGACACTTCAACAAGTATCTCATCGGAAGGAAGTTCAAGCTACGGACAGACCATGCGGCGTTGAAATGGTTACTTCAATTCAAGGATCCTGAAGGACAAGTCGCTCGATGGATCGAGCAGTTACAAGAATTCGATTTCACGATCGAACATCGACGAGGACGGATGCATGGCAACGCTGACGCACTGTCACGCAGGCCGTGCCCTGAAGATTGTAAACACTGCTCGAGGCGTGAAATCAGTGATTCTGTCATCAAAGTGATTACGACTAACAACCTTAGTGACGAATGGGCGAACGAAAGGACGAGAGACGAGCAACTCAAGGATAACAACTTGGCGCCGATAATGGAATGGAAGACGCAGAATGTTCCAAGGCCCGGCTGGAATATTGTATCAGCAATGAGTTCCACCACGAAAAGCTACTGGGCTCAGTGGGAAAGTCTAGTGCTGCACAACGGGTTGCTGTACCGCAAGTGGGAGTCGCCAAGTGGACAGGAGACATTGATGCAGCTGGTCGTGCCTAGGTCAAAGGTGCGCACAGTGCTTGAGTCCGTGCACGATGGATCCTCGGGAGGACATCTGGGCATGAATCGAACCCTGGCGAAAATCAGGAAACGATTTTATTGGGTTCATTGCCGGCAAGATGTCGAGGATTGGTGTCGCAAGTGCACAGTATGTGCGGCCGTGAAGGGACCTACGACACGTACGAGAGGACGTATGCAGCTGTACAATGTTGGCGCCCCATGGGAACGAATTGCGGTGGACGTTGCTGGACCGTTCCCGGGCACTGAAGACGGGAACAAGTACTTCATGGTCGTGATGGACTACTTCACGAAGTGGCCGGAGGTCTTCGCAATTCCCAACCAGGAAGCGACAACAGTGGCGACTAAGTTGGTCAACGAAGTATTCTGCAGGTTCGGGCTACCATTGGAGATACATTCTGATCAAGGGCGTAACTTTGAGTCGCAGTTGTTCCAGGAAGTATGCCGTCTCCTGGGAATAAATAAAACGAGGACTACGGCGTATCACCCACAGTCCGACGGAATGGTTGAAAGGTTTAACCGCACTTTGGAGACTCATTTGGCGAAACTGGTTGAGGATCACCAGAGGGACTGGGACCGATATATTCCCTTGTTCTTGCTCTCATATCGATCCGCAGAGCATGAAAGCATAAAGGTGACTCCTGCTTATGCCAACTTTGGGAGAGAGCTCCGACTACCAGTTGATCTCCTGACCGGCGGACCTCCGGATGCGCCGCAACCTGTAAGTGACTACGTATCGAACCTGAAAAACAAGATGTGCGACATACATGACCAGATTCGTCAGAGCAGTCTTGTGGCCAGTACAAAGATGAAGACCAGGTACGATAGAAACTTCAATAGTAACGGTTTTGACGAGGGATCGTTGGTGTGGCTGCACAACCCGAAACGCCGAAAAGGCAAATCTGGGAAACCGCTGGGAAGGTCCGTATAAGGTCATCACGAGGATCAATGACGTGACCTATCGGATCCAACGATGCCCGCGTGGGCAGTTAAAGGTTGTCCACATTGATCGACTAGCCCCTTACAAAGGCTCGAATATTGCTCGGGACGAGCAAGTCTAAGCGGGGGGCAGTGTAACGAATAGGTACTTAAATCGCACAAATAAATACCTAAACACATCAAGGTCGATAGACGTCTCTAGAAACATCCAGAGAGAATCAAGTACAAACGAAAATGGACCGTATGTGCCTAGCCATAGGTACCAAAATCGGGCGCGGTCGGTGTGTAGGTATTTGGCACCGAGCCGCATCGAGACGCATCTACAACTCTGTACAACAATCTCGGCGTTTCTCGAATGTTCGGAGGGCAATATAAACAGAGGATCGTCGCCGGGAAGACACAGTGCGAATCAGAGCGATCAAAGCGAAACAGTGAAGTGGAATTTAGTGCGACTAAGTGTTATTTTAGTGTTTTCATTTATGTAACTGTATTTTTGTGGTGTTGAAGTAAAGTTTGTTTATTTAATCGGTATTTTAAATCTCTTCGAACCCCAGCTCGTAACAATATATTTAAATTATGAAAGAGGGGCTTGCAGCTCTCATAATAACCTGCACTACAAACAGCCCTGACACACTTTTTTTGCAACTTAAATGCTCTGTCCATGTCTACTGAGTTACCCCACAGTATTAGCCCATATCCTAAAACTGAAGCTACATAGCCATGGTAGGCACTAAGGGCTGCTTTTAGGGATGTCACCTTCCTTACTCTCCGCAGTGCAAATACAAACCTCCCTAATTTTTTATCTAGCATATCTATATGTGATTTCCAATTTAGATTTTGATCTAGAGTTATTCCTAAAAATGATATTGATTTTGTTTGTTCTATGAGAGTATTGTCATATCGAATGTTTAGGGTCATATCACTCGCTCGGGGAGTTTTAAAATGTACAATTTTTGTTTTTCGGATATTTAAATTTAAATTATTATTGTCAAGCCATGTTATTATTTTGCTAATAGTAATATCAATTTCATTTTTAAATTCGTCCCTTTTTTTGCACTTTATTGCTACTGTTGTGTCATCCGCAAATAGTACACACTGATGTGGGATGCAGTTTGGTAAATCATTGATATACAATAAGAACAGTAATGGTCCCAATATACTTCCCTGTGGTACTCCACTATTGTTGAGTCTGAACTTTGATCGGAAAGTACACTTTTCATTATTAGTTAGCTTAACGATCTCTGTACATTGCTGTCTATCGCATAAGTAACTAGCGAACCATTTATTCGCAATCCCTCTCACACCATACTTATCCAATTTATATAATAACTTTTTATGGTGGACAAAGTCAAAAGCCTTGCTCATATCCAGAAATAAGGCAGCCACTGGTACATGATGATACAAGGAAATACTATTTGTTACGATCCTTATCTCTTTCGCTTCTTTTATGTTTAATTTAAATTGTAGATTTAAACAGGGATGCACGTAATTTCCTTTTTCTAGGTATGTCATCTAGTTTATTTTCTAAGTTTGTGTCAGTTGTAGGTATAGTGCATAATGCTGGGGCTTCTTGAGGGGTGACCTGTAAAGTGGACAATCAATTTAACGTATAGAAAAATAACAGGCAAATACAAAGTAGGAATTGCGCCATGAAGTATTTGACGATTTTTTTCTACAGTAAATATAATTGCTCTTTAAAATGTTTGAAGCAAATTGTGCCGGTTTTTATGCAAACCAATTCTATTATTCCTCAAAGTAATTAATACTTTATAAGTGATTTAAGTATTTTTAATTTGGTATTTTATGCACAAAACACTTTTTAAAAACGCATGAAATCGATATCGCTAAAATTCATATGGCGACTAGACAGCACTACGGCCGAATAGGCGTGCGTGAAATCTACATAAATAACAACAAATAAAACCACAGAATTTAATAAATTAATTGTCCTACTATGATTTCTACACGTAATAATAGAACAATACGGCATTATTATCAAAGATAAGTGATTTTGCTGCCCTGAGAGACAAAATCAATAACGCAAATAAAAAAAAATGGAAAAATAAAAAAAAACTGCTGTGGATAGGATTTGAACCATTTGCATCCTGAGCTGCACCATATCATACCATACCTTTAGCCGTTAGACCACCGTCGATACAAAAATTGACAACTTCGTGTCAATAGCAACCGTTGCTAAGGCTTTTCCTGATACATAATTTTCAGGCGTAAACAGAGACAAATTACTGAATTTCTGAAAAACTACCAAACCCATTTTTCGTCATTATGTCTGTAAGATAATGTCGAAAAATTACTATATCCTTAAAAAAATAAGTCGTCAAAATGGGTACATATTTCATCGAGATATTAAGAAAAATGTACTTATAAAGTCAGTTTTTTCAAAATTTTTAAAAAACTACTGAACCAATTTTCACTAAAAAAATGGGACCACCTGTGAAGTATGAACAAAAAAAAATTTCCAAATCGGTCCAGGCGTCTTCAAGTAATCGGGGAACATACATAAAAAAAAATAAAGATTCCGACGAATTGTAAACCTACTCCTTCTGTTTTGAAGTTCGGTTAATAAAAAACAATTTTTACAGTAAAATCAGATAGCGTGTAGTCGGCAATGCAGACTGACGCGTTCTTTGTCATATAAGACAACTCTCTGGCACGATCTTATAGTGAGCGTAACATATCTAGTAGAGGCCACGAATTCAATAATCAACACTAAGATTTTGTAAGACGATACTTATATGAATTAGGGGTGTGCGAATAATTCGAACTTACGAATCGAATATTAGTAATAATAAGTTCTCGAATAACTCGATTTTTTTTCGGATATCGAATTTCTTTTTAAATTATTCGCGAATTGTTATATTATTCGCGAATTTTTGAATATTTTAAATTTAGGGTTTATTATGTTCGATATTCAAATATGAAATTAACAATTAATATACATTTTATTTAAACGATGAAATATGATTACACAAATTTAGTGGTGGGCAGACCACCAGCGCGATGGAGTGACGACATCGTGAAGAGAGAGGGTAGAGCGTGGAGGAGAACTGCGGAGGATAGGGAGAAGTGGCGCAATGCTGAGAAGGCCTACGTCCAGCAGTGGACGGACACAGGCTGAAGAAGAAGAAGAAGAAATTTAAATCAAAAAATATATTATTCGTAAGTAAAATAATTTGATACATGTTGTGATGGAATTTAAATTGAAAACAATAGAAAATCCAGCGATATTTCGATACTTCGCGAATTATTCGATTCGATTCGAACGCTATTCGCACATCCTAATATGAATATGAAACATATTTTATGGCTAGCAACATTCCAGTAAAATTTCATTATAATTTTGAGTCCGCATAAAGGCCAGCCATGGATTTCCCGGCCCGAGAATGCTCGGTCCGAGAATGCCCGGGCAGGAATTGGTGTACAGGCTTCCAATTGTTGGGCCGGGCATTTTTTATTAAAATTATGAAAACTTCAACCTTCAACCGGTAGTAGTAATAAACAACAGAAGTTGGGCCAACAATCATTGGCTTTGGCTTCCATTTCTCGGGTCGGGCATTCCACCCTGAGCAATTTTGTTCCGCGGCGAGAAAGCCCAGGCCAAGAACGCCCGGCCCAGGAATCCGTGTACATTGGCTTCGGAATCCTGCCCGGACATATTATGTTTGTTAAATTTGTAAATACAATGTCCATATATAAATAACTGTTGCATAGTAACCAACCCACAGAGTAATGTGAATGTTACTATACGTAGAGTAGTATGCAAACTATCTATGCACAGATTATGTACATAGAGTGCATACTTAACATCCTCGGATTTTAAAAAAGAATTTTAGGATAAATTCTTTAGTCCCATCCTAGAACTTATATCTTGAAGTCTGGGGCCAAACAACGGTTTAGTCAGCATATCGGCCAACTGCACTTCTGATGGAACTTGCTTCACATCGAAGTCTCCGTTGCTAACACATTCTCTTATAAAGAAATGTTTCAGCTTTATATGTTTGGTGCGCTTGTGATATTCGTACTTCGGGTTGTGTGCCAATTTAAGTGCTGATTCGTTGTCGAGATTCAACACTGGTTTTTCTGTTTTAATTAAGGTGTTTAATAAACGATTTAACCATAATACTTCTTGGGCAGATTCACTTGCTGCTATAAGCTCTGCTTCGGTTGAAGAAATAGAAACTGTGGTTTGCCTCTGGCTTCTCCAGCTAATAGCAGCTCCACTAAATAAACACACCATTCCAGATGTTGATCTTCCAGTAGTCTGATCTCCTGCATGATCTGCATCACTGTAGCAGACTAGATATGGAGGCGACTTTTTCGTATAGGTCAGACAGTTCTGCTGAGTCCCTTTTAAGTACCGGAAGATACGCTTCACCAGCACTACATCTTTCTTAGTAGGTGCTCCGAGGTTTCGAGATGCAACACCTACAGCATATGAAATATCAGGCCTTGTACCTACTGATAAATATGCTAAAGCACCTACGGCTTGTCTGTATGGGAAGTTCGCTTTGAGGTCCTCTTCCACTTCCGTTTCGTTTCCTTTAATAATGGGCGTTGGTGCTGATTTACAGCTGGACATTCCATATTTTTCCAATACTTTCTTTATGTAGGCCTCTTGACATAGTGATATGGTCTTATCTTTGCGCACATTAACTTCTATTCCAAGAAAGTATGAAGCAGGTTTTGTAGTAATCTTGAATTGTGTTTTCAATTCCTTGATAAATTCATCTCCTGCTGTAATTGTGTTGTACGCTACAAGTCCGTCGTCAACGTAGAGACCAATAAAGACTTTGGATTGTCCTCTAATTCTAATGTATAAACACGGATCCGCTTCACTTTGTTGGAAACCAGATTTTTGTAGAAAATCGGCAATACAAGTATTCCAACAACGTGGCGCTTGTTTTAAACCATACAGACTGCGTTTAAGTCTGCAGACACGTTTCGTGCCGTCATGGAAACCATCAGGTTGCTTCATGTATATTTCTTCCTTTACAGTACCATTTAGAAAAGCAGTAGCCACGTCAAACTGGCAAAGTTTCAGATTTTCTCTAGCAGCTATGGCAAACAGTGCTCGTACGGTGCTTAAACGAACCACTGGACTGAATGTTTTATTGTAATCCACTCCAGGTTGCTGAGAATAGCCCTTGATCACCATTCTGGCTTTGTATTTTTCGACGGAACCATCAGGATTCATTTTAATTTTATAGACCCATCTGCAGGGCAGGGCTTTTCGTCCTTTGGGTAGATCAACCAGATCCCAGGTTTGGTTATCATTCAATGAAGTTATTTCATTGTGCATGGCTTCTTCCCATTTTTCTTTGTTTAAAGATTCCAATGCTTCTTTGAAGGTGACAGGTTCTCTAGGCTTGTAAAGGTTTTCAATTTCTTCAGCTGCAGCTAAAATAAAATCATCATAGCGTTTTGGAGCCATAATCGTCGACCTGTCTCTCAAAGACCTAGTTGGAACTGCAGCAACAGCATTAGGATTGTGTACAGGTTCGTCATCATTATCGACGTTGTAAGAACCAGAAAGGGATTCGTAGTCACTTTCATTGTTTGTTGGTTCCGATTGTTGAACATATTCAGTGCTATTGACCAAATTTTGTTGCAACGTTTCATTATCACCTGCGTCACTATCGCTGTCATGTTGTTGACAATGTTCTTCATCATCAAGCGTAATATCCACTTGCATGTGTGGTGCTTGTTGTGATGACATTTGATTTGGCTCTTCGTCTGGAAACTCAAAAAATCTGGAAAGTCCATTCTTATTTAGTTCATCATAGAACATTGTTTTAACCACTCGAATATCTTTTGATGTTACAATGATATTCTTCGAGGGAATAAAAATTCTGTAGGCTTTGGATGTTTCAGAATATCCCGCAAACATACCAGGTATCGCCTTTGGTGCAAATTTGTGACCATTGGGGCCCTTCCTCAGAACATAAGTCTTGCAACCAAATATGTACAAGTGATTTACAATTGGCTTTCTACCAACCCATCGTTCAAATGGTGTATGGTTCTGAATGGCGCTGTTTATACTCCTGTTTGATAGGTAGTTTGCAGTAAATACTGCTTCGCCCCAGAATTTTAATGGTGCCTTTGCGTCAATCATCATTGCTCTTGCTTTCTCCACAAGGGTACGGTTTTTCCTCTCAGCAATACCGTTTTGATTTGGGGTGTACGGTGCGGTGAGCCTTCGCTGTATCCCGCAACGTTTTAAGTAAGCGTTAAACTCTTTATTTACATACTCAGTGCCATTGTCTGATTGTAAGAACTTGATTTTGGTCCCAGCGTGCGTTTCTGCTAACTCCTTGAACTCTTTAAAATTTTTTAAGACTTCGTTCTTATTTTTCATGAAGTAAACTCGACTAAATCGACTGTAGTCATCAATGAAAGTAACGAAGTACTTATTTCCGCTTACTGTGGACGTTCGGATAGGTCCACATACGTCGCTATGAACGATTTCTAAGCGTTCTGTTGTTCGTTGAGTTGTATTTACACGGGGGGCAGGTACTCGATGCAATTTCGCTTGGATGCATGTTTCACACTCAGGCAAAGTTTCAGAAGCATCAAAGTTCAATCCTGGTAAGTTCTCGTTTTTGAGTGCAAGTTTCAGATCTTTGGCGTTCATGTGACCAAGTTTTCTGTGCCAGTCGTAGATGTTTGATGAGTTCGCTTTCTTTATAGTTGATGGAACTGTGTCATCGTTATCATTGGCCAGATTGTTACGCTCATGTTTATTAGTTTTGATGTAATAAAGACCATCTGCTTCTTTAAATGCGATAAGTTTAATTCCATCTTTTGGATTATTGACCATTGCTTTATTTTTAGTGAAGACGACAGAACAGCCAGCATCAGTCATTTTGCTAACCGATAGCAAGTTCGTGCATAGATTAGGTACGAATAGCGTGTTTTGTAGATGTGTAAGTGCAACGCCACCACTATCATTTTTAGAAACAAAGGAGACAGTACCTTTTCCTTTAATCTCAGCACTGCATTCTTCAGTTGCGAAGTACAGTTTTCTGGATGTCTTCTCAATGGTCTTAAATAAATCTCGTTGATAAGTCATGTGTGATGTACAACCGCTGTCCAAGACCCACACACTGTTTTCTGTGTTACGTGTGAGAAGGCACTGTTTTGCATAATTGTTCTTATGAAAATCTTTGTTTTGTTTCTTAGGCTTTTCATTGTTTTTCCTCCAGCAGTCAGTACAAATTTTATGATTTTTGCGTTTAAAAATGTTGCCTCTTCTTTTACAAATTTTACAGGATGATATAAACAGTGCTTCATCTTCATGAACAAAAGATTCAGGTTCATCGTTTTTGCTATGACGTGCTTGATATTCTTCAAGGATTTTTGTTTGAAGCTCCTCAGGTTTCGGAAGAATGTCTCGCGTTTCGATAGCTACTCTGAAATTCTCATATTCATGAGAAAGACTGTATAGCATCATTATTGTTAATAAATCATCGTTTATATGTACGTTCATGTCTGCTAATTTATCAATTATGTCCATAAACTTATTAAGATGTCCACGAACATCGTGTCCTTCTAGTTTAGTTAGGATTAAATGTTTTAACAGGGTTGCTTTTCGCGCAGGTCCCTTACTCGCATAAGTTTCTTTCAATTTGTCCCATAATGCTTTAGCTGTTGTGCAATTTTTGATTTGCTTTAGCTCAGAAGGAGCGATTATCAGGATAAGTTCAGATTTCGCCTGTCTATCGCCTTCTTTATCAGCCGCAGTAGCATCAACAGTCAAGGGAGTCTCGACATATTTCCATAATTTGTGTCGTACAAGGACGGCTTCAGCCTGTATTACCCACGTGTCGTAATTTTCTCTTGTAAGAGAGTCGATTCTAATGTTCGACATTTTATATTATTTTGACTGGAGTAAGTACTTAAGTAAATTTCCGTTACTTCTCAATCACATATTCTCACGTTCTGCTACCATGTTAAATTTGTTAGAACGACACAGTGGAATGTATCTTGTATTTACAAATTATTATAAATAAATACAAGTGTTTCTTCAGTCTCTATATTTCTTATTATTATTATTTACAAAGTACAAGATACATTCCACTGTGTCGTTCTAACAAATTTAACAATGTTCGATCGGAAAAGCCCGACCCAAGAATGCTCAGGCCGAGAAAGCCCACCCCAGGATTCCAACGCCATGTACACGGATTCCTGGGCCGGGCATTCTCGGCCTGGGCATTCTTGGGCCGGGCTTTGTTGGCACCCATAATTTTCTATTATTATTACTTGCTCTGTGTCTCTACGAAAACGAAACCTCAAAATTGAATGAAACGAACCGCGTGGTAAATACATGAATACAATAAATAATTGTGTAGTCTAGCGTGTAGTATATTCCTTGCTAGCGTGTATGCATCATGACTATCTTCCACGACGAGGTGGAGATAGAAGACTTTGAGTTCGACGAGGAGGAGCAGCTATTCTACTACCCGTGTCCGTGTGGAGACAGGTTCCAGATCTCTAAGGTACGTGTTGGTGCTGGCGCTGCTGGTAGCCTGGTACTGGTAGAGGTTGCTAATCTGGAGTGTGGTCATGTCGGCAGGAGGAGCTGATGGCGGGAGAGGAGGTGGCAACCTGTCCCAGCTGCTCTCTGGTGGTCAAGGTCATATACGATGTGGTTAGTGCTTATTTATTGTTGTCAATATAATATACATTAAACACCCACATATCAGTAGTCTGAGCGTATACAGCATTGATTACTCTTGTGTATGCTCGGACGCAAAGAAAAATTTGTGGGCCCTATTATATTCAAAACATTATTGTTCATAAATTTTCAGGAGAAGTTCAAGGCGGAGGATGAAGAGATACACAATGAGAAGGAGAAAGAATCTCTGAAGGCTTAATGAGTGCATCTTGTCACTTGATTGTGATCAGTGTCTGAGTGGCAGCTGGGAGCTGGCACCACTGCGGGACTGATGTCCCAGGAGTCTCGGACTTGGAAGTCAGTCTGAGTGTAGACCAGTTCTACTGAAGTGGATTTGATTACTTGGACCTATTACTAATACATACTATCATCACTATTATAAGATATCACTGTCAAAAGTGAGAAAGAAATATCAGATTGCAGAAACTAGAGGGCATACACACCCCTCTTGTTTGGAAGTTCATTAAAGTTTGTTGTTGGTTTGAATAATTTGTTTATTATTTTGTACCCCTGTTCCTTTTCAATACAATATCAAATGTTCCCAAGATAAAAAGAATTTACAAAGTACTAGCTTACCTGTAGGGATTTTTGATATTAAAAGTAGCCTACCTTAGTACCTGTCACTCTTCTGCCCTCCAACTGCAAAAATCACATTGACTGGTAGCTCTGTTTGTTGTTATTTATGAATAATATATGGTCCACTCAAACCACATTATTAGTTATTGCTCAGCTCCCAAAAGATGTAGCATCATTTTGTATACCTACACCTAAACGGTTTAGGTTAGGTTAGTTTTAGGCTAAACCTTACCCACAAGAGCGTTTACATTGTATTACATTAACTTGCATAATTATATTTATTTGTCTTCTAATGACATGGGGCTAATAATATAAAATAAAAGATTTAACTACATATATGAATGTTTTTGATTAAATTTCACTCTTTTACATGTCATTATTTACTCTAGCATATATTATCATATCCACACACATTTTATCATAATGATATTATTTACACATTTTGTTGAAGGCTGTATTATTATATAGTGGTGTATCATCCAAGTATAACATAAAGCAAGTTGTAACATTGTACAATGTACCAAGCAAGCTAATTGTGCACATAAGTAAATAAGCAAAGTGACAAATTACTCCATTATTGTCAATAATGAGATAAATTAAATAGTTTCAATATGATCTACTTGAGTTCCCTGTCAGTAACCATACCATAGATGGGAGGACAACAAGCTCTGTCTTAGCACATTTTGTACAGTCTGCTACTATTGGCCTGGCCGCCTGGGACCCTGGGACTTTTAAGACACACATTGCAGTTTAGTCACTATTACAAACTGTACCCACCAAGTAGGTGTGTGAAAATATAATTATTTTGTTTTTGAAGTGAAACTTCTTTGGCGGCGATTCTATAATTTTTATTGGGAGATAATTGAGAGTGGACGCGTCACGTTTTCGTATTTACCTCTACAGTGACATCTTACACCATGAGGTAGAGTTACCGACAGTGACCTCACGGCTCACAATATAGTTGTATACGTCAGTACGGCGTGTTTAATTAACTCTAAGAGATCTTTGACAGTCAATGTGGAACACAGCGCTGACCCTAACAGGCCCCGTCGAGTGCTGCCCGGTTCCCGCCGTAGTAGCCGGCCGTGGCGCGGTGGTAGAGCGCCAGATGGTGCCTCATGTTTCTGGCGCGATGTTCCCTCAACAAGGTCAACTTGGCTGTCACGTCCTCCCGCAGTCGCTCGTAGACCACCCGTCGCCGCTCTATGTCCCTCAGCAGGTGTTCCGGCGGGTTCCCTCCGCTAGCCTCCAGCTCGGCGCGGTACGCATCGTACTCGCGTCGTGCGGCCTCGTACCGACGCACCGTGAGGAGCGCGTCGTGTGCTGCGCGGTGACACAGCGTGTTGAGGGCGGCCCCGAACTGTCCCAGCGCTGTCAGTAGCGGCTCCGCGTGTCTCGCGAGAGATCGTTGCGAGTCCGCATTGGCGAGCAGTGCCGGCCGCAACTCGGGCCCGCGCTGTGCCAGCTCGGCGAACAGTTCCCCGAGTGCCCGCTGGGTGTCTGCGGCGCCAGCTAGCTGCTCAGTAAGCTGCGTGTTGAGCCTCAACAGCGCCTGGTACTTGCGCTGCGTCTCCCGCACGTCACTGATCTCAGCCTCCAGCTCTGAAGACAACATAATCCACTATTGTAGCTTGCTTTGGAGGACAAATAAAGAGCCAGCATCCGCACTTTCATTAAAAATAACAGATATTTAGATCTGTTAAAGAAGTGACACATCTAGGTCCATTAAGTACAGCAACAGGCTTGCCACCTCACCTCTTCTGTTCAATATGGACATCTGGTATAAAGTGGACACTGTTACTGGTGTCTCTGGCCACAACGCAAGGTATGTTGTTGTTGTATATCAATGTAAAACTTTCATGACATAGGTAGTGTGGGAGCTTAAGGGGCCGCCTCATGATTTTTGTCCCATACAAAAACGGACTTCAGCAACTCAAGTATTGGACAAAACTTATTAAAAATAGCAAGTTCTAGTTAATGGATCCTAAATGTATATGAAATTATCTTTATACTAAATGTATAAAATATGTCAATATCAGCTACACCTAAGTTTTATGAAGCCCTGAAAGTCAACAATTTCACGCATATTTTCAACCAACTTTGCGACTGAGTTCTCTTAATACATTTACTAATGTATTTTTTTTTACATTTTGAATAAAGATAATTTCACATACTTTATGGATCCATTAACTAGAAATTGTTATTTCTAATATTTTTTGTACAATACTTGAGTTGCTGAAGTCTGTTTTGTGCATTATGACAAGACAGGTTTTGTTGAGAAGTCATACTTCCTCATGTTTCTGGTACGTAAATCTTGGTCTATCTTATCTTATTCTTGGTTATCTTATCGATTTTAATAGTAGTCCATCTTGCTCACATATTTATAAAGAGACATGGACAAAATAAGTCGCACGTAAAACTGAGTTTGTTGCGCTGTGATGCGTCGACTTAAACCCACTTTAGGTAACTTCTACTGCTTACTTGATCTATCTATCTATCAACACACCTTTTGTCCCAAGAGGGGCAGGCAGAGACAATAGATGCTAACTTGAAAGTAACAGTTGTACAACAATATTATAAATATGTTGGTTACCTGTGTCTACAGTGCGCGAGCTCTTGCCCAACTTTTCATAAAGCAGTTGCTTGGTACACTTGTAGGTAGAGAGGCCCCAGCTCCGCAGAGAGTCTATACGGGAGGCACTAGACTGCAACACTCCACTGGTGCTGTTCTGAGACACATCTGGTGGGGCTGTATCAGGTATACACACAGTTCACTTCAATTTCAACAGTTATAAGTTTTAGAATTATGATTAGGTTTCTCTTATCTATTTTTATTGTAAGTAATAGTTCTATAAATTTTACATGGGTTTCCTAAGAATTTATTTGGTCTTTTGATTGAAGAAAAATATTACACCTGATTGAAATCAATTCATTATTTAAAGAGATAATAACAGACCCATGACTCACCAGGCATGATGATAGATAGATAGACTCACCATATGCTGAGGGGAATGTCAAGGATCTGGTGAGAGTTATCTTTGGTTCAGTTCCAGATGTGATGGAGTCACTGGCGTCTCCCAGAGGAGGTGTGTCCTTCAGCATCTCATGGATGCTGCGCTCTGATGACCTGATGATTATTGAAATAATTTATTAACGTGATAGATAGCCAGAGTTATGAATGGTATTATACCAACCATTTAGCCATATTATCTGCGGCGCGCGAGTCTACCGGCGGCGACACACAGCCAGCCTCACTCACTGCGCTGTTCGCCGTCTGCTCCAGCTTAGATGCTCCACTCCAAGGAATATACTATACTCTACCGACTCCACTCTCACTGGTCACACAACACACTACACAGCTAACTTACGTTGTTTGTGTACATGGAAGATCACCTTTAGGATTGTTAATAGTTATTGTTGTTCTGAGATGCTATTACCGTTGATGTCTTGACTTATGTATTTATGACAAAGGAAAAATGAAAAGAAAATATAATCACTTGAAAAATGGAAAAGGAGAATTTTGTTTGACTTCGAGCCACTTCGAGCAATAAAAAAGTACTCTTTTCTTTGGTTGGAGCAAACTCCAAAAAATATTTTTACTTGCTCTTTGCTCTGTAAAAATTACAGTCAAAGTTGTTTGATTGAAAAGCAATCAATCCTCTTTCAGTCAGTCAGTCAACTTAAACCAGTGACAGTTTAGTATTTGCTATTGAGTTACGCTGAGGTCATATCTTTGCGCCGGAAGGTGACTCAAAGGGAACCCCTCGAGGACTGGTTTAGGCCCTCACAAGGGACAAGGGAAGTCCAAACATTTTCTCCATATTGCCCCAACCCCCACTGGCTCAAATGCTGGCGACGACCTTGCTGAGAGGTGAACGCTTCAACACCACAGAGAGGTTTACAACACGCTAAATTACAATGACACAGGTTGATTATTTACAGAGCACTAAGGGGTAGTTACGATATATCCATAATATAACACTACACCACAGAGAGGTTTACGAGGCTAGATATGTACCTACTACATTATTTTTTAGTTCTTTAGGGGGTCGCGTTATCGATACTAGATAGAAAGGTGAAGAAACACTGCTGTAAGCTTCGATTTTTATATCATAACTATAGATAAACTCACAGAAAAATATAAAGAACAATAGAAGTAGCAAGTGGGCGTTCCCGCGAAGGTATAGGTTATTAGAACCAAAGATGTAAGTAATTAAGTATTGATGTAAGTCCCGATTGGATATGGGAAGTGGGTCAAAGTACAAAATAGAAAAATTCGTAACTAAATTATGATGTCGTCAGATATGCTAAAAGCCTCCACATATCCGTCAGATATTTATAAAATACACACATCAAAAAAGTCTAGGGATCAAACATATTTTCAAACTTTTTTTGTAATCAACAAATGAATAAAATTTTATTTTTATTTTATTTATTGTTTTTAATTGTAAAATTAAAAAAAAACAAGAAACAGGCACAACAGTTTGAAACACTAAATTATATTCAAATTAGTAGGTAGGCTGTCGGACCTCCTAAATCGTCTCTCCTATAATATTGTTAATGGTGTCCTGTGGGATAATTTATTTATTTATTTATTTTACAACAAACAACCATACAACAAACATTACTACAATATAGATGGGTGAATATACAAAAGTTGGGCAACTCGATATCTTCAGTCAATAGATAAAGCATTTTATCACATTGTTTTGTTTCATTATTATTATAAACTAGCTAAACCTCTTTTATTTGTTCACCCAATTTAAATTACTTACTACCAAATTAAGTTTCTAAAACAATATAATAAATACTCAAAACGTCAGTCCTGCCTGTTAGTTAGAGAGATGGAGACAGAAAGTGGTTGTAAGCACTTGCTGGCAGAAAACCTCTTTTTCGTGTAGTCTGAGCCCCCTATACAAATTATTGTAGAAGAGTAGGGCTCCAGCGATTGCGGATACGCCGCTGAGCCGATTTAGAAGAAAACATTTTTTTTTAAACCTTTGCTACCAGCTGGCTGAAAATGAGTGAACAGCATTTGTGGGGACCTCTCGGTTGTAAGAAAAATATTTTCTGCCAATTTACTCACTTTATGTCACAATTCCAAAAACGCTCAATCCTATTTATGATAAATCTTATTATTTCATTACAATCTGTAATATATTTAATAATGTATTTTACAAATTGAATCATAAAAAGCATATAGCAACTTTTTTTTAAGTGTTCATTTTTAATCGTCAGTCCGTTGTGCGATCATAAAATTTCGTAAAATTTGAAATTCCCGCAAAATATCGCCCATTGAATGTCAGTCCACGTATAGTTTTAAATTTTGGTTGTGAAGCGTGGAATTTACAAGGCAGTTATTACATTACAATGCCAGTGCTGGCCAGTATATATACTCTAATCTATGGTGCTGGCGGCGTGGTTATCGTCTACTCAACACATCCGCGTCGCGGACACTCGTGCACACTCTACCCTTCGGGAGAGTCCTTTTGACTCCTCTCTCACTACACAGAGGGACGGACCCGAGTCCGCTCCCCGTTCGCTCACCACAGGCCCTAAGCCGAGGCGACCGCCAGTGGTCCCCTTAGGCGCCTTGGTTCTCGGCTGAAGCCGTAAGGTGGAAGCCAAACGGGCCCGGTGACGCATGAATGGCCGCAAGGTTACATGCAGGGAGGGGTTTTAGTCAGTAAGAATCTGACACTACCCACGTTCGTACGTGGGTGTCTTATGCAAGATTTCTCCTTCTACAACAAAAAAAAGCGTGGTTATCGCGGGGGCATGTGCCGATCCAGTCAAAATGTCAGTACTGTGGTGAGTATTTATTTCTTTAGTAGGTACTTACCTATGTATTGTTTTGGTTTATACTTACATAGTTAACTAGGATTTGTTTAAATGTAGCATCCTAATAATTGACATAACCGATAGAAATATAAGTTTCAATTATAACATCAAATTTATGTCCTATTCATCAGTACCCTGTCGTCAGTCCTATGCCTGTTATGGAGCCAGAGGACTGATGTATTTCCAGGGTACTGATTTTTTTTTTATTTCAGAGTCATTCTATCTCATGTAATAATGTGTAAACGTATAAATAAAAAATAGCAGGTAAAGCGTCTGCACTTCTTCTAAAAAAACAGATAGTTAAGTTTGTTAAAGAAGTTATAGTCCATTAAGTGCTGTCCTGTCATCTTAGATATGGACAACTGGCAAAATGAGGAAGACTGTCTTCGCAGGGAACCCTGGGGCCGGTAAAACGGTTTCGGGAGTAAAAGTGTTTTTGTTTTTTTAAAGATTTGTTTTGCTCATTTCAGAATACTTAAACATCATTTGTGTTTACTTAAACATCATGCCGCCGTCAAAAAAAAAGAAAGAAATGTCTAAGGAAATTAAAAAAGAAAAGAGAAGCCGAAAATTAGGCTAGGATCTCTTAAATTTGAGACAGAACTTCCAGATACACATCTAAATATTTCGACCGTATTAATGGACTCGAAAGACTATGCTCTGCCACTATCCGCCTATATGAGAGATAACAATGACAACCATAGCTTGCCAAGCGTTAGCGACTATGCAAAACACAAAAATATCGCTATGGCAGTGGTGATTATGTCTTAGTCAAATATGTAGCATGTAGAACAGAATATCGTTATGCGGGGATCTGTTCCTCTGTTGATGATGACGGTGAATTGAGAGTGACTTTCCTCAAAATTGTGTAGGTAACAATGATGTCACTCTGTTTAAACTGGGAAAGTGATTTGTCTGATGTGCCAGTGGACTAGGTAATAAAAATACTACGTACCAAATCTGGTTACTAAAGGGAACAGGGTTTTTTTTTACCAATTCAAGAAGGAAATTGGCGTCTTTGAAAAGTAATTTTTATTATATTAAACTACTTTCATTTTTAAGAGGCATTATTTTCGTTTGTTTTTATGGTCATTACATTTCGTATTTTATTTTTTTAGGCATAGCCTTATTTTTCGAAGTTTTAAATTTTCGATTTTATTTTAAGATTTAAGAGTACACAGAATTTGTCTACATTGTTAAGGAAAACTGCCTATAAGTATTAAAATATTAAAAGACTGTTTTGAAGACCTGGATAGTAAATATACAGTATTACATAGTTATAAGTAGGTAACCTTAATAGTTACCAATATGTGATTTATATATTAATATGTGTGCTATAACTAGATTCTAAGATATTTTCTGTCATATTATGCTCAAAGTAACAATAAAATTGTGTTTATAATCAGTAGGTACTATGGTACCCTCGTCAGTCCCCTGGCAGTCAAATTTATAAAAATCCAAATAACACAAAAACTATTTTAAAAAGTGACTGACGTATATTGATAAGATTACCTAACTGCTTATACCAATATAATTTATACTTAAAAACTATTGACACATAATAAGACCAAAACTTGCCCAACTTTTGTATATTCACCCATACATTTTATTCAGGTTACTAATGAAGTATTTACATAGGTATTAAAGTTATCTTAAATAGGTACCCATATACATATATCATCAGTGCGCGAATTTTCAGGCATTTCACTAAAAGCTCTTCGTCCGAGGAGATCCCATACGTGCTCAATGGGATTCATGTCTCAGCCACGGCCGGAAAAAACATTCTAAAGAGTTTAAAAAATATTTAATTATCTACACTTTTTTGATGTGTGTATAATTATTAAATGGACATGTAGCACTATTACATAGGATAATACCCACACTTTGTTCGTCAGATTTGCCCCCGTGCAAAGGGGTTTGAAAGTTTTCAAATATATTATCGGTAATCTCTCATCAACCCCTATTCATACAGATCACTTCTATCTATCTATCATCACGCCTTTCATCCCAAGAGGGGTAGGCAGAGACAATCGAATTCCATTTGTTACGATCCTGACATATCTCTTTTGCTTCTTTTAGATTCATCATACCTTTCATACATGCTCGGCGATTGTGTGTACTTTTAATATTTCCATCGATCAACATATTTTTTATATGTTCAATAAAAGTAGGTACATCTAGGTCGTCCTCTGCCAGCATTTCCTTTCACTTCAGCCAGCTTCAGCCATATAAACCTGTTTAGTCAATCTTTCATCCTTCATTCTTTCAACGTGTCCTTATCTTCCATCCATCCATACCTATATCCAGATCACTTCTTTGCTCTTATTATCACGTGATTAAATAAATAGAGGATTGTAGAATAAAAAGTGGCACATCGTTATCAGTAAGATTTATTAAGTAAGTAAATTAGGTTGCTGTACTTACAACATTTATACCCAGACAAAACACAACATTTATTTCCAACATAAAATTTAATTATTCAGGTGGTATTTAATAAAAAATGTACCTACTTATAATAATTTTAATAAATTGTACTTCTATAGCAAATAATATTATGGTCAGGTAATCTGGTGTTTTACCAGGATTGACACTTAAATACAGTGTATAATAGACAAACATTACAAAAAGCTAAATATAAAACAACGTCGTGTCGCTGACTTATACCTCTAGCAATCAACGCACAGCCTAAACCACTGAAGATATAAATATGAAAATTGGAAGGTTTATTAAGAAAATATATTTTAAAAATATCGCGGTATGTACCTACGGAAGTGCGATCCGATAATCTCAGAGTAGGTACCTACAAAATATTAATGCGAGCCAGCTAAGAAAAGCTCCAAGCTCTAAGTTGTTCTAATCTGTCATTAGGTACTGTAGATGAGGACATTTCAATGGGAATCTAACAGTATAGTCTTTGGTTTGGTTTGGTGACATCTCAGCGAAGTATGAAATATGTAGACCGAGAGCTCATACAGTCGGTAACCTTACCTCATCGAATACCACCAGCCACGTAACTATTATATAAGCTATCTGTGGCACTTGGCGCATTTAGCCAAAAAAAATAGTATAGTTTCGGGAGCCATAAAGCAACCCGTGAAGAAAATAAATGTGAACAGGCACACTCGTCATAAGCACAGTAAGAAAAAAAACCGGCCAAGTGCAAGTCGGACTCGCGCACGAAAGGTTCCGTACCATTATCTATAAAAACGGCAAAAAAAAAAAAAAAAAAAAAAACACATTTGTTGTATGGGAGCCCCCTTAATTTGTTTTTCTGTTTTTTAGTAGGTATTTGTTGTTTATTTATTTATTTATTTATTCAAATATAACATCTTGCACTAACATTTCAATACACACATGCAAGATTTAGTCAAGACAAACTATACCTAGCACATTTTCCATCAAACACAACTATTAAAAAGAAAAAAAAAATTTAAATTAAACCATCAGCGCACTACATCGTACCAGAATATAAACAAATTACTTAACAAGGCACTATCAATTAGGTAATATACATGCAGAATAGAAACATATTATTGACACATTCCAGATACAATTAAATTTGGCTTAAGTTACCAGCCTCCAATATGCATCCTGCTGTTGCCAAGAGTCTCGGCTCGGGGTCAAAAAATATATCTGCATCAGTAATGCCCACAATCCTGTTAACAATGGACAGGGCCTGATGCAGAGGTGAATGCGACAACGCCCTGGTGCGTGACATTGGCACCGCGAAGAGAGGATGTCGACGCCCGCGCAAGACCCGTCTCCGGATAGGTGGAATAAATAGAGGCATCTGGGAGAGGAGTGAGGGGTTATATAGCTGGCCGCGGGACAGCCGAATAAAATATTTTATAATTGCCAGTTTACGTCTCACCTCAAGTTGTTATAGCGGCAACAGAAATACATCATCTATGAAAATTTCAACTGTCTAACTATCACGGTTCATGAGATACAGACGGACAGACAGACAGGCGGACGGACAGCGGAGTCTTAGTAATAGGGATTCCGTTTTTACCCTTTGGGTATGGAACCCTAAAAATGTCTGCCGTTGCTTGACAGGATTTTTACTATAAAATTATTTCAAAGTACCTAGGTACCTAACTTTTGTCTACTCACTGTGACTGTCTCATGGTGTTCATGGTGTTACTCGATGATTATAAAGGAAAAAGAAAGTTTACAGTTTCTGGTATGCAAAAATGTAGGTACATATTATTATAATAGTTAGTTAGTAGGTTGCCGAACTTACGGTCTCATTCATTGAACCGTTTGGTTTGACATCTCACCGCGCTGAAGACTTTCATAAATGTGCGGCTGTTTTTAACGCGCTATAACCCCTGCAATGTACTACAATGTTGCATATCTATCATCTACTTGATGCTACTTACACACTACACTAGTGGTAACATTCAATGTACACGAAGGGAATACTGCTTCACTTACAATCTAGTTCTCACCTCACACTCACCTATATTTTGGTATTGTACAAACTTTACTATAAAACTAAACTGTACTAGGCACTACCTACAACTAACAATCTGACAGTCACCCATACAGTTTATACAATGTATGTGTAGCGTTTGTCACTCCGGATTAGTGGCAAACTGTCCCAGCGGTCGCAGCTCCGACGCCAGGCTGATCTCGCTCACTGTTATTGATGACATAGATATGTAACGGTCGTCAAAGCAGTGCAGGCGCAGGGTTAGTGGCAGGCTGTCGCAGCGGTCGCAGCTCCGTCCCCAGGCTAGTTTCGCTCACCAACAGTGTCTCTTGAGGACAACACGACGTCTTTACGGACTCGCGAGACGACTTGCGACTCTGAAACATAGAGCGAGCGAGAGCGTTACATTCAGCAACCATGATATTATGACATTATGTTACAACCACTTTTTTGTATCGAGCAAACATTTTGGTTAGCTGTGTGCTGTGTACTATCGTCTATCATCAGACTGCTGTTTTCAGTATTCAAACTAGTGTTATAGGTATTATAACATATTACATGTACGTACCTGGTTCCGACAGCACTGCGGTCGCAGCGCGCGACATAGGTGTGTGAGCCGTTCCCGCCGCGCCAGCACGTACAGCGCCGGGTCCAGTACGTAGTTCAGCAACATCAGCAAGTCGGCCAGAGACGCCAGGGGAGACAGTCTGCTACGTTCGCTGTCGCTCACACTCAGGTACAGCGTCGACGTCACCTAACATTGTAAGTACCTATCGTTAGCGGACCATTATAGGCTAATATAATTTCTGGAGACAGATTTTGAGGGCTCAAGGTCACCTGAGCTACGGCCTTTCAAGTGTGTATACCTGTCGCTCATGCTCCTAGATCCTTATGGTATCCGAACCACTCTATACAAATACACTGACGAGCAATATAAAAAAGCCACCAACTTTAATTATCATGAAATATTTCCGAAATGATTCTCGTACATTCCTCAGGTGTGAGAGGCATACAATATGAAACTGTTTTCAGGATTCTTTTACTTCATGGAGCTAACTTGTATGGTTTAGAACATTTAATTAGATTTTTTTAGGCACTTTAGAAGTGGCTTTTTTATATTGCTCGTCAGTGTAGTTGCCGGTACTCCATGGTACAAGGATGATACAAGGGAGGCACACCACAAAGTGTTCGCTGTAGTTAGCTATTAATATAGTACTATAGTAAAAGTAGGAATAACGGTAACGAGACCAATTTAGTTAAGTGTTGATTGACATAGCGTCGTGGCAGGCTGACAGCACCACATTACTTCATTACTCGTATATACGGCAGAGGTACGACAGGTCTACAGGCAACACTCAACTCCCTCCTGTGATATCAATATCTATAATTGACCTCCCGCGTCGCTCGCGAGTCGCGGCAAATGTCGCGCGTCGACCTCCTGTGGCGGAGGCACGGCGGAGGCTTCCACAACACTTTAACAATAAACAGCTTTAAACTAAATAAATACATGGAGTAACCAGCATCGTAATCAAAATTATTTGATGTTGTCCATCATGTTTAGAGCAAGTTAGTCACATTCCGTCATACGTTGCCTTAAATAGCTCAACATTAACAAGAGCTTACTTATCAGAAGTCTGTGCTACGATTAACACCATAACTTACAGCGAAACCACATAATATAGTCTATATATAGCAATTGGTTGACAAAAGTAGTGATTGCGTTTAAATAGTTTTATTATTTAGCATGCACATAAGTGAGCAATGAGCATGGCGCCGCGCCTCGTCTCCAATCAAACAATTAAGATTCGCACCACGCGCGCAGCTATAGCTGGGAATTAACTGCCGAACTATAATGTATTGTCCAGTAGATACGTAGTAATGTCCTTCATCGGGGCATCGGACAGTACAAGTTGAGTGTGCGGATATCCGTGTGATGTAGCAATTAGACGGAACCTGCCTGTAATGTAGGAGCTGATGACTTTACAGCTAAGTGCTATGAATGCTACTTATTACAGAGTTCGGGAGTTACCAATCAAATGATCAACAAGTGTGAGTTACACCTGAGCCTCATTACCATCTGCGGCAACCAGCATATCATGAAGAGCACGGAGAGCGCCGCCATCAGTCTGCTGAAGAATACCTCTTCTGCGGTCGCCACGTTGTGTAGAGGAAGTGGAGTGCTGCAGGAAAAATATTATAATATCAGACCTACGTTTCTAGGCCCGGATATGTTTTTTGATTGCATTTTGTCGGTTAGTGCTGGGAATAGGGGTATTATGTCAGCGTGGTTATCTACCACATGTAGGTGATGTCACTTGAGAAATTCGAAGTCCACTGAATTTTTGGTGAGATTTGTTGCTGGCGGTCTATGGGTCTAAGACACATTGCTGACGCTCGAAAACAATCCAAAAATACCTCTGCTAGCGTTTTATGCCATGAGGTTCGGCTTTTTGATGCGTTGCTGTTATTGCATATTATACCTATCGGTGATACAAAAAAGCATTATAGAAGGATCACACCCACGTTACAGAACACCAGCACCACACACAGCGACGTACCTGCCGAGTGTAGCTGTAGCGTCGTTGATGCCCCGCTGTCCGCGCGGTCTACACGCACTCTTGCTGAGTCTCCGCACGACACAACCTCGAGCACTGACCGCGTACAGCGCTCGGATCACACCCACGTTACAGAACACCAGCACCACACACAGCGACGTACCTGCCGAGTGTAGCTGTAGCGTCGTTGTTGCCCCGCTGTTCGCGCGGTCTACACGCACTCTTGCTGAGTCTCCGCACGACACCACCTCGAGCACTGACCGCGTACAGCGCACGGATCACACCCACGTTACAGAACAACAGCACCACACACAGCGACGTACCTGCCGAGTGTAGCTGTAGCGTCGTTGTTGCCCCGCTGTCCGCGCGGTCTACACGCACTCTTGCTGAGTCTCCGCACGACACCACCTCGAGCACTGACCGCGTACAGCGCGCGGATCACACCCACGTTACAGAACACCAACACCACGCACAGCGACGTACCTGCCGAGTGTAGCTGTAGCGTCGTTGTTGCCCCGCTGTCCGCGCGGTCTACACGCACTCTTGCTGAGTCTCCGCACGACACCACCTCGAGCACTGACCGCGTACAGCGCGCGGATCACACCCACGTTACAGAACACCAGCACCACACACAGCGACGTACCTGCTCATACATACAAACACACATACAATACATACCTATACATATCCATAATAGTAGCTATTCTGGGTGGACATTATCTATGTTATGAGTTATAACATCAACTATTAACGACCGTATTACTGTTGTGTAGATATATAGGACTCACCAAACACGACATAGAACAGCGCGTAGGCCAGGTCGGGGACAGTGCGCGCTTCTCTGTACCGGAGACATAGCGAGGTGGGGGCGTCGTAGTAGACTCCTACTCCCACCACAGGTAGACAAGTCAGGAGTGCTGACCACACCCAGGAGGCCGCCAGGGTCGCGCGGACGGCGCGGTATGTCACACGCTGCATTATAAAATAAGACAAGTAATAATAATGCACTATAATAAAAGAAGTGGACTGGGCACACTGTAAGAGGAATAGAAAAATGGAACAAAACTGTTATGTTTTGGCATCCAAGGAATAACAAAAGGAAACGAGGAAGACAGTTTAGAAGGTGGGAAGATGAAATTGTGGCAATAGCAGGAAAAACATGGACAAGAACAGCAAGAAACAGATCAAAATGGAAACAGTTGGGGGAGGCCTTTGCCAAATATGGGCAAACAGACCAAGTTGTCGATGTCGACTCATTCAATACGAGTCACTAAAGCAAACATGTAAACTAGTATTTAATTATCTGAATAAAGGCTTATTATTATTATTCTCTTTATTTCATTTCTTTCTTTCTATTATATTTTTACATATTTAGGGGTATATAAAAAAAAAACAAAAATATATAAAAATATAAAAAAAGGATTATCCCCCCGGAAGCGAGGTAAATACCCAAACTACCGGTGGTTAGGGCTGCAGAGAGAGGAACTTCCTCACAATACGGGCCGTGCTGAGGAGTACTGCCTTCTGGATCTGGCCCTTGACCCAACCGCCAATTTCAAGGTTCCTAAGGTGACGGTCAAAACTCTTAGCAAAAAGACCATTGACCGTCACTACTATCGGTACAATGATCGCCGACTTCACATCCCACATGTCGACAATCTCGTGGGCCAAGTCAAGATATTTTGATTGTTTATCTTTCTCGGCTTTCACAAGATTGTCGTCATGTGGAATAGTGACATCGATTATCATTGCAAGGCGCGCTGATCGATCTACCAACACAATATCAGGCTTATTGGCAACAATAGTTCTGTCTGTGATGATAGATCGATCCCAGTAGAGCGTGGCATGACCATTTTCAAGAACTGGTTCAGGCACATACATGTAATACGGTACTTCCGTGACTACAAGGTTGTATCGCAAAGCAAGTTGTTGGTGTATAATCCTGGCTACTTGGTTGTGCCTGTGCAAGTACTCGCCGTTGGCAAGACTAGAACAACCGGAAATAACATGTCTGATTGACTCTCCAGGACGGTGGCATGCTCGACAGATGTCAGCCGTGCCGTCCTTAATTATGTATTTCCGGTAGTTATTCGTCTTGACAACTTCGTCCATAATTGCACAGGTAAAACCTTCGGTTTCTCCAAAGAGATCACCGAAGCGTAGCCAGGACACGGAAGTCAAAAGGTCTACATCAGAACCATGAAGAGCCTTGTAGAACCTTCCGTGTAACTCCTTGCTCTGCCATACCTCCTTGCGGTCATTGGTATTCAGTATTACAGGTTTGTGCCAGTTCTCTTTAGCCAAGGATAACGGGGTAAAGCCCTTGTCTACCTTGACCACATCTCCATGCATCACTCCCTCATTGTTGAGAAAATATTCTCTGAGACTGTATACCTCACGATTGTGGAGAGTCTTAGTGTTAAGAAGGCCACGACCTCCACATTTCCGTGGGATGTACAGTCACATTACAGATGAGCGTGGGTGATGCATACGATATGCGGTCAATAGTGTCCGAACTCTGTCCAGGGCGTCCAGTTCAGTTTGAGTCCACTTGAGTATGCCAAAGGAATACAATAAGACAGGCATGACCCAACCATTAAAGGCACGCACTTTATTTCCGCCTGATAAAAGACTCTTCAGTACTTTTTTGAGGCGGCCATAGAAGCGTTCCTTCAAAGATTGTTTCATGTCTGTCTCATTGATTGCTATTGCCTGTGACATACCCAAATACTTGTAGGTTTCGTTTTCAGAGAGTGAATCAAGTTTTACAGAATCTGTGAGTTGTGTACTCTCAGATTCCGTTATCACTCCTCGCTTTATGATCGCACATTTGTCCAAACCAAACTCCATACTGATAGATTTACTAAAGTTTTCAGTTATCCTTAGTAAATCTATCAGTTGTGATTTGTTTTGGGCAAATAACTTCAAATCATCCATGTAAAGTAAGTGCGATATAACTTGACTCTCTCTCCGCAAACGGTAGCCTAGCCCTGAAACCCCTAGCAGTGTGCTGAGTGGGTTTAGGGCCAAGCAGAACCACAAGGGACTTAAACTATCGCCTTGGAATATACCCCGTTTAATCCTGATTAGTTCGTCGTCGCCGAAAGCTCTTCGGCATCCTGGATAGATGAGGACTGTTTTCCAGTGCCCCATACATGAGCTCAGGAAGGTGCGTAGAGTTGTATCGATTTTATACAACTCCAGCACCCTCATGAGCCAGGTATGTGGTACAGAGTCATAAGCTTTTTTGTAATCTATCCAGCATGCCGATAAATTCTTTCGGTTACGTCGAACTTGTTGGCTAATGGTCATGTCAATGAGGAGAAGTTCTTTAGTACCACGGGACCCAGCCCTACATCCATTCTGAGAAGCAGACATGATTGAATTGGTATCTATATGGCAACCAATTTTGATTCTCAAAATGGATGTAAGGAGCTTGTAGATGGTAGGCAAGCATGTTATGGGTCTATAGTTCTTAGGATCCGTGGTACTACCGGACTTAAAAAGCAGACGGGTAATGCCTGTAGTCATAAATTCTGGGATCGATCCAAACTCAATGGCTTCTTGGAATTGGGAAGCTAAGCGAGCGTGTGAGCTGCGTATCCATTTTAGCCAATAGTTGTGTAGTCCGTCGGGCCCTGGAGACTTCCAATTTGCCATAGGACGGACCGCACAAACTACATCGATGGGGTCTATAATGACAGACCCCATCTCTGGCACTGACTCACAGGCCCGCTCAACATCCCCCATCCAAGAGTCCTCGGTGTGACTGACGGGAGCCGACCAGATGTTTTGCCAGAAAGTATTCGTGGTTTCAACATCGGGTACACTCCCCTCAGTCACACTCTGTTTGGATTGTTCCCAGTCTCTATAAACCTGCCTTTGATCGTTTTGAAATATGTGATTCTGGACGTATCGATCCACTCGCAACTTGTACCTGCGAATGCGGTTTGCCCATGCACAAATTTTCTGCTTCAGGAAGTCGATGCGTTCTGTGACTCGAGATATATATTCCCGGGGTCTGATGTCAAACCCCGAGAAGGCTCGCTGCACAAAACGCATCACTCGCGGACGAGTGTTTCCGTTCCTGAAGCAGGTTAGCTTGCCTATGAGTACCCTAGCCTCGTCAATTCGCCTCTGGATCCTGCTCTGCCACGCGGGTACGGTAGGTTTCGGTCGTGTAGCTTCATTGAAAAACTTGACTCCTGCTACACGGCAAGCCGTAACCGCGGCGCAGTACAGGATCGAATGCGTGTCGGCGAGGTTTTCACTATTATCAAAATAGTTTGATAATAGTGAATCTAGGGCACTCACAATGTTTATGTTTTTTTTGTGCATAGGCAAACGTGGCAAACGCGGCCTAAGTAGGGGCGGTGTCGTTCGATACTCCAAAATCACATCCTCCAAAACGCTCCTCAATTGCTCATTATACTGGCTACTTACTGTTATAACCGCGTTATCCATGTCTACATCATCAGTCTGTGGTGTAGTAGGACGTGATGTTAGTCTGCTTACCGCAGGCTGTGACGGGACAGGGATGATGCAGTTAATTCGTAATTCTGCGCGCAGCCTCTCCAGTACGGGCTCATCCAGCATGTGACAGCGTTGGATTGCCCGCACTTGATCCGATAGTCGTTGGACCGAAACATTGACAGTTGGTTCCAGGGTCTGAAACAGAGGAAGCATCCGTAGACGGTACGCAGTGAGGTTAGTTCCTCCCTCTGTAGCCGCATAGTACGCTCGCATGACATTCTCATTTATTTTATTAGTCCATTTCATGCGGCGCACTGCACCACCGGTAGCAGGGACCTTTTGCAAGGCATCATGACGTCTTGCGGGTCCTATGCGTGCCGGGGGCTGGGGCTTTCTTCTCCGTCGTCTGTTGTTTGGCGATGTTATTGGGGAGAAAAACTCGTCGCTGGAGCTCGACGACTCAGCGGTACTTGCAGGTTCGGGGTCTGCCGGCGGTATTTGTGTTGGCGCCACCACTTCCTGCACGGAGACCACAGAGCCATTAGCTCCCAGCGACGATCCCGAAGGTGTTGGTTGTGCGCTTAGTGCAGCTCTCGATCTTGTTATCATATTGCAATATTGTTTCCATTGTACTTTCTTACTATTGATTTTTTTGATTTGTTATGACATGTTGGTTATGTCATCGGGTAAAAAAAAATTATTATAATAAAAAAACAATTATTAAGATGCTGAGAACTGGCGACGATCTTGAGAAAATTGATGTTTAGTTAAGGACCGTTGCTCTTGTATCTTGCTTGTATCTGTCAAAAATATGGCAAATCTCAGTTAAGAGGATGTATAGAGCTAAATGCGAGTTTTAGGATGCGTAAAAGTACATAATCCACTGCAGTGACCATAATCGAAAAAATATATGATATTCTTGAGGTTATGCGTTATTAAGATACTGTGTTCAAAACATAATACAACTATATTGATTCGATAGAAAAAAATCACGAATGTACCTCTAAAAAAATATTATACTGTCTAGAAACAGTACTAAAATGCATGCAATGATTCTGATTTTTTGACAGATTTTTTATCTAGCAATATACTATCGTAATACTGTTCTATTTTTTAATCAAATTTTCAGCAAGTTCCTTTATTCTCATTTTCGAGATTTTATGTACGCACTGCACGCGTGTGTGCGTAAGCGCTCGTGTACCGACAGTACCGGCTTCAGCCTGATGCTATATTATTAGTGGCAGCCACGTCGTTTGGTGTGTATGTGTACCCGCGTGGGGGCGGTGCCATCTCTCAAGGTCATTGGCTCTATTCAGCGTCTTAATCCTGAAAAGTTGAGTTTATTTATACAATATTTCCATCCAACACAGTTGATAGTTATTATTTTAAATTGGAAAGACATGTTTTTATTATTAAAAGTTCTAATTAAATAGCTTATTATTTAATATATGGCCATAGTTTCCAAAACGAGCCTTGCTTTTGCATTTTGTTATATAAATAAACTCAGCTTTCCAGGATTAATTGAAATTTGCTATATTTTTGTCAGTTATAAGATGACCTTGACCAACGGCTCTTAAGTCCTTTTCCCTTAGTCCCTCCACTCAAGAGAACAAATTACTTTTTATTATTCTACCATCACACCCTGTGAGTATTTAGACACCACACCATTGCTCTAATGTTATGTCTACTAATTAACACCATGTTGTTTTTCAGTTTAGTGACCTGCCTGTAGGTAATAAGTAAATATTGCACTTAGAATTTATTCTTTTTATAATATAAGGTATTATAAGTATCCAAAATAAACAATCATGTAAATAGCTGAAAAATGTTATAGAAAGTAGGTACGTTGTTAAACTACCTTTTGTAGGTCGCTGGATTAAACAGATGAAAATATGAATCTGGGTTCTAAGGATAGAAAGGAAGCCGATCGGATGTTTTTCACACGCTATACTGGTGGTAAATTCCTCTCAGATTATTTATCATAGTGTTACCTTTGTCTTGAGCTCCTAGAATACAAAACAAACTCCAAGGGGTGGATTCCCTTCTTTGAGGGGTAGGATTGTTTGTCCACGTTACAAACTTCCATTAGTGTAGTTTGAACCTACGCGGAAATTCAGTTCCATCGAATTGCCGGTTTTTTTTTTCTTAAAATATGTTTATTTAAATATGGACAAACGTGGACTAACGATGGACAAACAACCGTGATGAAAAAAATGGAAATTCGCATTTGGGGGTGCCGACTTCCACCCCTAATTTTTATTTTTTGAATAACTTTGACAGGTGAACAAAAAAATTTTTGGTGGATAAACGTGGACTAACGCTGGACAAACGAACCTGATAAAAAAAACTGAAAAATCTAGTGCATAATTTTGCGGAATACAGTAATTGCGTCAGATCAGCGACCGGTATAGTATAGTAAAACTACGGGAATTTTAAAATTTTAACCGACTTCGAAAAAAAGAAGGAGACCGGACTGAATTCGGACTTTTTTTTCGGACGCCTTTTTTTATTACGATTCGATTTTTGATCGTTACTCCGCCAGTTGTGAATCGATTTATTTTTCGTTTTAAATCCCACCCACGGCAGTATTTTTTTCCTATTTTATTTTATTTGCGTTATTATTCACTAATCTAAAAAAATAATTAGCTAGGTACCTACGATGATCAGTAATTCAGTACAAACATAGGTAATATTGAAAATATCTTTATATTCTTATATGTTTACTTCATTTTGTATCCTAATTTGTCACTAACTGTCTTCAAATTCTACTAGTTTTCATCAGTTTATATGGTGTCGGAGTTAGGATAGTATATCATTGGTTTTCAGTGCACAATTTTTGAAGTCGGTACCCTTTTTTAAATAAGGTTTTTGCGTCTAAGCTCTTGGTAAGGAACCTTAATTGTGCGAGCCCCATCCTCCAATATAATAAATTAATTGGTCCTTCAAAAAGTTGCTATACTACCTACCTATTTATATCAATCAAGAGTAGGTACAAAGTACTGGACCGATTCTAAAAATTCTTTCACTTAGAAAAATACGAAATCCCGCTGAGGCTATATTTTATTTTGTTCGAAATTGTTAAACTACGTCTTTCTCCAATGAAAACATTCCTGACTCGATCCTGACTCACTTTCTAACACCCCTAATTACATCCACATCAATCAACGAGTAGGTGACGAATAAATGATCTCAAAATGTCTAAGTGGTCTGTTACGTTGTTTTGTCTGTCTATCTAAGTATATATACTGTATATATCACTTCATAATAATACGGACGAAGCCGTGGACAGCATCTAGTACACAATGTTAGTAGGTAGGTAGAGAGTAGAGACGCTATTACGCGACCCTCGTGCGGTCTGCGGCCGATATTGACAGATTTGGGAATTGTCGCGAACTACCAATAATGGAATAAGTTCTGTTATAGCTCCCCCATCCCTCTTTTTATCATCTCACACTAGGTACTTTATATTACTTTCCATATATATTAAATCTGCAAGTGTCCGGGAGCGGGAGACGCCACATAACTTTTGTCCCGTACAAATTACAGGCGTCATAACTACACCGTGGTTAACGTTGACAAAAATAAAATAGTAAAATTTCTAAAATGGAATGCTTTGCGTTCTCTTTTGTTTAGCTCATTCTTTGGCGTCATGTTGACGTTGTTGGTTTGTTAAAATGTATTCAAAATATATCTACATATTTTATTCATAGAATTAGGAAGGACGCACGCTTTATGACCAGCGCTTCATACTTTTAAAAATTGCACTGCATGGGCGTGGAAAAAGGCAGTGTGAAACGGTAACCATTGTTGGTGTTGGTCGTCAGTTAGTTTGTTCAGTTTGGTAATAATTGGACTAACATACTCTTAAAATAATCCTAATTAGTTCAATAAGTTTTCACCTTGGTTACTATTTCCAATCAAGAAAATAAAATAAAAAAAACGCTATAATGAGCTCGGCAACCATCGATGTCGGCAACATCAGATACCGTCCTGGGAGAGGACGTAAGAGGACTGTTAAAACTTCTACGAACCGACACATTATTACGACTTGGAGATCAGTCGCTCCACCGTGCAGCGTATAATAAAATATGATCTCCAATTGGTACCATATAAACTCAGAAAAGCGCAATTGCTCACTGACAAAGACAAGAAAGTTCGTCTTGAGAGATGTCGTTTACTAAACAACGCTCCGCAGCTTCAAGTTGGGAAAATATCGTATTATCCGACGAAAAAATATTTTCGATAGAACAAGCCATAATGACATGATCTGGTCTTCCACTCGTCCTGCATCGACTGTAGATTGTTGGAGGAGCTACTATACGAAGTGCGACCGAGCGCTTGTCTCTATGTATCCGCGCTAAAGGGGTTATTTTGAAGAGAAATAGGGATTCTTGTACAAATGTTGTTTTTATATTTTTATTTTTATAAATAGATATATTAGAATAAATTTTTATACATAATCATATTATATAAAAAAACTTAAAATAAAAACCAACTAAAATATCTAGGAGCTTAATTAATTAAAGGTCGAAAAGGTCTCGCCCTAATGGCATTTTATATTTTATAAAATTTCAGTATCGTTTAAATTTAATAAAATAATTTGTGAAATCACTTGTCAACATTATTTTAGGCCAACCTGTATATGCTTAATTTCGAAATTTAAATAGCTTTCGAAAGATAAATATATTTGACACAGTTGAATTTAAATAGATAATTTTACATACTTTACTACTAACTTGCTATTTCAAATAGTTTTTGTATAATACTGGAAGAGCATAATATTCCGTTTTGTGTATTTTTGCAAGATCGTTTTTTGTGAAATCGTTGTTTCTCATGTTTCTGGTACCTGTTTACGTGAATCTTGGCCTATCTTATCTTATCCTTGGTTATTTTATCGAGTCTTTTTGTGTATCTCCAACAAGTTTTTAATGAGATATCGACAAAATAATCCGTGCGGTTTACTGAGTTTATTGCGCTAACATTATATTATTGAGCACATAGCTGACATAGCACATACAGCTAGCCACGTGTTTGTGTAGGTACTTACAACAAACAAGAGTAATTACTGTGTTGGTACCTACTTATGTAGATCTGAGGAGTGTTTACTGTTTACTGTTTATGAGATATAGCTGCACTAATAACAAGTTCACGAATTAAAATGACGTTGTTTGTCCTACAATTAATTCAAGACACGCACACGCGACGAGGGACGACTCTCCCACAACCACCCACAACCCACATGCCCACAATCAACAAGCTACCACTCAAAACTGAAACTGGGACTATCTAGGTACTTATTTGTTATTGTTATTAAATAGGTACCAGAGAATTAAATACTTACATTATTTTTAACTGCTAACAGCTATTTCTTATCTATCTACATCTCAAAATTGGTTTCATGAACATGCTACACTACATATATCTCAGTATATTGTACAAGTTTAGTTCTGATAGTAACAAGGAGTTGTGTTGTGTTGTGTCGTACCTAGATATACGCTAATCATAATGTAACCTATATTTTACAATTTATTCTCTGGACGCACGCGGCGACCAGCGACCGGCGACCGGCGACCAGCGAGATACATTGACATGCGACCTGGATGTTCGTTTATTTGTGTTTGTGTTCATTTCGACAGAGCTGTTGTAGCATAGATTAAGTTGTAGGTAGGTGCTCTAACAATTTGTTGTTATGAAAACAATAACTGAATATTCGTAGTCGGCAGCGAAGGTAACTCTTCCTTGAAACGCATTTTACAGTCTATTCAGGCTTACCATATTTTCGCCCCTGCTTGGCCCGTGTGGCCCATACCAATTTTCATTCCCTATTATACCCCCTTAGGGATTAATAAAAGTAGCCTATGTCCTTCGTTACCTAGCGTTCCAGTTTTCTTCGCATCAAATTTTATTAAAATCGGTTCAGTGGTTTAACCGTGAAATCGTAACAGACAGACAAACAAACATAGTTATTTTCGCATCTATAATATTAGAGAAGTATTTTATTTGAATGATACAAGTTAAGGTGGCCCCTTTTGTCTGAAACTAAAATTGGTACAATTGTTAAAATAAACCAAAGTTTTGAAAAAAGTTACGAAAAATACAGTTTTATCAAGGATCAAATCTGAGCTACAGAAATGTTGGTCAAAATTTATTACTTTTGCATATAATTTGTAATAAAATGCATAGGTACATATTATTCGCAGACTATAATAAAGTAAACTGGTACTTAAATTCTTAATTTAAATAAAAGAGAGTAAAAAATAATATTATTTCTAACTTTATAAACTCTTCCATTAATTTTGTACTAATATTAAAACAATATAAGTTAAATCTAAGCTATACAATTGAATAAAACTTAAAGATAAAAAATTTGTCCCAAATAGCTGTCAGCGGGTAGTGTGCCCAGAACCCTGGCTGCATTGCCACGCTGGATGGCAATGTTAATTCGCTGGGCGAAGTATTGGCCAGCCCTCTGGTCACCAGTGGCGTCGACAATTCTTTGAACAGTCGGCGCGCACTTGGTCCCTATGGTCGATCCCGAATGCTTCAAACAAATATCCACTTCCTAGGGAGGAAAATTTTCGGCGCTTGAGGTCTTCGGCTGAGGATGCGGCAGAGCCGGCACTGATTTTTGTGACTGGAAGGTGGGTCGGCGCAAGCGTGTCCACACACGTGGCGTCCCATACCAGGGGTGGACCCATCTTCCAGGGCACCAACATCATACCGTCCGGTCTCTTACCGTCATCCCTTGACAGGCCAAAGGGTTCTAGGACAGCTGGCACCTTGATACTTACTAGGGCCCTTCGGATGACGTCGTTTATGTTTGCGTATCCTGCGCTTCTGCTGCAGGAGAGACCACGATGACCAAGGCTATCCACCATAGTACCACACTGACAGCGATGTGGGACATTCGTAGCTGTCCCTATCTGCAGACTAGTTGCCAGTCTGAAGGTGTTATTGTCAAGCAGTGTGCCTATTTTGGGCGATGGTAATGCTTGCAGCCACAAACCAGACTCCCATTCCGCAGACGAAAGGAGACGAGCTCGATCCGCCGGACTGGTTGACGTTTTTCTCGTACCAGTCGACAGAGCGGCTCGTCCCATTGCTTTTGCGAGCATGGATTGGATGGCTGGTCTGTATTGGGGCAGGTTAACGTTTTTGGCCTCGGCGCAGTGTGCAGCGTCTGGGTTTCCGATAGATTGGGCTAGAATTACTCCGATAAAATTCTGAATACTATGTACCGAGGATAAAAATGCGAAGAGTGCCACACTACCACACTAGACACTTTGCGGATACCAATGCCTCCTAATCTAATCGGAAGGCTTGCTCAAGCTCAAGCTCTTTCGGCGAGGGTGAGTGACTGTTCTATCAAATTTTATAATTTGGTAAGCAAATTGGGGTGTTTCCAGAGATGACTACCGCGTAGCACGTATGTGAAATTAGGCACGAATAAACAATGTCTGATGGTATACGCTGCGTGCATGTTAACTTTGATTAGGCGTTCCGAAACAGATTTTTTTTTTAATTTTGGTGTATATGTATTGATCAAATAAAAATGGGGCATCCTAGAAGGTGTTTTGTACTGTTTATCTACTTATTTGATTATTTAATTATTTTTAGAAAATGTGTCTTAAGATGAGTCAGAATTCAATGCAGGTGGAGTTTACTAAGAATTTAGATTAGCTGTAATATTCATATGACTTCACGATTTATTTGAAAAAGTTATAATTTCATTTGTGCGGTACAGATTCTTATATGAAATTGGCTCGATTAAATGAATAAAATATTTCAAAATTACGTGTTTTTTTTGTTTTATAAGTTTCAGACAAAAAGCTCACAAAAAAGTATGTTCCTATTTATTTTAGAAATATAAACTGCTTTTAAATAAAAGACTATTAATAGAGTTTCTTACCTTCTGGTAGAAGAAAGGTCTAGCGAGGGCCAAGTACCGCTCTAGCGCCATAGTGACAGCTATACACACAGAGCCGATACCGAACACTCTGAGTAGTACTCGCGCTACACAGTAACCTCTCGTCCCGCGGAGCCAGGGGGCTGCCTCCGCCGCTACTAGGGCTCCCAACATGCCCACCTGGAGATATACACAACACTTTAAAAAAACCAACACATTTAGTTCTAGCGCAATAATGACAGCTATACACGCAGAGCCGGAACCGAACACTGAGTAGTACAAAAACACGCTGGGTGTTAAAATGAATTTAACTCAGCAAGGTTATAGGACAACTCAGGATCATACAATGCACACCAACAGCTGGTATATGCTCTCAAAGTATACAGCTGTCAGTGTGCAGGCAGTGACAGCAAAACACGAGGAGAACATGATGATCAGAGGCAATAGAGCAATACACAGCGTAAATCTCTGGATGAGGAGCAGCCCGCTGCAGCAGATGTTATCAGAAAAATAAACCGATGCCATTATGACAACTGCGAGAAGGAAACATGTTCCAATATACTTTAATAATCGGGGCCTAAGGATAGAGATTAGAGACAAAAAGATTTTGAGCTGCCTCGGAGTACTATTCGATAAGGACCATGCCCTTTATTCCCCATATAAATCTAGCAGCACAAATGACAACACAAGGCGCAATAAGATGACAAGCCATATCAAAAGTTAATAATTAATATCAATGGACCTTCCACAGAATATAAGGGACGCTTGCTGGCAGAAGTAGTGACCATTGTAATATACTCTGCAGTGACATCCACCTTATGAAACACTGCACCTGTATGGTAACCAGGTCTTAAGCACGTCAGAACAAGGTCCAACCAGTTTCACGTAAGGATCGATTTCATTGTAATGAAGGAAAAAGGTCGTGACGGCAGAAGTTGGTCAGAATACAATTTGTACTGCAATGCATGTATGTATAATGTTATTTGCAGACTACTTTGTAAACAGGTTATAATTATATTTTTTAATAAAGCTTAAATTAAATTATTTTTAATTTTATAAACTCTCCTTTTGTACTATTAGTTACTGAATTTTACCTATGTGTCTCTTTACAATTCCCTTTTAAGAGCCCTATATCCTTAATTTGTATGGGGATATTACTATTCCTAATGGTTTCAACCCCAAACGGTGCAAATAAGTAATCTTGTGCAAGAAGAAGAAGTTATGTGGTTTGCGTACTTACGCCGTTTGAGGTTTTCAGTGAAATACTCGTTATTTTTCAATTGGTTTTATTGAAGAGGAAATATGCGTGGTAAAATAAAGGATTATTTGCCTCTGTTTTCTATTTCATAATCTATCACAATGCCCATAAATATTTTAAAGAGCTGTTTAATGGTTAAATAACTAAGTCTTGAGTTTTTTGATAGCTTATTGAAAATTCAAAATAAAAATTATTTTATGATTTTTTTAATTGGTCAAAAACCCCCAGATTTTAATGGAGGTAAGATGTAGAATTTAGACTAGTTATAATATTTTTATACTTGCACAATTTGTTTGAAAAAGTAATAATTTTTGACCAAGTTCTGCCTTATATTAAATTGAATAGAATAAAAAAATATATTATACATTACGTTTTTTATGAGAGGTATGTTAAGTTAATGTTAGCCAATTTTAGTTTTAGACAAAGAAGCTGAAGTCCACAAATTTGTATATTGTATATTCCTATCTCTTCTAGAAAGGTAGGCTGCCATAGAGTCCCCTAAAATAATTGGAAATATACTTAGTGTTTCATTGCGAAAAAAATCCAAAACCGTAGCTGATGGAAGTAATCTAGCAACTATCATAGAGGTATCAACTTGACAGCAACCAGGAGGAAGCAACCATGTCTGTGAGGAATACCCTCCTTCAAAGATCGATTTTATATAATTATGTATGGCGGGTGGTAAGAGCTTAGTGGGTGCTGTCATGTATGTATTAGGTCTTAGGATAGGTATATACTATACTAGCTGGTTTGGACACCTTGAAAGAATGAAGGATGAAAGATTGAAGTGAAAGGAAATGCTGGCAGAGGACGACCTACTTTTATAGAACATATAAAAAAAATTATTGATCGATGACAATGTTAAAAGTACCTACCTACACACAATCGCCGAGCATGTATGAAAGGTATGATGAATATAAAAGAAGCGAAAGAGGTATGTAAGGATCGTAGTAAAGGCATCTGCCAACCCCTCTTGGAATAACAAGCGTGATAGTATATAAAATGGTATAACTTTCACTCACTATCGCATAAATCTCGCTCACCATTCCCACTGAACTAAGCGTTATGATACGTTTGTTAGTCCAGTAGCATTTGAAGTTACTCGCCAGCGGCACTATATCTTCTACTACATGCTAGAGAATTCACATCCGTAATTCTTGTGGACACTGTTACCTACTGGTGTCTCTGGCCTAGTCTGGTCACGCCACAACTGGCTACAATGTATAAAGGCTACGACTTTTTGTTTTGAGTTACTATGCTACTAGCTATAAGTCAATGACGAGCGAGTTTGGAAGTCGGAGCGATGAATCAGGACCTAAGTTCTTGTCGCATTTGACCAGATCGCCAAGAACCTACTCCTTTTATCAAAGTCCGTATACATCACACAATATATTTTTATGATAAAATCAATCACCTATACCATAATATGAGATAATAACAACCAGTATACTCACCAAAGCCACCAGATCATTAACAGCAAGTGCAGTAAGCAGCAACAGATGTTTCCTGTTCCTGAGTCGTCTCTCTCCTCTCCTGACAGCCACTATAGCAGCTGCATTTCCCACTATGCCAGCCACGTACACTATCTTCACAGCGTATAGGAATGCCTTGCTACTTGCACCGCCAGATATGGTTGAAGAAGTCCCATTGACAGTTGGCCACTCCGTAGACAACAGACCAGCTGTCACATCAGGCGATATAGTGGTCGGGAAGTCCATAGTTTGTGAGTGAGCACTGGGAGCAGTAAGGACAAACTATGTTAGTAGGTATAGAGAGAGAGGTACTTACAAAGTTAATGATATTGTTTACGAGCTTCCGATAAGATAGCGGCTCCCAAATTGTCCAATACACTCCCGAATTATTTATAAAGGAAATAAAAAGATCATGCGACAAAACTGTTTGTTTAGTACCTAACACTGAAAATTAACAAAAAAGGAAAATCTGGGGACGCGGTAGACCTGATGATGGACTCTAGGGTCAACCAAACTATTCTATTAGAGAAACGCAACTTAAACAAAAAGTACCTATTGACCAATTAGCAAAAAAATGGAAATTCTGAAGACTTGGAAGACCTTGTGATAACGGTGATAGACCTTGAGGGTCTACCTAAATAATTGTATTACAGATGGAAAAGTGCTGTTCAAAAAACTCGCAATATAATATACGAGGGCTGTTTGATAAGTACCCGTTTATGAAAAAAAAAAACATTTTTTTTTGTATATATGCATTTATTTTTGTGCGTAGTCACCTTTTAACTCTATACATTTGTTCCACCTATGCTCAAGCTTCAATAAACCATCCAAAAAGTATGATTTTGGAAAGTCATTTAAATAGGCCTCTGTGGCGGCAATGACTTCGTAATTTGATCCAAATCGCTTACCACCGAGTAATTTTTTTTGGTTGGGAAACAAAAAAAAATCGCATGGGGCCAAATCTGGAGAATACGGGGGGTGAGGAAATAGTTCGTAGCGTAACTGTGCTAATTTAGCCGTCACAACTCTCGACGAATGAGCCGGGGCGTTGTCGTGATGAAACAGTACTTTTTTCCTTTTCAAATGGGGTCGTTTGTCCTTCAACACGGCGTCAAATTCATCCAATAAATTGGCATAGTACTGCCCTGTTATCGTTTTCCCCTTTTCTAAGTAGTCAATATGTATAATACCCTGCGAATCCCAAAAAACAGTCGCCATAACCTTTCCAGCCGATGGGACGGTTTTTGCTTTCTTTGGAGCAGGTTCACCCGGTAAAATCCACTGCTTCGACTGCTCTTTCATTTCCGGGGTGTAGTGGTGAACCCACGTTTCGTCCACGGTCACGAAACGACGCAGAAACTCCTTCGGGTTACGTTTGAACACGGCTAAACACTGCTCCGAAGTAGTCAGTCGGTTCCGTTTTTGCTCCTCCGTGAGTAAACGCGGCACCCACCTCGCCGATACTTTCCTCATACCCAATTTTTCTTCTAATATGTGTTGTACCCTCTCGATTGAAACGCTTACAGCATCAACGATTTCTCCAAGTTTAATTCGGCGGTCGGCTAAAACGATATTTTCAATTTTCTTAACCATATCGTCTGTAGTCACCTCAATTGGCCGGCCTGGGCGATCCTCATCAAAGACGGTTGTTCTCCACCGTTTAAACTCGTTATACCAATATCTGACGGTTGTCATAGAAGGAGCACATTCATGGTAAACCGCTTGACTTCTTACTTTAATTTCATCACATGTTTTTCCTTCCAAAAACAAGAATCTAATTACAGACCGATACTGTTCTTTCTCCATTTTAACAATGTTAAGTTCACGCTTTCACTAAATCGCTGTCAAATGAGAAAAAAAACAAAAGAATGCAATTTTTTAAATTTTCCCGCCTCTGAAAAATGGCTTAAAAAGGTGGTATACTTATTTTCGGCCAGTGATATTAATATATTTAGAAAACGGGTACTTATCAAACAGCCACCCTAATATGTAATAAATAATAATGTGTAAAATAAAATAATGCGGAAAATTCGGAATATGTAAAAATAACAATTTGGAAAAATAAGAATGTGGAGTAATAAGAACATGGACCATTAAGAATTCGGACCCTTACTCTGACACCGCCTAGGTACCTACATATAGGGGCAAAAGTTAGAACCCGAAAAAAAAAACGGATTTTGATGAAACATTGAACGGAAAATGGGGTACCTAAGGTAGGTACTTTTTGATGCGTAAATTAGGGCGGGAAAGCAGAAGACATGCCACGGGAAGACGTCATATTTGGTTTTTTTGTTCTATTTTTACACAGGTGAAACCGCGCGCAAAAGCTATATAAGTAGGTAGGTACTTATCACAAAAAGTATCCGTCAGTACTCAGTCAGTAGACTGTGTTATTTTAGTGAAGTCTAAAATAAGAAGTTGTATTGTTTCTAATTGTTTCACGATGAAATATTTCCCTGAAATTCAGTTAGTATTTCTGTCGGCGCTCCATAATGAACAAACAACACATACCTACCTATACCTTGTTACCTATAGTGTATTATTGTATGACGTACAAGTACTGCAATAATATAGGAAAACCATAATAATATATATGTAATTAAATGACATTGTGTCTCTGTTATATATCTACTAATAATAAAGCTGTTTGTTTGTTTGAACGCGCACATCTCTGGAACTACCTGTCTTTGTGAATTTGATAGCCCAATTGTTGAGGAAGTTTATAGTATAGACTAGGTAGGTATATAACATCACGCTACGACCCAAAGGAGCAGAGCAGTAACAAACATTCTAACTAATATTATAAACTAGCGGACTCGGCAGACGTTGTCCTGCCCAAACGTTGGCTTGCCTGCTATTTACTTTCCTTCGTCCGTGGAAAACAACTACTCCTACCCCTACCTCTACCCCTACCCCTACCCCTACCCCTACCCCTACCCCTACCCCTACCCCTACCCCTACCCCTACCCCTACCCCTACCCCTACCCCTACCCCTACCCCTACCCCTACCCCTACCCCTACCCCTACCCCTACCCCTACCCCTACCCCTACCCCTACCCCTACCCCTACCCCTACCCTACCCCTACCCCTACCCCTACCTTTACCACTACCACTACCCCTACCTCTACTCCTACAATTCTACTCCTGCGATTTCCATACAAAATTACCTATTTATTATTTTTTATTTTTCAGCTGAACTTTAAGGTTTTTCCAATTTTTTTTCTTCTAAACCACCCCTGTGTTGTAACGAACAAAACAAAAAAAGAATTAGCCAAATCGGTCAAGCCGTTTTCATGTTATGTCGTGACAACGGAAAACGGGTTTCATTTTTATATATATAGATGCGCAAAAGTGTGATTGTTTGTTTTCCTTTCTTTGACACAAAAACAGAGCAACGACGATCCGATGATATTGTGCACATAATATAGTCACTGCCCAGATATCTATGACCGGAGGAGAGTACTTGTTATATATTTAAAATGTCTAACATTAGTAGGATTATGTCTCACTGAATACAACTTTCAGTCGAACTTTTATATAAAACCTACTTATATATAAGATATGAGCTGTAATCTCGCTGTAATATTCAATGAGTGTTTAATATCCGTATACAAGTTGTTGTAGGATGTGTTTACTCAATCACATCAATCAATCTTTGTAAACACTTCTAGACTATTATTTATTTTCCGTTTGGTTTTGGTATCATGAAAATAACACACATACCTACATCATCGCGCCCTTTATACCTTGCAGTATAGCTAGAGAGTAGAGATACTGCTGCTGACAACAGATAACTTACGTAAACTTGCAAACTTCAACTATTACTTATTTGAAATTGTTATATACTGAAACTCTATGGAACTGTATTTGCAATAACACCTTATCCTTACATATGAAATTGGCGTTTTGTCGAATGGCTACTTTGGTTTCAAATATCTGGCGTTTGGTACGAGTTCCACCGTGGCACCCGTGGCACCCGTGGCACCAGCGCTGCAGAAACAGCTCGGGGGATTAACGATGTGTATTGGGCAGCTACTGCAATAGAAAGCACGGTAGGTAATCCTGCCCCAAGCGAAAGTTGACTCAAAAAAAGATACTGCAGGTGAGTGTTTGCTGGACTAGTGCTGGTGTCATCTACTATATATACAACTTCTTAAGATCTGGCCAGACAATTACGGCAGATGTGTATTGTCAACAATTGCAAACCATGATAGAAAAACTAGTCGTTAAACAAACCAGGCTGGTCAATTGCTCTAGCCCACTGCTGCTTCAGGACAACGCTAGACCAAACACTGCACGACAGACGGTTGCTAAATTAGAGGAGCTGCGATTGGAATGTCTCCGGTATTTATCATACTCCCCGGACCTTGCTCCAACAGATTACCGCGTTTTCCGGAATTTGGGCAAGTAAAAAAAAATCATTTCCGATGAGGCAGTCCAAACCACTTTCAACAATTTTAATGATTCTCGCTCCCACAATTCCTCAACAAAGGAATCTATATGAATTACCTATGACATGACAAAAGTGCATAGATAACAATGGTTCATAATTTGATTGATTAAATATATAATTATTTTATTCATATATTCGTATATTCATTCATATGTAATCACCTAATAAGTAGGTACATGATCCAATAACAAAGATATAATATGTTAGGTAACTAACACACAAGTTTGCGGTGTTGCTGTGGCCGGAGACACCATTTACAATGTGTACATTTAGCCTTTGCAACTTCTAAAGTACCTACCTATCTGTTATTTTAGAAGAAGCGCAGACGCCGGCTAGTAATGCCCTCCGAAGTACGAGTTGTCTCCTCCCGGTTTCTATATAGTGTAGCACTGTGGACTGTGGCCTCTACCAATTACGCAATCTACGCTCTATCTATATTTGCACCATAAACTTATTGGAAAACAAGACACACTTGTATTTTATATGTCATGTGTAATGTGTATTATTGATAACGAATGGCTATTGATGAGTCAAAGACGCTAAATAAATACCACACAATATAGAGGGTGCAATGTCGAGAACAGTCAGTATGGAGGAACTATATGCAGGAAAAACTGCATGAAATAGAATTACATAAAAAAATATAAAAATGTGTTATTAATAACATGAAGATAATTTTATTGAAATTAATAATTATGCAGTTTTACTTATCTTTAAAATGGACGACATCTTTGGACGTCTCTTGCAGAGTTCCACATACTTACTGATAAATACTCAACTTTCCAATTTATAATTATTAGTTACAATTCGGATGATGCACTTATAGTTATTGTACATTACTTATATGACCACACTTGTAATAACTAACAATAGGTACGGTAAGAGATTGTGTGAATCCCACAGAAATTAAATTCTAGGCGATAAAGTGATAATGCTGTGTCGACAAATTGTTTCTAATGTCTAAATTTGTATTTATTTACAACGTTGAAAGAGTGACTTAAGATACTTGATTTAGATTTTTTGATCTGACTTCAACAAATAATTTGATGTTCATTTTCATGCGAATTGGCAAATCTGTTCGACAATTCTGAAAAACTAAAATTCGGTCTTTATAGTTTTTATTATGGTCTTCATCAACCACTAATTACACAGCAATATTTTCGCTCTAAATTTTCCTCTGGGCTCCCGTCTCCTGCCTCCCGGCTCCCCTACCATACAATGTCTCACCCTCCCGCAACAGTCAGGACACAGTAAGTTATTCACGCATGACAAATGGGTACACGATCCTCGTCCCACACACCACACCGCTCCCAGGTCTCCAGGGACACTCTGAGATATACACTAACAGTAGCTTTTACTTTACAACACTTATTGTAGTTATCCAGTAAGTTAGGTACCTAATCTTATTGCCAAGTCGTAAATAAGCTTTTAGTTATATAATATAGCGGGCCTGTGTTCACAGCGGGTGCCGGGGTGGTAGGTGCGGGTGCCGGGGGGCGGGGTGGTAGGTAGGTATATATGAAATCGTAATTCTATACTTAGTGTATATAATTTATTTTCATAACTTAAATAAAAAATTAAATAAACAATAACCAAAATATACAAAATTAGACTAAAAGATTTAATCTAAAAAAGGCCCCTGCGGCATTGTGCCGAAGATGCTGGCAGCGTTTCCTCGCTGTATCGCTAAACTTATTCGTTGAGCGAGAAACCTGGTATATATTAGTTTTACTTGACACACATAAAATCGGTTAATCCTGCTGCCTAACCCTAAAGCTTCATAACTTGTGCTTTTAAAAGTAACACATAAGTACAAAAGGGAAAACCATTGACACGCTCGCGCGGGAAGATGAAATTAAGAAAACAGCTGGACCGCAATGGACTCCAGTAGCACTGGAGGAGGCCTTCACCCGTACAGGGGGTTCTTACAGATTTATTATACAATTTATACATTATACAATAACAGCTGGACCGCAATGGACTCAAGTAGCACAATGTAGAGACACACTGGAGGAGGCCTTCACCCGTACAGGGGGTTCTTACAGATTTATTATACAATTTATACATTATACAATAACAGCTGGACCGCAATGGTCTCAAGTAGCACAATGTAGAGACACACTGGAGGAGGCCTTCACCCGTACAGGGGGTTCTTACAGATTTATTATACAATTTATACATTATACAATAACAGCTGGACCGCAATGGACTCAAGTAGCACAATGTAGAGACACACTGGAGGAGGCCTTCACCCGTACAGGGGGTTCTTACAGATTTATTATACAATTTATACATTATACAATAACAGCTGGACCGCAATGGACTCAAGTAGCACAATGTAGAGACACACTGGAGGAGGCCTTCACCCGTACAGGGGGTTCTTACAGATTTATTATACAATTTATACATTATACAATAACAGCTGGACCGCAATGGACTCAAGTAGCACAATGTAGTGACACACTGGAGGAGGCCTTCACCCGTACAGGGGGTTCTTACAGATTTATTATACAATTTATACATTATACAATAACAGCTGGACCGCAATGGACTCAAGTAGCACAATGTAGAGACACACTGGAGGAGGCCTTCACCCGTACAGGGGGTTCTTACAGATTTATTATACAATTTATACATTATACAATAACAGCTGGACCGCAATGGTCTCAAGTAGCACAATGTAGAGACACACTGGAGGAGGCCTTCACCCGTACAGGGGGTTCTTACAGATTTATTATACAATTTATACATTATACAATAACAGCTGGACCGCAATGGACTCAAGTAGCACAATGTAGAGACACACTGGAGGAGGCCTTCACCCGTACAGGGGGTTCTTACAGATTTATTATACAATTTATACATTATACAATAACAGCTGGACCGCAATGGACTCAAGTAGCACAATGTAGAGACACACTGGAGGAGGCCTTCACCCGTACAGGGGGTTCTTACAGATTTATTATACAATTTATACATTATACAATAACAGCTGGACCGCAATGGACTCAAGTAGCACAATGTAGAGACACACTGGAGGAGGCCTTCACCCGTACAGGGGGTTCTTACAGATTTATTATACAATTTATACATTATACAATAACAGCTGGACCGCAATGGACTCAAGTAGCATAATGTAGAGACACACTGGAGGAGGCCTTCACCCGTACAGGGGGTTCTTACAGATTTATTATACAATTTATACATTATACAATAACAGCTGGACCGCAATGGACTCAAGTAGCACAATGTAGAGACACACTGGAGGAGGCCTTCACCCGTACAGGGGGTTCTTACAGATTTATTATACAATTTATACATTATACAATAACAGCTGGACCGCAATGGACTCAAGTAGCAAAATGTAGAGACACACTGGAGGAGGCCTTCACCCGTACAGGGTGTTCTTACAGATTCATTATACAATTTATACATTATACAATAACAGCTGGACCGCAATGGACTCAAGTAGCACAATCTAGAGACACACTGGAGGAGGCCTTCACCCGTACAGGGGGTTCTTACAGATTTATTATACAATTTATACATTATACAATAACAGATGGACCGCAATGGACTCAAGTAGCACAATGTAGAGACACACTGGAGGAGGCCTTCACCCGTACAGGGGGTTCTTACAGATTTATTATACAATTTATACATTATACAATAACAGCTGGACCGCAATGGACTCAAGTAGCACAATGTAGAGACACACTGGAGGAGGCCTTCACCCGTACAGGGGGTTCTTACAGATTTATTATACAATTTATACATTATACAATAACAGCTGGACCGCAATGGACTCAAGTAGCACAATGTAGAGACACACTGGAGGAGGCCTTCACCCGTACAGGGGGTTCTTACAGATTTATTATACAATTTATACATTATACAATAACAGCTGGACCGCAATGGACTCAAGTAGCACAATGTAGAGACACACTGGAGGAGGCCTTCACCCGTACAGGGGGTTCTTACAGATTTATTATACAATTTATACATTATACATACTATTTAATTTGTGAGAAACAAAAGGCTATTTTATTTTATTTTTATATAAGTGCAACAACAGACTTATGCCATCTGATCACAACTGATCACAACTGATCACAACGCACGATGCACGATGGTCGTGAAGATGTGTGCTATGGTTGACTATTTGAATCTACAACTCTTCGTTATCGGATTATCATAGGAAATACCTATTATGTTGACTTATTTTAGTTTCATAGAGTTTCCGTTTGGTGAGAAGTAACTAAAAAGTAACTTTTTTCGAATTTTTCAGGTTTTCAGCATAAGGTGTAGGTGAAGGTACTTACTTCATACTTGGATCTGTTTCTAGTTACAATAATATTGCAGAGCAGACGCAAGCTGCAGGACTCATACCACGTGAATGACAAAACTAAATCTCATAAATTGTCATATATGGAACAACTTACTAGGTTAGGTAGGTATACACTTTTAGTTAACGATTAATTATCTCCTAAACAGGTAGTTATTTCTTTATTGCTAAAAAAATACTTTTCTAAATAAGGTGTATACCATTTTGGAAAACACCTTGTAAATGTACCAAAATAGATTCACGCAGAGTTTTGATGAGACGTCTTTTGATGCCCGAAACTTAAGCTTGGATTCGTAAATTCGTAGTCCAAATTTAGGAACCGAGAACTCAAAATATCAAATTATTGTCCCACTACGTTCAATAGTAATTCAAATGGACATTAGATACTTACCAAAAAATTAACCAGAAGACAAATATTTATTATACGCGTAGATTCACAAAACTAATTCGTAACTATTTTGTAATCGAAATAAATATCAATTTTCACATTATTTCAAAGTTCTGAAAATATTGACTTTCAGGAATATTTTTCGTAATTTTAATATAATGGATTTAGAATGTTTATGTATACAAATCGTATATAAATCACTTGTAAAAATACTATGATTTAGGATTATATTTAATTACAGAATATACCGGCGGTCTGTGTCCTGTATACTACTGTACAGTGCACGTGCGACACCACGCTGTCCGGCTTACTGAGCCTACTAACAAACTGAAACTCTACAGACTCTACTACTACCTACCCGTACCGTCGCGGTCGTACGAGGCGCTACTTACTCTTACATAAAGAACTTACCAGCTAAATACGCTACCTAAACAACACATCTCCAGATAAATAATATAAACTTGATGGATGCGTCCTGCATTCAACTAACTAAACACTATGCTCTTTCAAGTACCTACAGTACGTTGCATTATAGAAGAGAATCATTTCTCCATATAACATAATAAAAATATATTTCAAAATTAAAATCCCCCCACAAAATATATGACAACACATTTATAGTGACTTATTAATTCTTCTTCTTCTTCTTCTTCAGCCTGTGTCGGTACCACAGGTACTGTCGGTCCGCTCATCCGCTGCTAGACGTAGGCCTTCTTTGCATTGCGCCATCCTCCGCATTTCTCCTCCACGGCAGTACCTACCTACTTAAATATAAAATTAGTAACTTTATTTCATTTTTAAACTACATAGGTAATTGTGTTAATTAGTGTCTACACAGGCTTCAAACTTATAACATCAATGAACACCTCTCTTGGCTTTCTTGTGTGCATCACAACATTCACAACTATACTGTCCAATGTTTCGTGGCACGCTATAAAAAGTGGGAACAGAGCCTATTATGGAAAAATTAAAGAATGGATTCTGCAAAAATAAAAGTGACGAATTCACTTCAAAGTTCGAGTGGATATAAAAGTTAGAGCAATTTGTTATTTGAAGACGCGGACCTATTGTTCTCTAAGTTCATTGGTTCTTCTGAACATATTATTATTTTAAAATATTAAATATACTAACTTTCTGTTTTAAAAGTGCCATGTTTCCGTTAATTTTAACTTTTGTAGGTACATAATATGTACTTACCTTATTTTATTATTAAATATCAGATTTTCTTGGGTCACTATTTGCCCCTCGAGGATACTGGATCCCCCGAGCATCCACAAACTCGGCGCCTCTAACACAAACATATTATAAGGACTCTGATGCACTCTTGTTTGTCACTTCCATTCATAGATTCACACATCCACGAGTATATGTATGTATATAGCTGTTTGTAGAGGTATTAGTCCTTGTGTGGGAGTCCCCCGCCCCGCCCCCAGTCAATAAATAGCTACAAAGTAATTCAGAGTGCTCTGTTCACTAGAAACCAGGAGTCCAATATCCAATTAACTTTTATTATGTGATAAATAATCATATTCTCATCAAGTATCGATGTAAACATATTATTTATATTTTTATGTAATTTTTTATTTTTTCACGGGTTGCGAGTGCGAGTTCTATTTTATCTTATATGGGTATAGGTATTTAGATGGAAAAGCATATCGCTTCAGAAAATAACAGCAATGTTTTTTTATAATGTTCAGGGATTAGATTAATTGTATGATGATTGATTCAGGAATAAACATAACAATAATGCACATAACTCTATTTGTGTTGTTTACCTTCTAGGGCTTTACAGGCGCGTGTATATGAATGAATGAATAACTGAACGACTTGATGGCATGCTAGCATGGCTAGCAATTGTTGATACATTTTAATGGTAAAGCGCCTATTTTATATTCACGAGGCGCCGCGTCCATCTACGAGTGTAGGTACAGGCGGGTACAGGTAGTTCATCTTCAAACTATTGTCTATATTATATGTAAACACTATATTATTATTATATTAGGTAGGTATGTGCTGCCATTAATTTTAATTCGGTTTGACTAAGTATAAATGACGTGGTAGAGTGTGATCATTTTACCTATAAGATATTAACAATATGTAAGACAAACCTAGTTATGTAACGCTAACAAAGATAGTGTGTCGTAGTCGTAAAGCGACGTTTGGCAGTGTAACAATAGCACGGTAGCACCACGACACGGACGGAAGCATCATTGTGTCCGTGTATGGAAGGTGTATGAGACCGTGTATGGCGACACGGACACGGGCCTCACAAAGGGTCGTTACTCGCCAATTTCTTATAACTACCCAATTCACATTGTGTGTCCTTGGGCGAATTTATATTGAGATGTTGGTAACAACACTATAACGCTTCTGTCCGCCCCAGAGGTAGGCAGAGATATCATTTAGTTGACACACTTGCTAATGTCTAAAAGGTTTCGAAATACCTACTTGGTGTAAATATCACACAGTAAGTGCCTACAATACCTTTACGCCTATAATGACGCCTGTTTCCCAAACATTTCCCAAAAGGGTAGGCAGAGAGGTTGGAGCGCTACTTCTCTCGATCCTCACCTTAGGTACAAACATACTTCGTTTGCTTTGTACATTGTTTCATAATGAGGTAGGTACCTTGTAGAAGTAGGTATAATATACTTACAGTAGAAATCTGACAGTAGACTCCCCACTTCCCCAGTCGTAACCTCCCGGCTATCGTTCCAAATATATACTTGGTGTAGCCTCTCGTAAACAAATCAGGCTAAGTTGCGAGTACGACTCGCGCGCTGAGGGTCCCGTACCATTCCATTTTTGTTTATAAACGATAAGAAAGGCCCTATATTCCCTATTTTTTTAGTAGTTTCGGAAATGATTTTTCGTATATTTTCTTAAATATAAGTAATTTAAACTGTACATTTTAATTGATATTATTATGTCACGTTTTATGTTTCCTCTAAAATTAACCCCCATAATCGAAATTTTATTATTTACTTACGCTACGTGATTGGGTCATGAAACTCTATATAATGAAGGTATTGTATAGGTACCAAGTTTCAACATTATTGAGTGATTCTAAAAGGGTTTCCGTTTTTTCATCCGAGATGTTCGGAACCCTAAAAATAGCCAAAGTCGGTATATAAAAACTGTCACCAAATAATTTTCATGTTCATGACAGTGACAGTGACATCAGAAACAAACAGAACATAATATCAAGCTGATTGCTATAGTTTATTACACAAATAATGAATTTGTGTAATAAATTATAATAAAACCATGGAACTGACTCTGGCTCACGCGGTTGTGGCCATCATTACCTTTTTACTGCTACTGCTGCATGGACGGAACGTAAACAAAGTACCGGTACTCCGGGAGTGCAGGAACTTCACTCTAGTTCTGGACAACGGACTGCGGGGCGACGAGGGGGTGTTCGGAGGCGGAGAGGTGACCGACAAGTGTCGATGAGCGGCCGTTGTGGCGCGGATGACATGTCTCTTCAAGAACTAATACCTGACTAAAACTAAATAAGGACAAACATCAAACAAAAATATACTTACATTCTTTACAATTACGTTGGTTTATTATATTACTCATAAAAATAAGTATGCTTAGATTTACCTACCATATATAAACTAGGTACCTACCCAAGGTATTGTGAGGTCCTCCAGAGTAAAGGCTCTCGGTGTCTCTCAGCTCTCTAGGACGGGGGAGACAGAGCCTTGCTTTTGGGGGGGGGGGGGGGGGGTGTTTTTTTAAGTATTCCCTGACCATTGATTAATTTATTCCCAGACAACCATGCCTTCACATTGAACAAACCGTGTCATAGATACGTAGATACATAATTATAATAGGTCTGTGCGTTTGATAATAATCGTGCTAAAATGACGAAACCAATTTTTGGTCATGTTTGTGCCGAACTTTCTGTGACATAGAGCGACATGGTCCTACTTACGCCATAGATTAAATAATAAACGCGCACAATATTTTGAAAGTACCTTTAGATTTTTAGAATTGATAGTTTATAAAAGAGTCCCGTCGCTGTCCTATAGGGTCCTAGGGCAACATTTGTCTTAAGAAGTCACGGGTCCGAACTTCCGTGGGTGTAACGTTGTGCGTTAAAATAATTAAAACTGAGTAATAAAAATGATATTCTACGGAAAACGGTTAAAAATTATAACGTGAACTAAAAATTAAATTTTTAGGGTTCTGTACCCAAAGGGTAAAAACGGAAACCCTATTACTAAGACTCCGCTGTCCGTCCGTCCGTCTGTCTGTCTGTCCGTCTGTCACCAGGCTGTATTTCATGAACCGTGATACGATGACTAACTTATTGTTTCGGTACCTATACACTAGCGCAGTGGGTGGAAGGGTAATCGTTAATTAGTGGGAAAGTCCAGTGGGTGGACGGGTCGGGATTTGAAATTTTCACAGATAATGTATTTCGACTGTTGCCGCTATAACAACAAATACTAAAAACAGAATGAAATAAGTATTTAAGGGGGCTCCCATACAACAAACGTGATTTTTTTGCTCGATATTGATAACGGCAACAGGTAGGTAGTAGACGCTTGAAATACTCACAGAATATTGAGTTATATTATTCACTTTAAAAATAAATAATTATTTAAAATTATTTTTTAAGGGAAGCTCCCATAAAACAAACGTGATTATTTTTGCCGTTTTTATAGATAATGATATGAAACCCTTCGTGCGCGAGTCCGACTCGCACTTGACCGGCTCCGGACATTCCGCGCGACAAGCTACTGTTGAGCTCATGTTGATCTAAGATCTAATATGTAGTTAATATTATTTAAATGATCGCTAAATTATTTTACATTCCACCTAAGTGAAGAACCCCATAATAATTGGGTTATATTGTAAGTGGAATACCTAACCATGACATGAACAAATTAATTACTTGCTTAGCTTACGCTTATTGGCTTTGCTAACAGTATTTTTGCTTACAGAGCTATACGCCTTTCAGCTTACTATATATATTGTTTTTCTATTTCTGTTACCATCTAAAATATTTTATATGTCTACCTACCTAATTATCTCTATCTGCCACCTAGATTGCTTCATCATAAGCAGGGCCGGATTTACCCTTAGTGCCGCCCTGGGGCACCGTGCAAAATTACATAAATCCTACAAAAAATTTAAAATAAATAAAATGAATTAATTAATGAAATATAAAAATAATGAATAAAATTTATTATTTTTATTATAAATGGGATAAATAAACGTTAAAAGTGCAAATGTTTTCAATACAATCACACTTTTTAAAGCATATTCAATAACGCGAAAAAAAAATTTTTTTTCTCTCCGAATTTTGCCGCCCCTGGAAATTTTCCCCCCTAGGCACTGGCCCCTGTGGCCCCTAGTGTAAATCCAAGCCTGATCATAAGTAGCTAATTTGAGCATGTCATACCCAATACCCATAGAGTAGGTAACTTATAATATTAGCTTCGCTCACTCGTGCTGATGTTGCAGTCAAGTTGCGAAACTAGGGCTACGCATTCAGCCTGCCGGCTGCCTCCGCTATTTACCGAACTCTCTGCGTGTGCAAAATACCGAAAACTACCCCCGGCCGAACAACAGCGTGGAACAGGCGGACCACCACCGCGCGCAGCCGATTGAGGACAGTACGATATTATTATATTAGGGCAGGCGTACCTACTGTTAGTAGCTGTTGCAGTCTAGGCCAAACTCGAACTCACCCCTGACTAACCGAAAGTTAACAATTTACCGCTTCCTTGTTATGCACTCTCGCTTATTAGGAGATTGCAACCGCCGCCCGCAAGGTACTCACTCACCGACATAACCCATCAGCATTAGATTCACACTGGACGTTTTATAGGCAATAGTAGACATTTACAATACCTAGATACATTTTATTATGATTTTTAGATGTACCTACCACTTACTTTAGAAAAAGTACAAAGGACAAACAGAAAGGTTTAATACACAATCAACTCTTGGTCCGTCTGGCCGGCACCATCAGTAGTTCCAAGTTCTTCTCGTAGTAGGGACAGGCCGGCTCGTCACAGCCTGCTACCTGCGCAGTAGACAGCCCGCCGCGTCTCGTGGGACACCAGGGTGCGTCGGAGTGTGGCGAACAGTAGCGGAGCGAGCGCTAGCAACGCAGCTACGGCGGCGGCTTCACACAACACCATCATCACACTCTCTGCTGAGCCCCACCACATGATCAAGGTCAGCAAGTCATGGTTCGAGTTCTATCTTGCTAGGTATCTGTGTTTCTTTCCGACATGTGGACCTGAATATGACATGAGTCACCCTCATGACAAAGTAAAATAAAACTAAGTTTTAATGTCACGATATTTCAATATAGAGCATTTAATATTTGGCATAATACAATACTGATTCCCTTGCTTGCTGAAAATGTACTATCAATCACTGGTCTTATCTGTCACTGTCAAAGTGTCAACTGTCAGTCTCATTCTCGGTCAACATTATCAACAGAACGAACGGAGAGCCGGGAGACTTCAGCGGAGCCCGGCTTTTTGTGTCTCTAGGTCACTCTAGGTCTCTAGTTAGAGAAACAGAAGGGTATTATATATTTCATTAGAGTTGGTACGACCTATTGATAGTAACTAGTGCCATGCGAAGCCGCGTCCTTCTGGGGTGAGTTTCATCTACAATTTCATAATGATATTGCTGTCTGTAGGTACTAAAAAGGTACCTTATACCATAGTAGTTTAGTTATTGAAGATATACCTACCTAGAATAGAAAAGCCCTGATAAGTTCTCTCATATATCTCTACGAGCACTGTCCCAACTCGTCGCTTGTAACCAATTCACACCGCCACAGTTCTATAGCTCATACTATACATTATGTTTTTATCAAAAGGTATTTCTAGATTTAGTCCTTTTGGCTCCATAACGATGAATGAGTGAGTCAGCCCGGACATGTTATTAGAATTGAATGTCTTTCCCATTATTACTTGACATTTAAATGGAGGCCATTGTAATAAAAATATATTATGATAGATCCAATCCATGATACAATATGCTGTGGTTTTCAGGCTGGGTATATGTGGTGCAGTAGCTATAGTGGTAGCAGTGTCGTGGGCATGGTGGAAGCCTGAAGATGCCCGAGCTGCATTGTCCTCAGCAGAGTCCTCCCACTTTGGGTGGCTTCTCCGACTGCTCCTCAACTGTGTGGGGTACTCCTCCTTGTTGCTGCCTCTGTATCTACTGAACAGATACCTGCAGAAGAGTAACTATTTTGAAAAGCCAGGTATTATAATTATACATACATAACCCAGCATTTAGCAGCTTTTCCTGGCTTTGCTTTGCTATTATTTTCACTTTCAATTAGAATACTTCCACCCAGGCCCCTACTGTCACAAACAAAAACAAAAAAATATTACCTAATTACTTATTAAAAATAAATAATTACTAAAAGCTGATACTAACAATGGGGCCCCCTAAAAATGAGTACTGCTACTTGACAGGAATGAGTAACTGTGAGATACCTATAAAAGATTATTTTTCTTGTTTGTAAAAACATTACCCCAACCACATTTCAGCACAAACGGGATACACTTGGAAAGCCCTCTGGCTATGTTTCGGTGAGAGTGGTGGGCGTCTCCCGGAGTACGAGACTGAGCCCGTACAGGAGGGGACCAAGGGTGCGGCCCGACTGGCAGCCTGCTTCGTTGGTCTCATGGGCTCCTATCTAGTCTGGGGACTGCTGCAGGAGAAGATAATGACCCAGAGCTACTCCTCACCAGATGGAAGCTTCCAGTTCCGTGATGCACAGTTCCTGGTGTTTGTGAACCGTAGTGCAGCGTTTGTCCTGTCATTGTGTCGCCTCTGGTGGACAAGACAGTCGTGGCCGACGGCGCCGCTACACAAGTTCTCGTACTGCGCGCTCACCAATGTTATCAGTGCTTGGTGTCAGTATGAAGCTCTCAACTATGTCAGTTTTCCTACTCAGGTATTATGGTGGTATATCAGTACATAGTATAAAATAAAGTATTGTCTGCCTGTTGAGATTATATTTGTATTGTTCTGTCTGTACAGGTGCTGTCCAAGTCGTGCAAGGTGATCCCGGTAATGTTGATGGGTCGTCTAGTGTCGGGAGCGCGGTACTCACTACACGAGTACAGCACCGCGGGGCTCATCTCACTGGGGATGTTGCTGTTCATGTACGGGGCGCGCAGTCCGGCCGCAAGCACCGGTACGATACTCTTATACTCTGTTTATTATTTATAACTGACTTGTAGCGCTCAAGTGTTCCTTTTTGCGCCAGTGAGATGACACTAGGGACTGCTTCCTCTTGGGGCCTGGTTAAGCACCTTATCACTAAGCACTCTATACTTATGTCTCGTTGTGTTGTGTTGTCTGTCACAGAGTCCCCCGAGCCAGACTCTATGTGGGCGGGAATCCCGCTGCTGGCCCTGTACCTGACGTGCGACAGCTTCACCAGCAGTTGGCAGGGTGCGCTGTTCCGCCGGTACTCGCTGTCCGCCCCCCACATGATGTGCGCCGTAAGTTTGTTTTCCAGCCTGCTGACGGCCCTCTCGCTGCTGCACCAGCCGGACACCGCGCGCTCTATAGCACAGATGCAGGTCAGTATCTAACATTAGTATTAAGGTTCTTGCATTTATCAGTGATGTCACAGTAACCAAACTGTGATAAAGCGTCGTGTGTCAGAAAAAAAATGTTTTATACATTATCTGATGATGATAACGCAAGCTCGTAGGTGGCCTTTGCGCCGACGCCGACGGTGATACACACGTTGGGCGCCACTGTCGCGCTTTGAAGAGTTTAAGCAAGAACAACAAAGTAGTCCTCTTATTACGTTCGTGGTATCTAATGAATCTTGCTCTTGCTACAATTAATTGGAATTAAATGTAACAATATTAGCTTAGCATTGTATCACACACTCGATGCTTCACTGTTGGGATACATAACTTAACATGAGAGTTGTCCGTGCCGCTCTAGCACTTAACTTCCATCTATGAAGGTGAAGTTGCAACGAAGTTCAACTGTATAAGTGAAGATCTGTTCACATAGTATTGCATCACCAGACCAGCCTACTTCTGATTATCCCACACTGACAGTTTCTTAATTAGATCTGGCTTAGGTATTGTTTGCACATATAAATAGTTGTTAATGACATATTATTATATTTACTACCGGTAGCACCCAGCACTACTTCTGGATGTGGTGCTGTTGTCAGTGAGCTCCACAGTAGGACAACTGTTCATATACTTCACTATAGAGCACTTCGGACCTGTCGTCTTTACTATCATCATGACACTGCGGCAGGTGAGAGCGATTGTATTATTGTGATGATATTATGTCATTGCCTCTTCAAAAATAATGTTGCGTCTGGAGAAACAAAATCTTGATCACGCTGATGCTATTATAAATCAATCCCACACTCCCGCCTGTTCAAACTACAAACACAAGTCAACAGACTTTACGAAAACATTTTCGCCAGAGACACCAGTAACAATGTCCACTTTTTGCCAGTTGTCCATATTGAACAGAACGGTGGCAAGCATGTTGCTGCACTTTATGATCCTAGTTTTTGACTTATGAACTTTAACATACTATGGCTTCTGGAAATAAAAGTCTCAGCTTAAATATTCTTATTAATTTCATGACGGAATTGACAATTTTAATTAATTAAATGTTGTTAGATGAACTAATAATAGATATGTGTCCGGCGTCCGCAGGCTACATCGATCCTATTGTCGTGCGTGGTGTACGGCCACGCGGTGTCGGCGAGTGGCGCGGCGGGCGTCGTGCTGGTGTTCGGGGCGGCTGTAGCGCGCGTGCTGTGTCGTACTGGCCGCGCGCCGCACAAGCCCTGACAGCGCATATGGACTAGCGCCGGACTGCCGCCGCCTGACACGAGCGTGCGGTGCTGATATTGTTAACTGATATTATTAGTTAGTGAACTATGTCAAGAGATGTCGCTGTTGTCGTCATTTTGCCAGAAGTTGCAATTAAATTCAAAAGCAATATTTTTTTCACCAACATTACAATGTTTTATTGTTATGAGGACGCAATTGTGTAACAAATTTGTTTAGTCATATTACTATTAAAAATATGCATTGGAGGAGTTGCAGTTTACTTATGTACGCGCGTTATAAATTATGCTTTTTTGGCATAATACAAACAACTTTATTTACCACGTAAATTATTAATGGAAAAAAATTGCGTGATCATAAATACGGTTGCTAAAATCTGAATTCAATTAAATAATTAAGTACATTAAAAAAATACTTATTATAATTGAGAATTAAATATAGGTACTAAATTGTCTATTTAACATAATAAAAAATAGGCTTGCATCGTTTCACTCTCTGCAACTTCATCCATCATATTTTTTCCATAACTCGTCTAAAGAAACATAACTTCAAAGTTGTAGGAAAACAACGACAACAGCGCCATCTCTTGACACGGTTGGACCAATCTCCTTAATAAGTAATAAGTTGGCTGGACCGAGTGCTAGTGGGGTAGTGGGGAGATTTTTGTATGGGACAAATCGCATGGAGCGCACTCTCACCGGCTTAATAGGGACACGACTTGTTGCTGAGTGTATGAATGATAAAGACAATGCTCTACAAAACTTCTGTTTTCTAGAGCACTATCTCTGTCACACATATACGAAGTGTATTCATTTTATTTATCATATATACACACAAAAAATGACAGCTTTTCAGGCCAAGTCTTCAATTTAGTCAATTAGCAAATATGTTAGTGTGTCGGTTCACAACAATAATGTATATAATGTATGATTGGAGAGTGAATATTTATTGTTAGGTTATAAGTAGATGGTACGGTGTTGCCGTGTATAACCTGTACTGTACAACTTTATGTACATAGATCAATATTATTTATTACAATAAATATATAATTTATCAAATTCAGAAGGTCACATATTAGTAAAGGTTGTAGTTAGTAAGTAGTGCAATATAATGTCAAAGTTAGTATTTATCATACCTTGCATACATGCTCGGCGTTTGTGTGTACTTTAATATTATTGCCTTGGATCAATATATTTTATGTGTTCAATAAAAGTACACCCAGGTCGTCCTCTGCCAGCATTTCCTTTCACTTCAGCCATATAAACCTTTTTAGTCAATATTTCATCCTTCATTCTTTGAATGTGTCCAAACCTTTTAGTATTTAATAGTCTGTATTGTAAGTGATAGTATGTAGTGTGTACATTAGTGTATTCACGTATACTTGTAGATAGTAGGGCTGGACTAGGCTGGTTTGGTAGGTAGACATTAAAGATGATGAACCTAATTATAGTAACAATATTAACAACTAGTTACACGAGCGGAAAGTAACTGTGTCAATATAGTAATATAGGTTCTTGATTTGAGATGCTAGGTGAGGTTGTATTGATGTAAGATTTAGTATAAGTAATTGTTTATTGAAGCAAGACAAATCATTAGCAGAAATGTGTATAAACTGAATATAGATCTATTTTGTAGAAAGATAATATTATTGTTATATTTATTATTAAATAATTTTAATTGTATTTGAATTTGAATGATAGTCCGTCCGACACAGCATGTGCGTGTGTACTGTGTGCATACCACCTGTCTTTATTGAGTTATGGTTTGTTATTGTAAGTGGAGTACACCGTGAGAGCGGCAGTGGATGTTATTGTTTATATACTGTCCGCCCGCTACTGCGAGAACATTATCATTTAGGACGGTTTTTGGCAAAAGGTTACGGGTGCATAGTGCCAGAGTTGGCACCTACTTTATTATGCCTTTTATGATTGTAAATATCATGCAAACAGCAACATGTAAAATTTAATATGAGTGTGTTTATAGAGTTTTGTGAGCCTCACATTCATGTGGTTGACAAATTGAGACCGACATTAAGGACATGACGCGTACAATAACTGTATGACAGCGGAAATTGTTAATTGAAAGATACACAAGATGCTACTTTTACTCGTATGAAGATACGTAACGAGACAGCGTAATTGGGGTTATAGGAGCAAATATCGGTAACTAGTCTAGGGTAACCTTTCGTCGACGTATTTGTACGCTATTTGTTGTTAGTGTTCCTAACATTTTGTTGTCAATCCCAAGTCATAGCGAAGTTATCTATATATTTGTATCGTATCGCGTCGTGGTACCGGTCGACACTCGACACTCGACACACGACACACGGACAAGTCTCAGTAAACGCAGACCGCCTGCTCTACATAACAAGAGCTCACTGTGTACTGTAGTTCTGTGTGGAGCAGACTGTCGACACTCAACACTCAACTTGCTGCTCCTTATTCAGCTCAACATGAAGTTTACTGTGTCGCTGCTGTTCGTGCTAGCTGTGCTGCAGGTGACAATTGCAACATTATTATGGATGTACCTAAGTGCCCACTGTACAGCTCGGAGCCTGTTCTGGACACATTAGGACACTTACATTATTTGATCATTCACAAAGATAGAGACAGACATATAATAAATTATGAAAAGCCGCCATCGGCGCTGAGTATGTGTAGGACAAAATTGTCGTTTTATAGATGTAGTTCTGGTAAGGTAGAGATTATTATTATCACTGTTAGTGCTAACTATATAGTTATTCATTGAACTGAATTAGGCGCGTTTTGATAAAAATATGAGAGTGAAATTTTATGATGCAACTAAAATGGATAGTATGAAGTTGAATTTCGACAGGATGTTACGAGTTACGATGCGCGCAATGTAATTTTTAACCGACTTCGAAAAAAAAAGGAGAAGGTTCTCAATTCGGACCGTATTTTTTTGTATGTATGTACATCGATTCCTCCGCCAGTTGTAAACCGATTTTGATGGTTTCTTTTTTAATCGACAGATAATTCTTCCGGATTGGTCCCATTTTTATCTCATAAAAATTGGTTCTTTAGTTTTTCAGAAATTTCGAAAAAACTGACCTTATAAGTCAATTTTTCGTAATATCTCGATGAAATACGTACCGATTTTGACGACTTATTTTTTTAAGGATATAATAATTTCTTGATATTATCTCACAGTCATATGACGAAAATCAGTTCAGTAATTTTTCAGAAATTCAGTAATTTGTCTCTGTTTACTGCTGAAATATATATCAGCGAAAAGCCTTAGCAACGGTTGCTATTGACACGAAGTTGTCAATTTTCGTATCGACGGTGGTCTAGCGGCTAAAGGTATGGGATGCAGCGCAGGATGCACATTGCTCGAGGTTCAAATCCCATCCACCGCAGTATTTTTTTTAATATTCCATAATTTTTTTTAGTTGCGTTATTATTTATTTCTCAGGGCAACAAAATCACTTAAAAGGGAAAAATAAACCTTTTAAAAAAAAGTGTACCGACTTCAAAAATTTGCACTGAAAAGTAAGGAATAATAAAAATTTCGTCGTAGTATTTGAAGACGGTTGGTGCCAAATTAGAAATAATTTAGTACCCAAATTCACTAATCTAGATAATTCATTAGGAACCTACGATCATCAGTACAAACACAGATAATATTGAACAGATCTTAATTTTGTATCCTAATTTGGCACCAACCGTCTTCAAATTCTACGACGAAATTTTTATTATTCCTTACTTTTCAGTGCAAATTTTTGAAGTCGGTACACTTTTTTTTAAAAGGTTTTTTAATTAAATTCAGATTTTAGCAACCGTATTTCATAAATATTATATATAATATTTATATATTTTATTTCCATTAATTATTTCCGTGCTAAATAAACTTATTTTTGTATTATGGCAAAAAACTTCTAACGCGCGTTCCTACATAAGTACATGGGGAGTAGGTACCTACCTAAGTTATGTTTCATTATTTATTGCTTGCAGCTTATAAGTATATTAACAGGTGAACTTGTAACATTACATTGAATATAAACTTTGTACATTTCAGATATGTTCGGGTTGCACCAACTGTATAGTAAGTATCTACCTTCACGCCCGTAACTACCACCGTTGTTGTACCTTGATGCAATATGTACACATTACAAAGGGCCATACAAGTGCATACTGTTCTCTTGTTACTACAGTTGTAAGTTGTACCTACCATAATATTACTATCAACTATCAACAGGCCATCAGTAAAGAAGAGCGTGCGATGCTCCGCACCCACTCTGCCGCTTGTTACCCAGTCAGCAAGCTCGACTTGGCGTCCCCCGAGCTGCGGTCCTTGTTGATGGGAGAGCAGGTGGACAGTCCGGTCCTCCGCGCGCACGTCTACTGTGTGTTGCAGCGGTGTAAGGTGGTGGGGAAGGACGGGAAACTACTTAAGGCGACTGTGATGGGGAAGATCGGCTCACGGGCTGATGGGAAGAATGCTACTAAGGTACCGAGTATCACAAAACATGGACGTTTAATCCACTTTATTATGTTTTATAGGTATGTATATACCGTACTGAATCATTAAACTAACTCCAGTAATAATGGACTCTCAATAAAGAACATAAATTCTTGATGTTTACAAAAAAATCATAATTACGCCAAAATTCGTAAAAATAAAATTTCTGAAAAACAGTTTATATACATATACCCCATTAGAACACAAAGTTAGCCCATTTGACTCGGAAATATCAATCTATGCGTATGGTTAGGTTAGCTATAGTAACTATACAATAAATGTTCTCCCCTTCAGATCCTGGAGAGTTGCATGTCCCAGCAGCATGGAGACACCCCTGAGGATGCAGCCTGGAGCTTGTTCAAGTGTGGGTTCAGTAAGAAGGGGGGATTACTGCTGCATCACTTTATGGCAATTGACACACCTACACCTGACGTGGACAACCGTGACCACTGACATGTGTAATATATATTGTACCTACTTCTCACTACAAATATACCAATATACCTATAATATACTACTTGATGCACTGATCTTATTGTTTTATTTCAACGATGTGAAACTAATTAGTAAACCATACAAAAATCACATACAGTTTGACAGGGATCTTTAGGCACGCGACGAAAAATGGAACTAAATTATTTTAGTACATTTGATTCCGATTTGTCTGATATTACATAGATAGTGGCGCCGCCAAGTGGCAAAAGATCACGAATCACAAAATGTCCGTATATATATAATATAAAGTATATTCGTACATACTTATCTATCACTGTTTTCTGTATTTTACTATACCTCTGTCTGTAAGTGAGAAAACCGCTCCTGTATCTCTATAAGTAAGAAACTTGGTCCATAAGCTAGACAAATATTTCAGCCCTTTTTTCCAGTTTGAGGTAAACGCCCCTGTACCACTGTATTTTCTGTCGTTTTATTGTCGCAACGGATTTTACGTTATATGATGATTATGTTAAAATACAAACATAATAATTATAATTAATGATTGGAAACACTAAGTTTGACGGCCTAGACTGCCTTTCCCGTTTAAAACATCACAATTAACTATTTTCTTAGAGCTCTGTCTCGCGACACAAAACGATACCAACGAAATCTAAGGTAACTGGTTACCTAACGCACTTGGTCAGTTTAACTGGTCAAAGGGGAAAAAATTGGCGAAAGGGGGAGCCCGTCTATGGCCCCTCCATAGGCTTAGTACTCTATGGGTATAACATAAACTTTAATCTTTATCCCTTTGAAAATACCTAATATGTATTTTTATTTTATTGTGGACAACAAACATAAGTAAATAAACGTTTTAACTTTGAATAATACTGAGAATACATAATACACACACACTATGGTCGGCAATGAGTAATTATTTAGTTTGTTATATGGGACATTAGTACGCGTGGGATAAAGTGTGGGGGCGACAACTAGCTCCGACAGTGTTGCGACGACACACTACTACAATACTCGTCTCCGGTAAATACTCATGACGGAACTTTACCGAGTATTGGACAGAAAGTGAGGTTTATTGTAAACATTATGATGTTGATGTGCAGTTACATCTGTGTTGTGGTTTGGTGACTGTGATGTGTGAGGAAGTGCGAGGTTCTTTTATTATTGGAGGTTCAGCGTGAGTTTCTTGTTATCATTCCTAATTCTAACTAATTTATAAATCTGAAATTGGGTTGTTTGTTCTTCTGTCACGACACAACGGAGCAACGGATCGACGTGATTTCGTGTACAGAGATAGCTAGAGGGCTGGAGCGCACGGAGAGTGACATAGACGTTTGGTATATTTTTTTGTCATATTTCAAAAAAATCCACGAGAAAATAAAATTCGGGTCGGATGTACCTACTGTGGGTCAGTAGAATACCAGATTTATTTATTTATTTATTTATTTAATTTATTTATTTATTTTATTTATTCATTTATTCACACATAAAAAATCCACAAAATAAGAAACATTAGCAGGTGTACCTAAACCCTACTTTGATTGCTATTAGGGTTATCAATGGTGAAATTTCTCCTACCGAGCAGCAGGTAGGTAGGTATCTCCACCTACGTTATAGATATATCGCCTCCTACACATCATATCACCTGCAGTCTTCAGGATATGCACACCATATCCAACGTATATAATAATATATTTAGTCAATAAAATTAATTATTAGAAATGAGTGAGAGATAGAGTCCCCTCACACAAATATAATAGAGTGGGAGCTAGTTGTGTAACTGTCGCAGCAGCAGGTGCCCGTACATGTGGGTGGAGGCGACCTACATGGAACATGCCACAAACTACACCTTATCTGGTGCACGAGTTTCATATTTTACATGTATTGTTTATTTATTGATGACAACATTGACATGACAAAAATGAAGTCCATCAAGTGACAACCAGTTAATAATAGATTATTGTTGTGTTCACAAAACCCAAACAAAAGCGAGCCATCTCTGATCATCCCACTCGACGGTACCATGTTAGTAGATCTCCCACAGCCCACAAAGGGACATATATCTGCCCAAAATGGTCAACAAGCAACATATATAATATAGTTTGAACAATCATATTATACCTCGCGGCTCGCCCACTACCCACGTTTGACCAAAATATGATGTGATGACTAAAGATGTGACCAAATATAGACTAACGCACTACTGACACCTCGTCCGCGTCAGTGTAGGTGGCAGGTGGCAGGTGGCAGCTAGGTGGCACCGTAACGTGGTAGGTACCTATCTAGGCGGGGTCTTCAATATTCAGTGATGCACTCACTTGACATGTACTCCATGTCTCCATAATACATCGTCATTAGGTATATAGCCCGAGATCTACAAGTACAGTTTGTTCAATGGTAAAGTCATGACGTGTCTCCCATTTTATAAACTCAACTTTAAATAAAACATCTAAAATGTTTGCTGCCTGGGGCTTGTATAACACGGTTCGTGAAGTTATATAATCTAATGTAGGTATATAAGTATATAAATAAACATTAAATGCTGTTCGCTGGTAAGAGCATCACTTAATAACAGATTAACCGACTTGGCAATTTTTTAAAATCTTCGTAAGTTGCCAAAAAAGTTAGAAAATTTAGGACAAACTGAAAGTGCATTTTTATATGGTATTTTAGTATGAACTCATGCAAGATCGTAATCGAAGTTAATATGGGCGAAGCCGGAGCAAACAGCTACTAATAAATAATGTAAATCAGAAAACTTATTGCACATCAAACAAATGATTGAAAGTACGACCCTGTTGGCACGTAGAGGTAGGTTACGGTTTTGTATAACCGCACATAAACCCACCGGACAGTGGACAGTGGACAGTGGACAGTGGACAGTGGACAGTGGACAGTGGACAGAGCCCGCACGACCTTACACGTAGGGTGACGTAGGGGTAGTGCAATACAATTATTATATTTTCAGGTAAGTATTTTGCTGTGTAGTCAGTATTTCACAGCAAATGGGCATTTTTTTATTTTACAAAAAGTAGATTTTTTGATTTGCAGTTACATAGTACCCTTAACATAATATGTAGGCACCACTCAATAAACAATCACTTCAATTAGAATCCAAATTAATTAGTTTGTAGCTAGATTACTTGGAGATTATTTATTGTACTATGTATGAATATAATAAGTTATTTAGAAGGAATGACGTCGCGTACAAACCGACAGACATTACCGTCCGCCCACACTCCGCCCGCCCTCACAACTTGACAACATGCTTATTAGTCCACATTACTAACATATTATTATACTTCAAATTATACTTCAGTCATCATTTGAGACGAAATTATGACGATCATCATGTTAATGTTGGTAGAACAAGAGCATGTAGGTTTGTTATGTAACAAAACTAATTATCAATTTTGTCATTGTTAGTTGTTCTGCTTGCCTTCTTGACATATATGTTAGGTATCTACGGCGTGATGATATGTAGGTATAATTGGTCGAGAGCGAGTCGAACTCGCATAGAGAGAGTTTCCTAATACAATGGTTTTCCGTGCGAGAACATTTTAGTTTAGGTTTTCCTGTAAACTGTTTCCTATATTTCCTATATTTTTTTTTTCAAAATTTTAGACTCAGTAGTTTTGGTGATAAAGGGATCGCTCAATTTTCGTATTTAAACTATGCATTTTATAATTATAAAAAAAACATGCACTTGAAAAAAACTTTATTATTATTTTTCTCCAAAAATTAATCCCCAAAATAGAAATTAGATTATTTACACTATACGTCCGTGATTTGTAGGTACCTCCTACATTTCAACCTTTTGCATTCGAAGAAATAAGCTGTGGCTGTGACATACAGACAAACAGACAAACAGACACAAGAGTTATTCTATAAGGCCTCCGTTTTATTATCGGATGTATGGTACGTAACACATCAGACATGCCTCATTCCGGCAGCCATGCTAATTTTGATATGTCCAAAGAAGAGAGCAATATATTTAAAGAGATCTATACACAGATCTTTTATATTAAAGTTCTGTGGATCTATAGATACTTTAGATGAAAGTTATCGTGTTTTTGAAGGTTTTCCTACGCCATCGGTGCATGAGGATATAGGCATCAATCAATATCGGACAGAACAGTTCGGTTGCAGCTTGCCGCTATCCCACCCAAGAGTCGCATAAACATGTAGGTACTTTTTACTGAATTAATAAAACTTACATGCATGAATGCAGCTTACATGACTCTAGCTTCATACTTAGTTTACTTGGTACAACAACTCCAAGTTACTTCACCACACTTTCTTACCAGTTACACGTTCACGGCTCAATGTTTACACACGACGGAACAGTCTGTATATGTATGCATTTGGGGTTAAAGAGGGTCCGTCCGACCAGAGTTAACATCACAACCACACAATTACCTTCATTCCGTTCTTACATTTTCCCCCCATTTTCTGTACAATGTTGCCATTCTCCTCAATAAAAAATCTTAATCTAAATGGGATAGCCTGGATGTTGATAGTGGGAGCTATCTTCTGCGGTTTCTAACATAGGTAATTTAGTCTTTATTAGGTACATATTATATTGAGTAATAAATAAACATCCCAATAATATTACCTAAATCTGCGTGCGATTATAGATGCAATTCTTTTCGCCTCTGATGACAATAATATCACAAGATCACGTGCATGTGTGTGGGCGGCATGCACTTTTATTTTGGTGACAGGATATTGTGGTGCAATATGGAGTTATAATTACCTACTTGATACAGGAAGTGAGTCAAGTGAACGATTTTGGGGTTTTGTTCACTTGCTTTCCGGATATTCAATTGTTTCAGTATTAAAAGTACAGATTATTTTCTTTTTACTATTGGGACTTCATAAATAAGTACCTAAACTTTTCATCGTAGATTTCAGGACAATGTTTTATTTCTTTGTTGATTTAAAACATTATTTTTCTGCCGTTATTCGTCATTTTTATGAGGACATTGATGGTCCACTGTTATTTCGCACGTTATGACACTACCTAGTACTTAGCGCTTTTATAACTCTTCACGTGTTGTCTTACAGCTCCCGAAACCAGACCAAGTCTTCCTTTTTTAACCGATGGTATATGTGAAGCTATACCTAACGAGTGGCCAGTTCTGTCGAGGTATATTTAGATGGAAAAACTTCTAAGTGCGGTTTGTCGAATATAGGTAGGTACATAAGTTGATACATGGCCGGGCTCGCACCGTAGTCCGCCTAGTTAATACCAGAAGATGTGGTGCTATGGGAAATTGTATTTTGTCGTGACAGTAGGTAGTCATGTTTTTTCTTTGATATGACTCTACTATTTATTTTAATGTATTAGTTAGTTTAATAATCAGTATCACTGCATCTTATACAACAAAGTATAAGTATGATGGTAGTGATTGTTACATTAGCTATATACAAAGCTTATATTAAAAATGTAATGTCTGGAGGATGACATTGTCATTGGGACGTGAAAACGAATTACATGTTAGAACTTATTGAATTAAATAATATATTACATTTTATCAAAGTATGTTAGTTAACATGGTGACAGCGGTGTTTTATTAAATAAAACATGAGTGAGGAAATAAAAAAACATGATGCAACGGCGTCCGCCGCACATCGTGCTCCAACATTAAGCCCACCGATGTTCTCCGGTAAGGCGGAGGATTGGACAACGTTCAGTAAACGATTTGAATGGTACAGACAGGCCTCAGGGTTATCAGAAATGTCTCAGGAAAGACAGGTCAGTACATTAATGTATATTATGGGTGAGAAGGCCGATGACTTGTTTACGTCATTCGACATACAGGACAATGAAAAATTTAATTATAAAATAGTATATAATAAATTCAATCAATATTATACATCCACCCATAATAAAATCCATGCAAGGGCAAAGTTTAATAAATTATACCAGAACGACGGAGAATGTGTCGATGAATTTATTATACGAATTTACGCTTTGATTTCATATTGCCAGTACCCTTCTAATATTAAAGACGAATTGATAAGGGACCGTCTAATAGTTGGAATCAAAAATACAGAGTTGTCAAACGAGTTACAGTTGGATCCTGACATAGCACTTCAAACTGTATTAACAAAAATTAGACAAGCTGATGAAGTTAACAAACAGCAACACTATTTACGACCTTCGACATCTGCGGAAATTAATACTGTTGGAAATAAAGGAAAAAATAAATGGAATTTAAAACAAAAAGAAAATTATTCCGCACAGTGTAGTAGATGTGGTAAAATTCCTCAACACTCTTTCTCTGAATGCCCAGCAAAATTTTCTACGTGTCTTAATTGTCATAAAAAAGGACATTGGGCTGAGAAGTGTAGAAGTAACAAGCGATTGTCGGAACTTAGTACAGATAATGCACAGAAAGAGGAAAGGCAAACAGAAAGTGCCCATCAGTATCTAGGAAGCATAAATAAATGTATTAATTATGTTGGAAAAGATCCATGGAGAGTTAAAATTAGAATACAAGATAGTATTTTTAACTTTAAAATTGATTCTGGAGCAGATGTGACCGCAATTGGCGAAAAACATTTCGATACATTACGAAATATAAATCTACAGTCCTCTACGTCTAAACTTAAAGGTGCGGCAGAATCAAACCTGGATGTAATGGGAAAATTCCATACTGAAATAATATGGAAAAATAAAATTGTTTGGACTGATATTTTTGTTATTAAAATGTTAGAGGAGCCTTTATTGGGTAAGCCTGCTATTGAGAGTTTGAATATAATAAATAGAATTAATGCATTACAAAATATACTAAATGAAACAAGGTGCACTCAAAGTGATAAAAACATAAATGTTGAAAATGAATACCCAAGGCTATTCAAAGGATTAGGTAAATTGAAGGGAGAATACGAGATCCGAATTTCACAAAATTCAAAACCCTATGCTATACCTTGTCCTAGAAGGTTAGCTATTCCCTTATATGAACCTCTAAAGAAAGAGCTTAAACTATTAAAAGAACAAGGAGTAATTTTTCCTGTCGAAAAGCCAACGGAGTATTGTGCTGGTATAGTTGTTAGACCAAAAGATAATGGTGATATAAGACTTTGCATAGATTATACAGAACTAAATAAAAATGTTCAACGGTCAAGGTATCAACTGCCGTCTGTAGACGAATGTTTAGCACAAATTGGAAATTCGCAATACTTTAGCAAATTAGACGCTAATAAAGGATACTTCCAGTTACCTTTAAAAGGAGATTCAAAACTTCTCACTACATTTATTACACCATTTGGAAGGTTCGCATTTAACAGATTGCCGATGGGTATAGCTTGCGCAAGTGAAATTTTCCAAAAAAGAATACAAACTATAATAGAAGGTATATCTGGAGTAATTTGTTGCCAGGATGATATTTTAGTAACAGGTCACAATTTAATTGAACATAATGAGAAATTGAAAATGGTTCTAGACAGGATGTTGGAAGAAGGAATAACTTTAAACAAAGATAAATGCAAATTTACAGTTCCAGAATGTACCTTTCTAGGACATACAATTTCACGTGAAGGAATATCACCTTGTAAGAGCAAAATACAATCAATAATCAATATGCCTTGTCCAACTGATATAACTACAGTTCGAAGTCTATTAGGGATGGTGAATTATCATTTGAAATTCTTGCCAAATTTGGCTAATATTACCAAACCTATTAGAGACATTTTAAAAATAAAAAAAAATGTTAATGAAAAGAATATTACATGGACCAAGGACTGTAATTTAGCATTTGATGAAATAAAAAAACAATTAACAATGACAAATTTACTTGCAACTTTTGACCCAAATAAGAAAATAAGAGTCACTGCTGATGCTAGTTCATATGGGTTGGGAGGTATAATAGAGCAGCTCGACTCTAAATATAATCATTGGAGACCATTAAGTTATGCTTCTAGAAGTCTATCTTCTACAGAAATGAATTATGCACAGATAGAAAAAGAAGCATTAGCTCTGACATGGGCATGTGAAAAGTTTTCTATTTATTTAATTGGCTTACCTGATTTTGAATTGAGAACAGATAATCAACCATTAATTGCTATTTTGGGAAATAAACCAATAGCTGAATTGTCAGCGCGAATGCAAAGGTTTAGATTAAGAATGTTACAATTTACTTATAAAATTGTACATATCCCAGGCAAGTTTTTACATACTGCAGATGTTCTATCAAGGGCACCCATATCAATTGATTCAATGGATGCTGACAATAATGATGAAGAGGTCAAAGTAAATTTAATTATAAAAGGACAATTACAAGCTTTGCCTATTTCTGATAGTTTATTAAATCAAATTCGTGACATGCAAGATAAAGATGACACTAATTATATTTTAAAAGATTATATACTAAATGGATGGCCAGAGAAGAATAATTTAGATGACGACATTCAACCCTATTATACTTATAGAGGTGAACTTGCAGTTCAAAATGGGTTATTAATGCGAGGACATAGAATTATTATACCAAAAGATTTTCAAAAAGAAATGTTGAAAAGGTTACACCAAGGACACTTGGGCATAGATAAATGTCGTAAAAGAGCTAATGAATCTATTTGGTGGCCTGGAATATCATGTAGAATAAAAGTAATGGTTGAACAGTGTCCAGAATGCATTCAATTTAGAGTGAATCCAACTCAGCCTTTGATTACAGGCGTTGTACCTACATACCCATGGGAAATTGTAGCCATTGATTTATTTTCAGCAAAACAAAGAGAATACATGGTTACTATTGATTACTATTCACGTTTTCCTGAGGTTACAAATTTAAATTCTACAACGTCAAATGCAATTATCACACATTTGAAAGCAATGTTTGCCAGATATGGAATACCGAAAATTATCAGATCTGATAATGGGCCCCAATTTAATTCAGAGGAATTCAGAAAATTTTGTCACGAGTGGGGCATTACACATAGAACTAGTAGTCCACATACGCCTTGGTCTAATGGTATGGCGGAAGCAGGTGTAAAAATTGTGAAAAATATTTTGCTTAAATCAGATAATCCATTATTAGGATTAATGAGTTATCGAAGTACTCCTTTAGAAAATGGATTTAGTCCAGCTCAGTTGCTTTTTGGTAGAAGACTTCGCACAATTATTCCCACAGAGGAAAGTCTTTTATTACCTAAATTACCTAATCCAAAGACAGTTATTGAAAGAAAATTAAAAGCACAAGACAAAATGAAATATTATTATGATCGTCGTCATCGAGTTAGAGATTTAGCTGAATTAGAACCGGGAACTAAAGTATGGGATACTATATTAAAAACTTATGCACAAATAAAAAGCAAACGTAAAGAGCCGAGAAGTTACAACTTACTTACAGAATGCGGAGCATTGATAAGGCGCAATATAAAGCATATAATTGTTGATAATAATATTATTGAAGAAGATAGAGTGCCAGAACAATCATTTCAATATCAGTCGAATATATTTGGTTCTTTCGAAAAGGAAGGAAGGAATGATGATTCACGTGACGAAAACATTAATCGAGATACAGACACACAAAGGACACCAGACAATGATGTTGTTACTGGTAGAGAAGAGACAAGTGCCAGGCATTGTGAACAGCAAACATATGCAAACATGACACGATATGGACGTGTGATTAAACCTCCAGAAAGGTTAAATCTATAAGTTATGTGGAATATGTTTTATTAACTTTTTTGTTATTAAAGGGAGGATGTTACATTAGCTATATACAAAGCTTATATTAAAAATGTAATGTCTGGAGGATGACATTGTCATTGGGACGTGAAAACGAATTACATGTTAGAACTTATTGAATTAAATAATATATTACATTTTATCAAAGTATGTTATTTAACAGTGATGATGCTAGATGATATCTCAACATGACAACTAGATATCTACCTAGACTAGTCAAGTTTAGACATACGTACAAATAAAAATATGACACGTTGATTTAGTATGAAGTCCTGAGATCATTGAAACGGTACTACAGTGAGCCCACACTACCTACTCTACCTAGTTACTGTGTTACTGCGGTAAGTGAGATATTAAGTACATGAATCATATCGAGGTTGAAGACACACCGAGTACCACCCACCACACCCACGTCCCACAAGTAGGTACCACGACACCATGAGGAGCGAGGACGTGGGGGTCACTCTACTTGTGGTACGTAACTGTTGGGTCTCTACCCTCTCTACAAGAACATAGATAACAGTTTAGAGGTCTATTTATTCTCACGAGGAATAATATGTAGAGATAACAGAGTAAAAATCATAGATTAGATAGGTAGGTATATAACATAATATATAAGTACATAATTCTGCAAACACCCAATTGATCCTTTCTACTATATGAAAGTTCAACGGATTTTAAATTATCCGCAGAGTCGAGTGGGGTAATTATGTCATCAGCATTCATACACTCGTCATATGAATGTGACAACAAAGTTATTAAAATGACTTTGTTTTCTTATTGACGTATATTCAAGAATAGTATATCTGTAACGAGGTATATTAGGGCCAATATGTGTCGCAACACTCGCAGCACCAACAGCTGCAACAACAAGCGAACTCTGTGGGCGGAGGTTGTCGTGATTGTGAATAACTCTGATCGATCATCTACAATCTACAACATTTACATCTAACTATTATGGAGCTAAACTACTTGTACTTCCTTACGTGTTAGTGCCAAATTATGTCGAAATTGTAAAACTATTTATATTCTAGATATAGGTATCTCGCTAGATTGCTGGAGTTACTGTAAACATCACTACATAGTATAAAACAAAGTCTCCAGCCTCTCTTATTTGTCTTTTTTATTTATTTATTCTATTAAAAAATAACGTAGTTAATGTTCAATTGAACCTGCTACACAGTTTGTTGGCGATATGCTCTCTTATATTGAACAATTTACATTTTTAAACTATCATAATCTACTGCTTACACAAAAATACATCTTAGTCTGTTTATTTGTGCTCTATTCACGCACTAACTAGATACTGGACGGATTTTGTTGCGGTTTTCACTATTAGATAGCTTCATTCACCGGGAAGGTTTATTAGTATTAAACATGTACCTATCATGTTTATGAGCTGAGTATTAACAGTATAAGTGAATCATGTCGGGATAAAAGTTGGCCCCAGCGAATTTTCATGGCGTATTCTAATCCGTCGGAGATATGACAAAATGATGTAGGAAAGAATTGTGTAGAATAAAATTAACTTTAAAAAAAAAGTGTACCGACTTCAAAAATTTGCACTGAAAAGTAAGAAATAATAAATTTTTCGTAGTAGGATTTGAAGACGGTTGGTGCCAAATTAGGATACAAAGTAATAAACATCTAAGAAGATAAATATCTTTTCAATATTATCTATGTTTGTACTGATGATCGTAGGTTCCTAATGAATTGTCTAGATTAGTGAATTTGGGAACTATGTTGTTCTAATTTGGCACCAACCGTCTTCAAATTCTACGACGAAATATTTATTATTTCTTACTTTTCAGTGCAAATTTTAGAAGTCGGTACACTTTTTTTTTAAAGTTAATTAATATTTCCTTTTAAGTGATTTTGCTGCCCTGAGAGACAAATAATAACGCAAATAAAAAAAAATGGAAAAATAAAAAAAAAACTGCTGTTGATGGGATTTGAACCATTTGCATCCTGAGCTGCACCATACCAACCATACCTTTAGCCGCTAGACCACCGTCGATACAAAAATTGACAACTTCGTGTCAATAGCAACCGTTGCTAAGGCTTTTCTCTGATACATAATTTTCAGCCGTAAACAAAGACAAATTACTGAATTTCTGAAAAACTACTAAACCGATTTTTGTCATTATGTCTGTAAGATAATGTCAAAAAATTATTATATACTTAAAAAAATAAGTCGTCAAAAGGGTACCTACAAATTTCATTGAGATATTAAGAAAAATGTACTTATAAAGTCAGTTTTTTCAAAATTTAAAAAAAACTACTGAACCAATTTTCACTTAAAAAATGGGACCACCTGTGAAGTTTACCCTTTCAAACAAAAAAAATAATTTCCAAATCGGTCCAGGCGTCTTCAAGTAATCGGGGAACATACCTAGATAAAAAAAAACATAAAGATTCCGACGAATTGAGAACCTCCTCCTTCTGTTTTGAAGTTCGGTTAAAAATGATGTACCTACTGCAGAACCATATATTAAATTGTTGTAAACCCGTATTGTACCCGGACGAAGCCGAAAATGTCACAGAAAACAGTAGAGACGTAGCGTAGGTACGAAACATCCTCCTTCATCTTCATCCCCCTCATTTTATTATTATGTGTGTCTATGTGTACGTGCTATTTTTGTGGCGATTTATAAGTATTATTATTTTTTATTAGAACCGATGAAAATATGGCTGCGTATATAAAGAGTGGCCGGACAATAGACATGAAGAGTGGCCGGACAATAGACATGGCGATATTATAAATAGAATCAATGTTCCACATTGGCTACGGAACTAATATAACCAAACATATTTGGTCAATTCTCTTCTATTTAGGTACAATTCGTTCGTTACAATTTTATTTCAGGATAGTGTATAAGTAACTACTTGTTTAATTAGGTAGCTAAATTAAATGACATAATTATATAGCTATAATATAAAATATTGATTATGTTTATGTAGAATGTAGAATGATAGTGATAAACAATGTGTGTGAGGAACATCCCGGCTCATGACACTATAACAGTAGTATGGAAGCTATTTCGACCGAACAGTCCGCACAGTATGACGTTGGCAGTCGCGAAACAGAATCCCAAAAGCGTCTCGTACCAAATTAGGCACCAATCTCGAGTTTCCTGAGCTGGCAGAGCACCAACCACCATGCGAGCTGAGCAAGCTGGCCGGCTGGGCGACTGGGCGCACACCACACTCCTCGTGAAAAACTGAAAAACATTTTATTTCGGTAGCTGCTAAATATAGGTCGCGTAACGGAAACTCATACAGATTTTGGTCTGAGCGGACTTGTCTCTATTTAGTGTTAGTTGGGAGCTGGACGCACGTCGCACGCATGTTGCCGGACCACGCAGGTGAACATTGCCCTCGCGATCTACTGACCGCACTCACTATCAAATAATACCCGCCGCGCTAACAAACGGTCACATTTTTAAATATGGTTTCCATTTATTTATTGTTATAAAAGAAAATTTTAGTTATAAATTCCATAAAAGTAATAAATAAAATAAATTGGTGATAATCATATGAGAATATTATTATAGTGTTTTGTGTACATTGAAGTGAATATATAATGTAAGGAGACGCAGATATTTGGATTGTACTAATGTAACCTAACAGTAATGTATTTATACTATGTTGTGTGTGTGTGTGTGTGTGTGTGTGTCTATGTTGCAGACATATATTTATAACTATTATTTAATTAACAATTTTATTCATATTAAATTTTTCTAATGTCTGAAATAAGCTATAATTTATCAGTTATTTATTTATCGATCCAAATTCTCTATTGTTTCTCTTACTTATATCTTTATTATATATCTGTTATTTTTGAATTGAAGAATTGAGCTTTATAGCTTTGAGTATAATACACCACCATTAATGAAGCAGTAAATCACAGAAGACGTCTAGTACTAACCCCCGTACCACTGTATTTTTCTGTAGTTTTATTGTCGCAAAGGCTTTTACTTTATATGGAGATTATGGTAAAATATAAACATAATAGTTATAAATAATGATAGGAGACATTATGTTCCCTCAAATTAGACGTCCTAGATTGTGTTTCACATTTAAAAACAAGACATTTAAACTATTTTTCTAGAGCTCAGTCTCGCGACACAAAACTATATAGCAACGAAACCTAAAGTAATTTATTAATCAATCTTATGAACAAATGAACAGAAAATTGGTGTAGCGGTGTTTGTGTTCTTAGTTGTGAAGTCATGATGAGGTCACTATTATATTGGTTCTACCGCATATTGTATATCATTGGGAGAACACTTCTATATTAATATTGATCAAAAATAGGAAAAAAGCTTTGGCTCCAAGCGAAGGTGACCCTGTGCTATTGGCACCAAAATCAACCACGACACAAACATTCACATGACTCCTGTCAGACAAATTTTTACTTTACATTTTTAGGGTTCTGAATGAAAAAGTTGATTATAGGATCAAATCACTCATGTGTCTCTCTGTCTGCTTATTTTCTCCGAATCTACTGGACGAAAAATGTTGAAACTTGGTACATATATAGAGTTTGATGCCTCAATCACGGACGTAGGTATAGCGTATTTTTCGATTTTGGGGGTTAGGTAATTTTGCAGGAAAAATTACGTAAATATTTTTTTTTCAAGTGCATCATGTAACATATTAAGTGAATGGGCTCGTTATAAGGAATAGGTACAATTTTTTTAATAATTTTAATATGCGTTGTTTAAGTTATATTAAAGAAAATATACTAAAATTGACGGGTTTCCCTCCATATCTCCGAAAATACTATAAAATAAATACTACTATAAAATATAAATAAGTTTGAAAAAATAAGAGAATATAGGTATATGGCCTTTCTTGTAGTTTAAAGGAAAACCTAAAGTTCTGGCCGAAAATATGGTACGGAATCCTCGGTGCGCGAGTGGTACTTACTCGCTACTTGACCAATTATTTAGTACAAATGTTGCTCTATCTGTGTGGTATCAGGTATGTGACAACTGTAGAGAACAAACGTGTCGTAGTTTTAGTCGGTATGTTTGAGTCACCAAATTAATCTAAATCGGAAGTTCAGGAATTTTGAAAAGGTATGACAAGGTAGCGAATTGATGGTAATATAAAATTGGTACCAAATTGGTAGTGTGGTGTGGTGTGGGCGGACGACGCGCGACGGACTCTGTGACATACCACTTGTTATGAGTTGCAGTTTAGTTCACAACACAATCATTATTTATGATCAATATTGTCCAAATTGTTATTTGTCTAAATACGGTATACACTTCGGACAAGTTGCAAGGTTGTGATGTTGCAATACTTTACAAAACATCTATTTATGAGTGGTACTGTAGTAACTGTCTAAATATGGACATTGTTACTACTAGCTACATTTTGTTTACATTATATATAGGTAGGTAATGTCTATAATGAGCTTCTAATGTTTATTCATTATACAACATACCTACCTACGCATGTCATTTCGAAAAGGGTCATAAAATTGGCAAGATTCTTACTTATAGGTAACTAACTAACTGATTGCTACGCGATGTATTAGGAATACAATTCACCCCCTTAGGGTAGGTAGCGTGATGTTATAAGTTGGGCTACCAAATGCAATGCAAATTTCAAATCCGACGGGTAGTTTCAGAGATTAGCGCATTCAAATAAACAAACTTATTATTATAGAATATAGAATAGATAGGTAAATAAGAGCATAGTACTGTGCACCTCCTGTCATGTTGTGAACGTAAACAGTAAAACAGAGATGATAGAGAGAGAGAGAGAGACACATGACACAGATCGTTTGTCGGTCGGACTATAATATGAAGGTGTCAAACTGTAGGTAAACTTACTTTATAACATATTTGGTTGTAACTATATTGTCTACATTACACCTACCTACTTTCTAACTAGTTACCTAGCTATAGTTAATTATGTTCAAACGGTCACTTATAAGTACACCAACTAAGATACGAGTTAGGTACGTTCATGTAACTACTAACAATATAGGTACTTTAAATATTATTTTATTAGTGAACCACCCCCGGCTTCGCACTTTTCGCAGAGATACAATATCGGTTAAAAACAATTTAAATAAGTACGTAATATAAATTATGCTTATTAGCTAGTTATTGAATGTTATCGCAGCCTTTTTTGTAGATCATAACTCCTACTAACATTATTTTGTTATATTTCTGACGAATTGGACAGCAGATGTTGTAATAAGAAGGCGCTATCGTCCCCCCTCTCACTAGATTTACTAAACTGTTATAGGTCAGCTCATAAACGTGATTATGTTTAATACTAGAACAACTAATAGTGTTACAATTATCTATGCAAATAAACGCAATAAAAAAAAAATGCAATATATGGAATATTGGCAGGCATAGAATTCTAACAAACCGAAACGATAAGATGAACACAAATCGAATAGAAATATGCACACAAATAGAAACAAATTTTTAATTATTTTAGGACTCTATATCTGTGTAAGTCGTCAGGTCCTGTCTACCCCAATACCCGGCATTATGAGGTCGTGGTTGTCAGTGTTGTCACCTTTCTAAAGTTTCATTAATGTACTTGTGTATACAGTAGGTACCTACAGTATGACCAGAATGGGTACAGAGTTAAAGTGTTACGACGGTCGTCGTGTGTGTCGTGTGTGGGTGATCCTGTATCAATATATAATTTTATTATCTAGCTGTTAAAACTTGTAATACATTCTTGATAACTAATTTTACACACTTTTTAATTTTTGGTCAATAATGTCGCGTCCCGTGCTTCCTATCACAACATTACAGCGTACTGTATGACGTCACACACACACACTGCGTCCACCTCAATAACAGTTGGCAGGACTCCAATATGCTCTCATATGGATGATGTTAACTCCCAAATTAGGAAACATATTCACTTACACGGGTTTATTATCAATTTGGCAACTCAATGGGAATTTCAGTATGGTTAAATTAGTTTTAGTGTGTCCACACAGGTCATCATAGAAGTTTGAAGCATACATTGAAATTCTCATAGATAAAAAGAGATGTTTTGATTGAACAATGACATATAAAAAATGAAAACATAAAACTATGAATAACAGTGGTTTTTTAATAAGTATAAATATACTAACGCCATCTAGCGCGTGTCTCAAGAAGTTTTCACTTCTAAAATCTCGGCCGGCCAGAAATGCGTAGCCTAGGCATATGTGGAAGACAGTAGATTTCTGCCCGGACATTATAGGGTCGGGCAGTCCATGGTCGGTATTTGTGCCGAGAGCATGTCGTGGCGTGAACCCATAAGATTTTCCCCTACTGAAAATCTCTCAACGCGCCTAAATAAGTTTTCATTTCAAAAAAATATTACCTACCTATGTGACATTTTAGTTAGGTAACATAACGTAATGTGGTTATCTGTAAATGGCAACATATCAATTTGTACATTCCTTATACTCGGTGTACTGTGCACTGTCTATAATGAAGTAGTAAGTGACAATAGCACGCGTGTACAATAAACTGTGAGGCGCCCCGCCCCCGCCCCTGCCTTATACCTACTTGATGGTTCAGTTCTTCAATTTGAAGTGTAAATTAATGTAAATGAAAAAGCTTGTTGTCTAAACTTTAAGATCCGTGCCACAATATCTAAGGAGGAGAGAGACAAATATTAAATGAAGTCGGATATGTTATGTAGTTTGGTAGCTACCTACTTTATTATTTAATCATGACTTAGGTCTTATTATCTATAAATTCCAGGAAAATACAAATTCCAGAAAAACTGTTAGGTATATTTTTTAATAGGTCAAAGAATAATCATTGCCATTTGCCATTCAGTCAGTATGTTGCGTAGGTACCCACAACCATCCCACTAGTAGAATGATTTTTTTTTTCAAGTAAGTTTGTATGTTGTACCTACCTACTAGTACTACTTTAATACTCGTAATATTCCAACGGTTTATAATACCTTTATAATTATTTTGTTTTATGTGATAATAATTACATTTAAAAATTTAGCGCCATTTTTAAAAGTACTTGTTTACATTACTTTGGATCTAGCTCTACGTGCTCTACGTGCTCTAAATCAGAAAAAATGTTACCCTAGATTTAAAGCAGGCAAAAATAATATGTAGTTGTCAGCAAATACGTATCATCATATTAGGGATTGAGTCAAGTGGAAAATATGTTGCACGGACGTCTGAGAGTTTACAAGCTTTCTGCAAGATGAATATCACATTAGTTAACATTGATCAAAACGACAGTGTGTCGTAGGTATTATAGAGTGGTGTAGTTAAAGGATACAAAAATATGTCAATTCTAGCAAATATTAGTGTGTGTGATATCTTAATAAATTATAAATTCAAATGTATTACTAATTTTGCACCCCACACTCCAATTGCCCCAATTATGTAAGTACCTATAGATTGAACTTTGATCCTTGTTCTTTCTTTTTGTATTCAAAAATGAAGGATAAACTAATAAATACAAGTTACAAGTCCGGAATCAGCGGTGCCTGTGTTCCGAGAGACTACAAAAAAGACCCTGAACAATAGACCTGCTGCTTTATAGAATCAATTCAAAAATTGCAAAAGCATTTTAATTTTAAACTCTTTTAATTTCTAAGAATCCAGAAACTTTCAGTATGACCTGAGTTTTGCTCGGCGTTATTATTTTCAGAGATGACACTTATGATTTTGTAAGACGATGCGCGGCCCGTTACAAAATCTTAGGATGACAATATACTTAAATGAAAAGTAAACATAATCTAAGTATTAAATTTCATTCAAACCGTTAGAATTTTGTAGGTATAGGTACCTCTACTTATTAAGGATTTTCACTTGAAGTGATGGATACGTTTTTGTTATAAGGTTGGTAGATATAAGATTAGTTTGAATATTTTTTTTATTTGATAAAATAGGATTTCAGTGTTGTAGTTTAAAACACGGTTTAAAATGATTAAAAATATTATATTCGGTTTCTTTTTGATACGGTCTATTTAAAAATTACATTTTAGAAAATTTTATGTTTTTAGGAAGTAGTTAACTAGGTAAGTACAAACATTATTCCCGGAATTCTAACCTAACCTAAACCATTATTTAGTTCTCGAGTCATATGGGCAAACCAAAGGTATAATAGTATGTAATGCAATACGAATACCAAATTAGGTAAAATCTCGTATAGATGCGCCCGCGCGGGTATTTATGTTCGCGGTCAGGTTTCGTGAGTAACTAGCGCCATCTGTGGACGGTCTACATTATGTATTTTTATTACTGTATAGTATACTACTGCAGTCGACTCGCGCTACTGCTGCAGTAGTGCAATAATGCTAATGAAGTTTGGGATGGTGCCAGTATTTACATTTACAAATTTTATATTTCATAATAATAATAAAGTCCCCAACTAATAAAAAACAGGCAGATGACTATGAGGTAGGACCATTTAGATTTACTACATTTTCAGTGTAGAACTTCGCCTTAGTATTTAAGGAAAAGGAACAAAGATGGAATGTTCTAGAACACAACCCCGTCAACCTCAACAGTTAATGGTTCCAGAACATTCTATTTTCAGTGTAGAACTTCGTCTTATATATACTGTATTGTTCCAGAAGTGATGCGCCGCGCGGTGTGTGGCGACGATAGTCCCACCCCCGCACCTGCCATCTCACCGCCCGCGCCGCAGGAGAACCTCGGGTCAGTATACCTACTTAGGTACTACGTATATAGGTATATACTAAGTACAACATAACATACAACAACACAAGGTCTCCTGCCTAATAGTCTATTTTACAAGATTTAGTTTACCAGTTCCACCCCCTCGCCGATGTCACACAGGCCCCTCGTACCTGAGTGCAACTAACTCCCTAAATGTTAAGAGTTGGAACCTTTTATATTGTGGGGTGTAGAATCACGGTACTCAGTTTAAATTGGTGGCTCAGAAAAAAATCCACCTTGTTAGTTATGTAATGTAACTACTCGTAGTTGTGGTGCAGGTACTATCTAGTACTAATATTATATAACACCGCAGGTCCCCGACAGACAACAAGGAGCTACTCCGCCGTCAGCTGTTGTCCACCAAGTCTCCCCCGGAGTGTCGCGCCCGTCCCCCGCGCACCAGACAGAAGAACAGATGGAAGCTCAAGTTCCATCATCAGGCGCTACCTCAAGAGTACCTCGACCATTACGAGCGGAGTCTACAGAAGACATCCGCGTCGCCTCCCGCACCGTCCCCGCAGCCAGCGCCACCTAAGGTCACTAAGCCGAAGCCCCCCAAAGTGGAGCAGGAGGATGTCCGCGCCCCGGTAGCTATGCCCCCCTCCAAGATAGTTAGCTACGAGGACCTGCCGTACATGGGAGAGATGACATTGAATAACTCCAAACCGCGACGAGGCAGGAAGCCCAAGAAGGCGGACATCTGTCACCTCATCTACGAGAACTACGGTACTGTAGTCCCGGGGCGACCTTCCCCCGTCCCGCCGGTGTTACCCGCAGCACCAGCACGGGCCGACCTGCAGCAGCGTCTCATCTCTAGTCTCCTGGAGCGCAAGTTGTCTCTGGAGCGCGGCCGGCGGGACGAGCCGCTCAACCTGTGTACTCGGGACCGGGATGCGCGGACCTGCTCCGTCATACAGACGGTGACCGCACCCGCCCAGCCCGACCTGCGCACACAGCTACTCTACTACCAGCGGTTGGCGGAGTCTCTGTCGCCCCCCTCCCCCTTGCCGGTCGTGTCCCCCCGCACACCAGACAAGCGCCCTTCTCCGGAGCCCCCGCCGCCCACTAAGAGGAAGCGCTCGGCTATCTTCGTGCCCCCGGTCCCGGCACGGTCGTCCGCGCCCGGCGCCGAGGTGAGCATCTGTAAGTTCAAGTTTACGGGCGGGTCGCGACCCTCGTTGCAAGAGAAGAAGATGCTGTCGGTGGACGCCGGAGGGAACTTCCGGTACTACAGCGGGGCGGCGGGTCGCGGGGGACGGAGGGGGTTCACACACGAGGGGGGCGAGCCGGAGCCTGCACCCGCGCCTCCAGTCGCAGCACCGCCTAGCCCTCCGCCAGCCCCTTCTCCCGCCCGACGCCGCTCTCGCAAGTCCCTGCAACGCGAGCAGCTGGAACAGACGTTCCGAGAGCGCGGCTTCCTGATCCAGACCCAACGTCGCCAGTCGGCGGAGGGCGCGACGTACTGCAAGTTCCGTCAGCTCCGCAAGTTCACGCGGTATTTGTTCCGCAGCTGGCGAGCCCACCTCCCGCCCGAGCTGCACGAGGCGCCCGCCCAGCACGACCCGCCTGCAGACTGATCATGAAGCATTTACTATCCGTCCACTTAGTACGTGTCGTATATTGTGTATAGACAGAGACCTATATAAGTGTTGAGTGAGCGATCTAGTCATGTGTAACTTGTTGTCTGTACAGTGTATATTTATATTAAACTTTTATACTATTATACATAACTACATATTTATTTGGATCTTTCTTAGCAACCTCCAATTGTAGACATGGACAATTAAGTAATTAAACTACTAAAATAGCTCGCTGAAATAGCAAAATGTGATCTTGCAATAGTTAAAACAGCAAAGAAAATGTTTGAAGAAATTAGCTAAGGCTGTGGAAATCTCTGGGGAAGGTTTTGTCCAGGACTACACAGAAATTGTTTTCAGGTGATGTCATTACCCAGAGCATTGTCCACGTTTCGCGATTGTCATAAAATTACTACCAAATATTACCAAAATAACCAATACCTACATTGGTTATTTTGGTAATATTTTTTATCATGCATAAACTACATAAATAATTAGGAAATGAAGCATAAGCAAAACAAAGATATATGCAAATATATAAACTTTATTTGTATGAAAAAAAAAAACAGTACAATAACAATTTAGAAAAAACATTGTAAATGCAAACAGGAATGTTCAAATTAATTTAAACAAAAATATAATAAACCATAGAGGAAGACAAAAATATATGATATATCACTAATGTGCACTATTGTTAAAGGCAACTTATATATAATAACCAAATATATGACAACCATGAAGTTATTCTTACTAGCTACTTGTGGATCACCTTAGGATCTACAATAAACAATTATATACTGTCACCAACAAATTGGACCACTACTTAGTTGAGGTTTTCATTAGTAGCACTGTATCAGCACAAAGAACATCAGTTACTTAAGAAATAGTTTAAACTATTCGTAACTGAGTAATATATATCTTTTAACTTGTCAAGTACCAACTGAAGTTAAACTTAATATCTAATTTGTAAACATAACATATTGGAGTTTGTTTCTTATAGAAAACTTACTAAAGATATCGAATATTTAACATTGATTTGTCAACTTGATTTCATTCGGACCGTATATAAAAAATAGGATAAACACGATTTCTTAAAAAATAATCATCGAAAAATTGTTCTGCCCTCAAGATACATTTCAAAATCCACGCGACAGACTGTACCGAGCACTTGCGCAGTATTCATTTGTATGAGAGCTGACATACTCGTGCAATGCCGTCGCCTTCTGCCGAGTGGACGAGTTCCTCGCGTTGAATAGGTATAGCGGCGAGAGTCGAGGCGAACACAGTACTTACAGACGCATTTTACTATTCATATCAGTAAACAGATACGATTTGGTGTTGTTTGCCTCAACTCTCGTTGCGATACCTATGCCATAATAATATATTGTAATGTGTCAACAACCGCCGATGTATGTACGTCACAGAATTTCTATAGAATGGCGACATAATAACGCAAGAAACTCGTGCTAGGTCCCCAGCACGACGATTCTGAACTTGCAAAACACGCAATCAGCAGTGATAAAGTGCAACCCGACCAAAATAATAGCGTCAAAGTTAATAAGCAGCACCACACTAATCGTGGCTCTACTTATCTCGGTCGGGTTATAGTTTATCGCTAATTAAGAATCGGCCAGGGCAGTTAAGTATCACCAATTAGACAGTGAGCAGTTCCCGAGCAGCCTTCTCGACATGCTCGGCGGACAGTCCGTACTTCTGCAGCAGCGCGGCGGGCGGCCCGGAGCGGGGCACCTCACGTACGTACAGATGACGCACTACGACGTCACGCTGCAGGGCTAGAGCACTCAGCACCGCCTCGCCTAGACCTCCTGTAACAAGATAGCGAACGGATGAACATATGATACTTTGCGGCTTCTAAATGTTTTTTTTCTAATTACAACGGTTGATAGTAAGTTGTAGTTATGTTACTGGCCACGTCAGTCCACAAAGAACAGCGTGAGTACGACACAACATTGTATGTAGCGCCAGAGTGCGCCGACACGCGACTAGCACGGTGCCGACTGATTATACTCTTGCGCAGTTATTACTATCCCATATACATTTAAAACTAGATTTCCGCCAGTACAAATGTTTGAAATGTGATGTAAGAATGATGTATGGGATGTCACTCTTCGGTCTTCCAATTATCTCTGTGCACAAAATCACGTAAATTCGTTGCTTCGTTTTGACGCGAAAAAAGCACAAACCACAATTTCGCATTTATAATGTTAGTTAGGATTAACACTATGTATGTAATGTATATATGCAGTAATTACCCGCTTGATAGTGATCCTCGACCACAAGCACCCTGCCGCCAGCTTCCTTAGCATGCTTCAACACGGCCGCTTCATCCAGCGGCTTTATGGTGAACGGGTCCAGTACGCGCGCCTGCACGCCCGACGCCCCCAACGTTGCAGCGGCTTCGAGGGCAGAGTGGAGCGTCACACCGGCGCCGATCAGGAGAACCTTGTCGGTGCTGGACTGGCGGACCACCTTGGCTTGTCCCACCTGTATAAATACATTTATATTATACAACAAAGTGTCAAATTATCAACATCAACCAAAGGAAATTTTAATTATTCATTTAGTATCTATAGGTAAACGCAGCGAAAGTCGAGTGAAAAAGTATTTACACAAACTTATTATTGCCAAAGAGTATTATAATCATTGCATATAAGTTAATTGAATTTTCTTCTATCACGTCAACTGCGTGTGTTGTTTGACTCAACTCTCGCTGAGATATCTTTACCCAGTAACTACGTAACGCACACTCGTTAATCCAATCGTGCATTTTAACAGTCATAATAATATAACAAGTAATTAGAATGGCTGCATCACCAGCACGTTGATTCTGATCTTGTCAAATAGACATATCGCTAGTGATAAAGTATAACCCGACGGGGATCAAGATGTATTGAGCCAAATGAAACATAAATACCTTGAAAGGTTCCTCGTTTCCGTAGAGTATGTCCGTGTTAGGTCGCGAGGTCCGGATGTAACAAATACCCTTAGTGTTGGCTGCCAGCTCCACCGCGCGCTCCGTCGACACAGCATCTCTGTAACATACATTATTACTATTAAGTGCCCGTCACTGAACAAGAGATCTTTCGTGAATAAGACACGACGATTATTTTTTTCTTTCTTCACGGATTGCCTCACAGCTCCCGAAACCGTGTTACGGTTCCAAGGTACCCAGCGGAAGATCAACTCTCCCTAGTTTAGCCGATGGTATTTGTGAGGCTATACCTAACGAGTGGCCAGTTCTGTTGAGGTATATTTAAATGGAAAACCCTCTAAGTGTGGTTTGTCGGATTATGTACATAAGTTTTTGATTATTGCATGCATTTGTATGTAAGTTACTGGCTGCAAATGACAACAGTTTATCATCTACAAGTACGACATACAACTTTATGTTGCACTATATGTCTGCGGTGATACAGATGTACTGTAACACGCTTTTATATTATTGTGCTTAATAAAAAAAGTGTAACCCAGTTTCTGAAAGGTCAGTCAAGAGTTAATCAACGATTAGTAAATTAAGGCCGTGATGACAAAGGACAGTAAAAGAAAGGACGATGTCTATTAAGTTTGACAAGCATTTCGGAAACTGACGATAAAATCCTAAAATTTTCGTGTATTACTCACGATGGATAGAAGACGGTGGCGGTAGGTATGGCCCTGAAGAGTGCGAGGTCCTCGAGCCCCATCTGTGAAGGTCCGTCTTCACCGATGGAGACTCCGCAGTGAGATCCCGCCAGGTTGATGTTGCTCTGACTGATGGCTGCCATACGGATCTGTTCACCAACAATATTTATACATATTGTATATTAAAGTTGTCCGCCATGTCTGTCTGTATAGCCTAACTCGCTTTTCGACCCTTATTTAGCTTTTTTAAAAATATAATACTCGGGGATAATGTAGCTTCTTATTAGAGAAATAATTTTCAGAATCAGATAAGCAGTTTCAAAAATTACCTCCTACATCCAAACTTTTATCTGTTTATTATAATATTAGTATAAGTAGATTACTGTAGGGATTTTGATATGGTTTTCACTAATGGATAGAGCTTTCGCGACAAAGGTTTGAAAATATTAAACATGGACCCATCAATATTTTACTTATTTACAAAAAGTTAGCCCCAGACCCCCAGCACGTTTTCATGACGTATGCTGGTCTTATCCGTGGTACAAGATGATGTAGGAAAGAATAGTGTAGAATAAAATGATCTACAAAAAAGTCCGCGGTAGCATAGGTACCTATATCTATCTCTACTAGATGCGTATTTATAATTTACATATTTCGTATGTAGGTATTCAAATGTGCGAAGTCTGGGACGAGTTGCTAGTATAGTTACCTTTATAATATGACATCACTGGAATTTATTATTTGTTTTTTACTACTTGTACTTAGTAAACTTCTGAGATTGACACCTAATTTACCTGGTCAAAGGTCCTTGTGAAGAACGCAGCGAAGGTAGAGACGAAGGCGATACAGCGGTCCCGACACGCTGCACCTACAGCCACGCCAACCAGGTTCTGTTCTGCTATGAAGCACTCCACATACCTGATCAAACATGACATCTATATCCACTTTGATCTACAAAAAATACTCAAGTATAAGTAACAGGTTTTAATTATTTTTGTTCTTCTTCTTACCATCTCTAGATATATTAAAATATGATTATTAAACAATACAACAAGTACACACCTGTCAGGGTAGGCATTCCTCAGTTTGTCGCTGTACGTAGAGTTCTTGGTGTCACCGTCGAGGGCGATCACTCTGTAATTTTAATGTTTACTATTATCATTGTTTTTGCAATTACACTAAAAATAAAAATATACTGAATAAATGAATTTACTGTCAAATTGAACAATTTACCCAAAATCTTTCTACATCAATTGGCCATAGTTATGCAGAAAAGAACCAGTCCACAAAATGACCAAAAATGAGTTAAGTGACAGAATCCTGTATAAATTTTGGAATAATTAATATTTTAAAAAGAGATACAACCAACAATGGCAATAGAATCGGCTGTACGAGAGGAGCATCATTGTCTAGGCAAGTTCGGGCGTAATAGTGTCACAGACAGTGCATTTTGAACAAATGACAATATATAGTAGTTGTAGGTAATCACCTCAAGTTATTATCAGCCAGTTTCTTGAGCGCAGTACCATAGGCCAGCCTCGTGGCTACCTGTTGTCCCTTACTGTAGGCGGGCGGGGCGGACAGTGTCACGTCAGCTATGTGCACCTTGGGGGCCTCCGCGGTCGGGGGCTGGGGCTTGATGTGGACGTCCTTGTTCTTGATCTGGGACTGCAGGTGCTGCGGAGGGATGTTCATACTGGTACTGTTTAGTTACCCAGCGGAAGGCAAAATATGTACTTCTATACCGAAAAACAAATATTCAACCGAGATAGGAAGGAGGAACCGTGAGAAGTCGGGGCGGGTCACAAATATATAATACCTTAATAATCTTGTCACCATCAGCACCCAGCGCCTTCCCGTGCCAGTTCTCCAGATCCTCAATACCCGGGAACCCTTTACCCTTGAAGGTCTTGGCCACCAGAGCGGTAGGCTTTCCGCGTACAGTTGCAGCTTCATCGAAGGCCTTCACTAACTCTGACACGTCGTGACCGTCCACCACAATAGAGTGAAGACCGAACGACTTCACTCGGGAATCGTACACCTCTAACTGAAAGTAAGTATACAAGTTGCTTCAATATTATATTTGTAGAGATATTTAACCTCTTTGGTTGCTACAAGGTGTATACAATATTGAGAGGTGATATAGATGTACTGTAACACGCTTTTATATTATTGTGCTTGGTGAATGTACATATCACCTGTCTATCTCAGGGAAAATGTGAGCGGGAATGTACTAGAAAATGTATTTACATGATGCTGCAGCGAGGTGGGCTCCGACTGGCCTAGTCTGTTAACATCGAAGATGACCACCAAGTTGTCTAGCTTGTAATGAGACGCGAAGTGTAGACTCTCCCAGATGCTCCCCTCAGCAGCCTCGCCGTCACCCACCAGGCAGTACACCCTGTCAATATGGTTCTTCTAATAATACAGATGTTGGAAAATCAAAACTTACTGCTGCAGACTTTTTGATGTGTGACATCTTATCTCTTAACTATGTGTAATAAAGTATAGAGTGATTTAGTGAAATGGGAAAGAAATGCGTAACAGTAAATAAAGAAAGGTCAATGTAGTTTTTGTTCTTTGGCTTGAGACGCGACAGTTTTACAATAATAATTATCAGGGACACATTGTATTTCTAATAACAAAATTTAAAGGCGTCTATATGATTAATGGCATCCAAAACACATTAAAATAGCGGCGCGGCAATAATCATTGTAGGCTCGTGCGCGATCAGCGGGATACCTCAAAAGAACTGGCCACTCTTTTGGTCTTCCGCTGGGTACCCTAACACGGTTTCGGAAGCTGAAAGTATTATTTACATGCACTTTGATATAATATGTTCAGTTTGTAATGAAAGTGTTTTTAACATGTTTGTGCAGTAATATTTGTAACTAAAACTGAAAGATCGACATTTTTAATAAAATAAGTTAGTTTAATTTAAAAATAACGTATAGGAAGTCAGTAATGACAGATAAGAGGCAGCTATAAGTTGACAACACATTATGTAAGAATACTACATTACTGATATCTCCTCACCTCACTATCGGTTATATGTGATAACATTATAGGACATAAAATATATTGAACTTGTGACACATGGAGACTATATATATATTACTTGGTTAAAATTTACCAAGAAACTTAAATAGTTGTTGTTTAATATCGTAAAAGAGCCCATACAAATTTTCATCCCCTATTATGGTTTTCAGTTAATACAAAAATCCCCAATCCCAATTTTTCTTATTTTTTTCCCTACAAACCTTATTCAGACTATTACGAACATTTAAAAAAAGTTCAGGCAAATCGGTCCAGGCTATCTCAAGTGATGCGATTACAAACAAATAGCATTTAATTTTTATTTATATAAATAAAACTAACAAAATGTAGCTATTATACCTAGGAATATTCACTAACTAACCTGTAGGGTGCCTGGTCGAAGTACTTCCCCACGTAGGCCATACCAGCAGCCACCGCGAGGCCCTGACCCAGAGACCCTGTACCCACGTCCACAAAGCTGAGTCTCGGGGTGGGATGACCTTCTAGGTCAGAGTCCAGTTTCCTCAGGTTCTTCAGATCTTCAATAGGGAACAGACCGGCTTCAGCCCACGCTGCATACAGTATGGGAGCGGCGTGACCCTATAATAACAACCAAAAAGTCAGGGTTCTGTAAAATATAGTAATACATAACCTACTATAATAATAATAATAATATAGCCTTTTATTTCTGAGCTTTACAAAATAAAACCAAATATAATGTTTGACTAAATTAAATCCCTAATCTCAGTGTGCCTTTTGGCATAGGCCTCCTCCAACTCCTTCCAGTGACCCCTGTATTGCTCTCATTAATGAATTTTGATAACATGCTGTTGACATAGAACATACTTTTTCTGGTAGTAAGGTGAAAATGGTGCGCATGTTGAAACTGTTCATATAATGTATTTTCTTTGTAGTCCCAACTCATGTGCCACTGTGCCACTCACTTTAAAGCCACTTTCTTTCCTTGGTGAACCATCTACAAGCCACTTTCTTTCCTTGGTGAACCATCTACAAGCCACTTTCTTTCCTTGGTGAACCATCTACAAGCCACTTTCTTTCCTTGGTGAACCATCTACAAGCCACTTTCTTTCCTTGGTGAACCATCTACAAGCCACTTTCTTTCCTTGGTGAACCATCTACAAGCCACTTTCTTTCCTTGGTGAACCATCTACAAGCCACTTTCTTTCCTTGGTGAACCATCTACAAGCCACTTTCTTTCTTTGGTGAACCATCTACAAGCCACTTTCTTTCCTTGGTGAACCATCTACAAGCCACTTTCTTTCCTTGGTGAACCATCTACAAGCCACTTTCTTTCCTTGGTGAACCATCTACAAGCCACTTTCTTTCCTTGGTGAACCATCTACAAGCCACTTTCTTTCCTTGGTGAACCATCTACAAGCCACTTTCTTTCCTTGGTGAACCATCTACAAGCCACTTTCTTTCCTTGGTGAACCATCTACAAGCCACTTTCTTTCTTTGGTGAACCATCTACAAGCCACTTTCTTTCCTTGGTGAACCATCTACAAGCCACTTTCTTTCCTTGGTGAACCATCTACAAGCCACTTTCTTTCCTTGGTGAACCATCTACAAGCCACTTTCTTTCCTTGGTGAACCATCTACTGTTGTGCCTGACCAAACCAGGTTTATTGACTTAAATTGCTATAAAAATGGGTGCTTTTTTGCACCTGTATAACTACATATTATCAAAAATCCTCTATTGTCATGTACAACAATTATATTGCTTCGTTTCAACATGAAACAAACAAACAAACAATTACACATAATATTAGTCAGCATAGTTATAGTTACCTTGGAGAGTATAAACCGGTCGCTGGAGGGGTCTCTGGGAGCAGAGATCTTGTACTTCATGGTGTGGAAGAACAACACCGACATTATCTCTGCCATGGACGCACATGATGTGGGGTGGCTGTGAGGGTTTGAAACATTACATTATAGCACGGTATACTAGCAACCAGCCAGTGGACATTTCTGATTGGTTGACCTTTACTTGGGTTCAATACAGATTGGTAGGTCCTGGCTTACAAACATACAAATACTTCAGTTTTATAGTTTATATGATTAGAATTGAACTTATAGTATTTAATATTATAAAGCGAGTTTGTTTGTTTGTATGTAACTTTGCAACAAGTAAACTCAAAACTACTGGACCAATGTGAAAAATATTTGCAACTAAGCTAGTATGTAAATAGCCTAAACACATACAAACTAGCTGTGTCTACCAAATACCAGCTTTATTGTCAAATAAAATATAAATAAATAACAAGAGATATAAATAGTGAATAATACCTTGTTACTAAATAACAGATAACACAAGATAAGTCAGTATGGATGGCAGCCAGAGATATGGGTGTCTGTTACGTGACTACACATGGGTAGCACGGGTAGATCATCATCTAGGTGCATGACTATTAAAGTTTAGAAACAGGCCTCACTGTCCTTTTTATGGGTCTCCACATTTGACATGTTCATGAATGAATTGACAAAAATAGCTATATCAGAGTGGTTTTTGTTATTATTATGATCATCTGAGATCATGATGTGTGTGATTTTGTCTACCGGGTGTAGACAAAATCTCTGTTAGATAGAGACAAAGCAAGACAAAAAGTAGTGGCATGGAAACCTGTCTTTGTCATAGGACAATATCTCTTTATCTACCTAACTCTTGCTAGGCCAGCATGTTGGACAATATTTTTTATATAAAGAGTGCATATTGTCTTCTAAAACAAATTCATTACATTAAACTCCTTTAAGGTACTGAGTATTTTAACAAGTAACAACCCTTACAGTCCTTGTTTGAGGTTAAACCAGAGCAACAAGCTAGTTCTCCAAATTGTAATAAGTACTGCCCCTTCACTTACTATACACTAACTAGACTGAGGTCATGAGTGCTAAGGTGCCCTTACTTATAACACACAAAATAAATATTCAACCTTATTATATTAACATTAAAATACAAAATAAAATAAACACATTCAATCACATGGTGCACAAATAACCTACAATATAACCTCCGGTATTATTCGTTTGTGATAAGTTATTGTTTTAACAAATAAATGTTAATTGTTGGTGGATAAAGTAACAGATAATACTTCATTAAAGATTTAATAAACTACCTAAACAAACAGAATAAAAGTGTTTACAGACATTTACTTCAAATGACCCTTTCACCTTGAATAATTAAAGATAGCGGTCTCTACTGGATAGTAAGCATTATTAATCAAATATGCATATTAAATTATTTAGCAGACTTTGCGTTTCAGGTTTCAGCTAGGTTATTAAGTTTCCGATATCTACTGTAAGCGGCGAACACTGTACTGTAGGTAGTTTCCTATAGGAATATAATAAACCAACATGTGACTGCACTTAATGCGATGTGCCTACTACCTAAATAGTACCTAACCTAAGTAATAAATATATGAATAGGAATACGCATAGAATGTCACAATTTAATTTGCAAATAATATTTTCGAATAAAAACCGGCTGCCGGCATAACAAAAAATAGCTTACCCAGATTTGGACGCGTTGGTAGCAACAATGCTGTCGATGCGGAGTTTGTTGGCAAGATCCTTCAGTGCCTGCACGTCTACAGCTTTGTCTCCTTTCATTTTGTTAATTAAATTTTAATATATTGCTACAAAATAAGAAAATAATATTTCCCAAAAGCGACCGGCGTGTTCGCAAACCGAGAAATAAATGAATGAAATGACAGGCCAAAACGTTCATGTCCAACAAGGACCGGCCAGAGATAGCCCGGACCGGGCATGCCCTGCACAAGAATGCCGAGCAATTTGCTTGGCCGGACAAAGACAAGTACACAGAATTTTCCCGCACATTGTTGGGCCGGACCTCTCGGCGCCGGGCTATCTCTGGCCGGTCCTTGTTGGACATGAACGTTTTGGCCTGTTCAAGGCCATTCGACCGAAACGAAAGTGTCGCTGTCAAAATCTGTGCTAACTCCACTGTGGAGAGGTCCGGCCCAACAATGTGCGGGAAAATTCTGTGTACTTGTCTTTGTCCGGCCAAGCAAATTGCTCGGCATTCTTGTGCAGGGCATGCCCGGTCCGGGCTATCTCTGGCCGGTCCTTGTTGGACATGAACGTTTTGGCCTGTTCAAGGCCATTCGACCGAAACGAAAGTGTCGCTGTCAAAATGTATGCTAACTCGGCACGAATGGTTTTTATGGAATAGAACGAATGAAATAATAAATTGATTATTATTTCATTCGTTCTATTCCATAAAAACCATTCCTGTATTCATTTAATTCATTCATTTCATTAAAATTCAGATTTTTTACCATATTGCTATTTTTTAGTTTTGTTTTTATTTATATTTATTTTATTTATGAGTTTCGTCATAGCTATATACCTAGCTATCTAAACTCATAGTATGTGTTTCACAATTCATAATTATACAATGCCATCTATTGGTGAATAATTTTACAACAACTTTCATTTTAGTAGTTCTGCTACTTGGCCATAGATGTCGACACCAATAATTATAAAATAAAATAATAGTGGCAATTTCGATTTAATTGTGGTCGGTTGAAGATATCAATTGAATAAAGTGGTTAGATAGCTGCACATGGTGCACAGATGCGCAGTCCATAGATTAGAGTACAATATCAGGCAGGGTACAGACCACAGTGCTTATGTGCCCAGCCATTGAGGTTGATATATTGAGTTTAGATAAGTTACTCTATGATATTGAGATTAGTGATCTACCGACTATGGATTTCGCCGACTAACCGACTAACGACTAACGACTAATCGGCCCGAAAATAACCGACTACTTGCCGACTATAAAACGGCCAGTGGTTGGATAGCTTTACCGACTAGTTGGTAGATCCCTAATTGAGATGGAAAAGCCCCTGAGTGTGATTTGTCATTTAAATGGCTAAGTATAGATATCTTCCTACTTATTTATTTTATTTTAACATAGGTACCTACCTACAGCACAGTACATAATAAGGTAGGTTGTATTAGAGCGTCAGAAAGTTCGAAGACAAGATTGACAAGCCATTAAAGCAGGCCTCCCGTTTAATTAATTTACATTCAATTTACATTTTACAATGATCATCTCCAAAGAATATTCAGTTGAACAATTTGACCGATATTGACCTTGGAAAATTTGACATCTATAAAATACTTACAAATTGAACAATTTGATATCTACCTACTTACCTAGATGTAGGTAGTACTCTCCTTTACATGGAATCTGAATTCGGGACGATGTGTTTAGGAAGAATTCAGATTAAATGATGATGTTCGTAAGTAAAATGAAGAAATGCCTAGTTATTTATCCAACAGTTTTACCTACACAATGAAGGCGAGTTTTATAATGGGATCAGTAGAGTGTTGTACTTTTAGACCTCACTGAAATTGGTATAAGTAGGTAAGCCGTTCCGGTCGCCATCAAATTCGTCACAGTGAAAAGAAAATGCTTACAAATTAAAAGTATAGTTTGTATGTGTTGCAGGTATATGTATAAAGTAGGTATTATCATAATGAACGTAAATAAATGTATAATAAATAAAATGTAAAACCACAATGTCCTTGAAATAAAATAATTAAGTGATCAATCATATTCCCAGATTGGTGAACAATTCTGTGGTAGGAAGTAGGACAGCCAGCACCAGCCGCACCAGACACCAGGACAGCTGCGTCATTGTGGACTTGATAGATATTTAAATACCTTTATTTGTAATTATTAAATAACTAAGTGCGGCTTCGGAGTAGAGACTTTAGAGAGGGTTTCAAGTTCACAGTGTTCACAAGTTTAATAAAAATTCAAACATGGCAACACTGCAATGGCCACAAGGTCGTCATGAAGATGTGTCAAAATAACTTCCTTAAAAAACAATGTTTTATGGTGCATCTACCCCACTGATTTACTCAGATTTAATCTCAGCATTTACCTTTCTGCACCAACAATATGATATAAATAAAATAATAATATGTCCATCATATTATTTTTCTTCTAAGTAGGTATAAACTTTCAATTTTTTTTACGTTTTAACTTTTCCCCCAAAATTAACCCTCAAAATCGTTTTATATGTACCAAGTTTCAACATTTTCGGAGAAAATAAGCTGTGACGGACGGACAAACAGACAAACAGACAAACAGACGGACAGATACATATCGTTTTCATTTCGGTGCCTCTTAGTCGGTTGAAAGTTTCCGCCATGTGAGACATGTTCATTCAAGGACGCGGTCAAAATTCACGGAACGAGCGATGCATCGACGATTAAAATCAGAAAACACGTGTGTTATCTGGGATACGAGCAAAGAGACCCGGCGCCGGTGCTCTGCAGAGATGCAAAGCAACCTCAAGTAAGTGGAAATTTGTATTACTGGTTGGTTTTGGTGATTTGGCATGTCTCAGATTGTAGCCAAGCAGGTGTAGTAGGTACATTACATCCTCGGCAGGGTTGTTTGAACCCTGACCCAAATGTAGGTACCTACTAGACGCATCTCATATAACGCGCGTGTTCGGTACAAGTAGATAATATATCCTGAAAACCAAACGGATAAAGATATGATTGATATTACAAATTCATGGAAATCTTATTTTTCACTAAAGGAAGATATGAAAACTGACGATATCTCTTTAAAATATAAGAGTAAAGGGTTTAACATAGCATATTATAATATATGACCTACGGCTGCCAGACGAGGACTCTAACAAAAATGGTATAGAAAAGGTAGTCGATACCCTTATTGGTATGACGGTGGACTTGAAACTAGGTCCCGGGTTAGATTCCTACTCGCTGCAAAAATGCTATGCACCAATGTTCTTTAAGAATATGTGCTTAAATCGACTCCTCGAGAGCACGTAAAGCAGGCGTCCGGTCACCAACCCGCCTGCCAAGCGTGGTGACTATGGCAATTCCTCTCAATGAGCACCATTAAAATGGTGCGCTAGAGGGAGACCATGATCCAGCAGTGGATCTTAAAAGGTTGATGATGATGATGATGAAATATCGTGTCTGTATTCCAGTTCTTTAGTTAGGTAACTTTATTTAAGTAGGTATCTGCTCATCCACTTTTTTCAGAGCTGCGACAAAGTTTTCAAGATTTGTTTAGCGTGTAATACAAGCGTAATATTGTTGATTAGTTGAACAAATTATAAAATACAAATGTTCAGCAATTTGATAGCGGGTCGAGGCGTTTATTCCTGATTATCTCCCATTATTAGTTATTTGGTTAGAGCGAGAAGAAGTGACGGAGCGGGCGTGGGTACGAGCGAGACAGAGTTAGTTTGACGCGTCAATTTGTCGTGTACAGGACGAACGAAAAACAAACACCTTGGGAAGTTGTGACCACACTTTGGGTTCTTTATGAGGAATTTAAACAAAAACAAGTTGATACATTGTACTTAGTGATAATTATCAAAATTATTCTGTGTCAATAATTACTACGTCAAGGTGCCAAGTTAAATACTAGCTTCTGCCCGCGGTTTTAATGACGTGGAAATGGAAAAGAAAAACTTTCCAACGCGCGGCAGTAGAGACTTGAAATGCCAACATTGTTAATGAATAGTTTTCATTATTTCTAAGTAGCGTTCCGCCTGGTTTCGCCCCTGGATCCCATTTTAACTTTCATATACCATATTGAGTTCATACAAAAATCCCATACTTATAAAAAAAGCTCTTTTACTTTTTCCGGGCAACTTTTTATATTTTTCTTTCCTATAAACTTTATTTAGAGTATTACGAACATTTAAAACATTTCAAAATCGGTCCAGCCGTTTTCAAATGACGTGCTTTATACCAACCAACAGTATTTAATGTATATATCAGGTATTCAAGTCACCATACCTAATATGTTCCATTTTTTTATAATTTCAAGTGTTACTGAACAGTTTTTCTTTGAGCATCATTTCTCTATCTCTAATAGTTTAGCTGGACCTCTAGGGTTCATCATCAGGTCTTTCAAGTCTCTAGATTTGCCATTTTTTTCTAATTGCCAGTGTTGCTGAATTGGTAGGTACGTACTTAGTTTTTCTTTGAGTAATATTTATCTATATGATCTATATTAGTTTAATTAAATGGACCTCAAGGGTCCAACATCAAGTCCCACATTTTCATTTTCTTGCTAACTGTCAGTCATTATGAATACTTTCTGTTTGAGCAGCATTTTTTGTATCTCTAATTGTTCAGGTGGAACTCCTGTGATGGGCTTGTGATCTATCATCAAGTCTTCCATGTCACTAGATTTCCGATTTTCAGCCGTTGAGACGTGATTAAGCAACAAACACACAAACATCCAAAATTAATCATTAATAATAGTAGAAGAATTTCAGAACACACTCAACTGCTCAAGCGCTGAAAATATTGAAATATTATAACAAATTACGTATTTTCGGCGCTTGAAACAATGGGTCTATCTATGGTCGGCCGAAATGAAAATATAATGAAAAATGTAGGTACCTACATGACTAGTCCACTCCTCGGGTGACCTAAACCCTAAAGGCTGGCTTTTACCTCGCTCAAAGGATCAGTTTAACCATTCAGCAAGGTAACGCAACCAGTGTTTTGGGAACCATGCCACAGTTCTTGAAGAGGTTTTCTTTTTATAATTTGTATTTAATAGTTTTTAAATGTATTATTTGTTATTTTTACTTATTAAATGTCTAAAAAATCGGTATCGGTTGTGAGACATAGACCTAAACAACATGCTTCAACATCTCAAAATACCTCAAAATGTGATCTTCTCTTCCCTTGTGATCGTGTGGAGAGCCTAGTTACAAATGTGTTACCGGAGACGGATCGTACGATTACGTCGGGTCCTGGCGGGCGGGAGTGGCGGCAGGACGCAGGACGCGGGATTAGCCTCAATTTTAAATTGTTGATTACTTTCACCATCTCGCCTCCAGCTCGAGTGCCACCCCTCCCCCGCCCCCCAGATATCACCCTCCAATTTCCCAATCTCAATGACAAAATATTGAATTTGAAATGGTATTACATTATTAATGATTCTATAAATAGGGTACATATTTTGCCATTTAGATAGCTACCTCTATATTTACTCATTGATATTTGTAATTTAATGTCGGTGAACTTCAATTTGAAATATATCCTATCTCTTGTTGGTCAACACTTCAATAGCCATATATGGCTGCAAAAATTACTTTGCACAGGTACCTACAATATGGGTTTACAACAATTTGAATACGTAACTACTTATAGATAGACATAATAATATGCTACGCAGACTTTATTGTAGATTTCTGATGGATTAGACAGCATACGCCATGAAAACTCGCTGGGGCTAACTTTTTTCTCGACTTGATTCACTTGTACTGTAAATGTTCAGCTCCTAAACATGATGAACCATGTATAATACTCGTAAACCTTCCCGGTGAATAAACCTATCTAATAGTGAAAACAGCAACAAAATTTGCGTAAAAAGGTCACAAGACAGACAGACAGACGCGGTGGTGGGGGGGGGGACTTTGTTTTATAATAATGTAGAGGAGTAATATATGTAACAGAATAAAGTCGTATATATAATAGCGGACCACTAAATCTTAGTGTGCGCTACATCATGCACATTAACAACTAAGTGACCAGTGTTTTTGTAACATTGTAACCGCACACTGATGTAACGGGAAACTTTTTACACGACTTCCGGTTATAGCTATTTAATACTTATTACATAATCCGACAAACCACACTTAGATACCTTTTCCAACTAAATAAACTGTCTACCGCGTTTACGAGTTGTAAAGAAAAAAAAAACTAATACTAGCATTCTGGTCAGGCTTTTCCCGTGAATAAACTGTTGTATTTAACTAATTAGTAATTACACACACCTTCACGTTATTTATATCTTGCGATGTAGCCAGAGACACCAGTAATAGTGTTGTAACAGTAAGCCCGTTGCTGCACTTAATGCACCTACATATGTCACTTCTTTTTCAGATGTAGGTAAATATCTAATAAATAATATCTAATAATAAATAAATGAAAAATTAACGAATTAGGTAGCATATTGATTCAGTTCCAACGAGTAGGTATGTAAGAGTACTTTGTAACACACATAAACTCCATCAATAAAGACATGATCATTATTACATTGACCGCATCCAATACAAATTAAATGAGTGGTTCTTGAAGTGATTACATGACGATATTACTGCGAATACGAGAAGCTACTTAGTAGTTTAAGCAGTGTATTAATGTTTGTTTTCCAGTGTGCGCATCTACTACCGCGACAATATAGGCCACAGGGTGTACACTGTAGGGTGTTTTGTAACACTCACTTAAACCTCTTGGGGTGGCCTGGGATAATATATAGGTTCGTACCTAATAGTACCTATAGTAAAATAAAATTAAAATGTCAAAATGTCTATGATATTGAAGCATTAATGACGGTTTTTAGATTTTTTAAGCTTTTCCATGGCCACCAATTTACAATTAACTAAAATAATGTGTTTGCATGGTTTGTTGTGTGCATGTTAGTATATGTATTGTACGCCCATGGAGCAGGACATAGTGATCAAATTGGTGATACCTAATGATATTTCAATTTGAATTTTTTTGTCTGTTCCAACGTTTGTTCAGAATAGGCTCCGAAGCAGTTTAATGGATTGACATCATAGGAATTTTAAAATTAACTTTTTGTTTCGTTTCGAGATTTTGAAAGGTTCCGTAGATAAATAAAATAATATTGCGTTGTCCTCGTTATATATCGTACTTCCACGGACGAAGCTGGGGCGGAAATCTAGTACCAACATTTATGATATTTACTTAGTTACATATATTATATTAGTATATTTAATACAAGTAACACAAAATAGGTCAGCTGTTCATATAAAACATGTATTCACGCACCATTAGATATATAATTTGTCTCAATAATACAAGTTATTTGCTCCACACAATAGCCGGGTATCGAACCGGGATCAGCAGATGTCATTTTTGGTCCAATACATTGACAATTGTAAGCAAAAAGGAGATTATATTAGACGTGTTTAACGGATTGCTGACTTTTATTGTGATGCAGCACAAAAGGTATATTTAATCTGATACTATAAACGATGTATACGATACTTTTATATTTATTTTATACCAATATCTTTAAAACCATCTAAATAATTAACTCCACGGGTAAGAAATTACATTTTGTTTCAGTAATAAGATTTTCCCGGGATAAAAAGTACCTAGTCTTTATCACTTTGCTGCCCTCCAGAAGCTCCAGCTCTCATGTTGATCCTTTGCTACGTTTTGTCATGAAAGAAGGACAAACATGTGTCATGTGTCTGTCTGTCTGTTACAGATCTACTGGACGCAAAATGTTGAAACTTGGTATCTGCGAGCAAATTCTGTGTACTTGTCTTTGCCCGGCCCAGCAAATTGGCTCGCACATTGTGGGGTTGGACATTCTCGGACCGGGCATTCTTTGGCAGGTTCTTGTACGGACATAGGTAAACGTTTTTGGCCTTTCGGTCAACACGAAAGATGTCACGTCAAATATATGCTCACCCCCCTGGATTGATTTGGATTTTTTTTTTGTTTGATAGGGTATACTTTCCAGGTGGTCCCATGGTCATCAGGTCAGGATTTGATGATAGGATCCTGGAGAAATTGAGAACTCTTCAAATTTTATAAGCACACTTGAAGCGATTTGGGTATTTTTTTATAGTGACTTGTGCATTTGCTTTCGGAAAACTCACTTTTCGGTGCATAATTAAAGTCGGTACAATTTAAAAAAAAGGCAATTATTACACAGGCCACTACTAAGGCTAGGCTACTTTTTTTTATTTTAAACTAGTTTTAGATTTCTAAAATTATTCGAGTTAGTCTAATTTTTTTTTTTTTTTTTTTCTTTCTTCACGGGTTGCCTTACAGCTCCCGAAACCGTGTTACGGCGGAAGACCAACTCTCCCTCGTTTAGCCGATGGTATTTGTGAGGCTATATCTAACGAGCGGCTAGTTCTGTTGAGATATATTTAGATGGAAAAGCCTCTAAGTGTGGTTTGTCGGATTATGTACATAAGTTTTTAATTAAAAAACCCATTGGTACATGGCCGGGATCCGGGATCGAACTCGGGGTCTGCCTAGTTAATACCAGACGTCTTAACCACTCGGCCACCGACGTCTAATTTTTATGAATCTAATAAAGTTGTAATAGAAAACAGATTTTCAAAATACAATTTCACGTTTACCTCGTCACTTTTAAACATCGTGTTCATTGTACACATTGTGTTTGTCTGTCTGTCTGTCACGAACATAATCCGCTTACTAAACAGATCGTATACCCGTATTGAACAGATGATTTGGGAACACTTCAATATTTGTTACCTTACTATAGCTTTATGTCCCGACTTTACTTGTATTATATTACTCTCTGACCTCATCTCGTTCACATAGCCATATCTTCGACACCCTTCAAGATATCGTTATAAAATAAAAGGCAGATTCTAAGTCCAAAACTGAAGCCTGTTCTGGACGGCCAGTGGTTTAAAAATGATCAAAAAATCTATGGATAGAAAGTTGCCTTGAAAGGTTATAAGAGGTCCGTTTTCGCTATTTGGCTACAAAAAATATCGTCATGTCCTAAACAAAACGTCAGCTCTACATAACTCAATTACTACACTAGCTGTACCTTACGGTTACACCCGCGTTAATGGGCACTGCTCCGTCCCTTTGATGTTATATCCTCCATGCAAACATATTTGTTCAAATCCGACTGGACAGGTAGTTTCAAAGATTAGCGCGTTCAAACAAACAAACAAACAAACAAACTCTTCAGCTTTATTATTAGTATAGATTATATTATGTTATGTAAATTTATTAAAATCAAAATATACACATAACAATATAAAAACCTTAAATCAGGTCCGCGTGGAATAGTGGCAAGAATACTGGCTGCATTTCCCCGCTGAATCGCGATGCTGATTCGTTGAGCGAGAGAGGAGCCAGCCTTCTTGTCACCAGACGAGATGATCAGTCGAGAGGATATATCCTTATGGTATATATATATATATATTTTATTTACAAACTGTGTTCATCATTTAGTTCATTATAAGATACTAGTTTTTCGCCCCGGCTTTACGCGTATTAATTTGTGACGAGAACTTGTGTCACTTTTCATCCCTACAACTATCTCTGTGCAAAAACTAACGTGAAATATGGACAAACAAACACACTTTGGTATTTATTAATTTATTAATTAGGACTAGTTTGGATTATAGGATTAGGATTGGTCTTAAAAATAATATAAAAATTAACTTACACAAACAAACCATCAGTAACAGTGTCCACATTTATCTAGATTATCATAAAGTCCTTTCATAGGTAGCTTCATTAATTTATTTAATAAAATGTTGCTAACGTATAGCATGCGTCTGCGCATGCCTGTCGTCAGTTAATCGTTTTCTCTCGTGTAAAGTAATATAAAAAGGATACCGGTCAGGGTAAGGTGAGACAGCAAGCTTGATTAATGGTGCTCCAGGGTCAGCTACCCAGCTACCGGTCTTAGGTTCATGTTGTGGGTGTTGTGAGGCTCCGTACGTAGAGGTAATAGTGCACGTAAATAAAACACTGGCTTTCTGTTCCGACTTCGGCCGTGGAAAAAATTGAAATGAGACATAAATCCCATGTCACTCTACTTCTACTGCCTTCCAACTATCTCTGCTTTTTTTCTTTCATCATGGGTTGCCTTACAACTCCCGAAACCGTGTTACGATTCCAGGATACCCAACGGAAGACCAAGTTTAATGGTATTTGTGAGGCTATATACCTACCTAACGAGTGGCCAGTTCTGTTGAGGTATATTTAGATGGAAAGCCTCTAAAGGTGCCCACTCATTCGTACAATCGCCAGCGCGCCGCCGTACGGTCCACCGACTCGTCCAATTCTTGTACCGAATGTTCCGCCTAGATCGTCTGGCGATGCCGGACCAATGTGTGGCCTACTTAAGTTGCTCTGTTGTGGCGTGAATAAAGGACAAACAAACACACTTTCACACATATATTTATTGTATTTATGTCTGAAACCTTTCAAGATACATAATGAAACAAAGTGAGCAGATTGTAAGTGGTCTATGGAAGTTTCACCTTAAGTTCTGAACAAACAAAGAGGAACAGACCGACGACACTTTAATTATATTAATTTGTATAGTGTCGTACTGAACCCTAAGTAGTGAGAATACCTTTATTTATAATACGATAACCTCCCTTTCATACGGTAGCTCGTTTATGAACATCAATATGATTTTTACTTTTTAATTGACAGAACAAAATATTATACATTATATCCTCTTATACCTATTTTATACATCTATTGTAATATATATTTTTAATGTATATTTATATCACAATATTCACCTAGATTCACGTATTAGGTAGCATTCAATTATTATACATTCATTGTTTTATGCACTGAATAGTACCTTTCATACTTCTCGTCACGATTTATCAATTTTGTGATAATTTCTTATCACTTATCAAGAGATAGGATAATTAATAAAAAATAACACCCATTTTATGTTCTTATTGTCTATTTATCATGAAATAAAACAACCAGGTACTCTATTTTAGTGTACTAGATTTTTAGCCTCAATATGAAATCATTTTTTTTCTTTAAGGGTTGCTTTAAAGCTTCCGAAACCGTGTTAAAGTTCCAGAGTACCCAGCGTAAGACCAAGTGTCCCTCGTATAGCCGATGGTATTTGTGAGGCTATACCTAACGAGTGGCCAGTTCTGTTGAGGTATATTTAGATGGAAAGACCTAAGTGTGGTTTGTCGGATTATGTACATAAGTTTTTAATTACAATGATATTTAACTGAACTAGAAACGATTAATTTAATTTTATTAAGATAAAATAGTCAAAACTGGAGGTATTAGGTATATGTAGGTCCATTAAGGCTTACATAAGTAATGACCCGTTATATTTAATAATAGATTAAATGAAGACACTGTTACCTGCTAGTGCAGTTCCTGTATTAATGAAGGTTGTGATGTGATGTCTAAAGTATTTATCAACAGAACATTTGGTGGTAGATTGTCAAAGTCGAGACGTGATCGGTAACTGCAGGAATTGACGGTCCTAACATAATATAACTTCGTATAATATAGTAATAATTGGCAAAATTATTTGTTGGTTGTCGGACACTATGTATTTAGGCCAAATGTTAAGTTTAATGATCGTTTCAAATAATAATATCCAGTAATTCCCTCCCACGTTACACCCCCCCCCCCTCACTCAGCACTTCATAATTACTATTCACCAAAAAATAAGTAGGTACATATAATATACCCAGGTAAAGAAATATTTTAAATGACAAGTAAACAAACCATTTTTTCGTTCAGAAGAAACGCCCTATATTCCTTATATAATTATATTTTTTTAATTTTAGACTTAGTAGTTTCGGAGATAAGGGGGGGGGGGCGGTCTTTAAACTACTTATACATTTTAAATCCTTATAACGAACCGTTTCATTTGATATGTCACATGATTCACTTGAAACATCTCGGAACCCTAATAAATAGTTATTTTTGACGTAATTAACAATGTTTAATAGAATATGTATTCACGCCAAACCAACATAATTTTACTTCAAAGTGAACTCTTTCATAAAACGCCCTATAGTCTGATGTATGAATATTGGCACGTACAAGTATATTGGACGTGTTGTTTGTGTGTCACGTGATCACGTCTAAGTATATATAGCAGCGCACGCCACCTCTATCTTCAAAACGGCCCTAATCGGTTTACTTCAATAAATTACCTTTCAAATTCACGCATTATACCTGACTGCCTCGACAAGCGCATTTACACAGGATTTCACTGACTTTATTTTATTATAAGTTCCTAAATATTGTTAAAATATTAATTAATATATATTTTTTTTTATTTATTATTAAAATTAAACAGTAGGTACATTATGTACAATATGTACTACTACTTACCTATAAACGAGTTCGAGCGTTGAATACGAAATATATAGAGACAACGCTTTACGGCAGTTCGGTTTTGTGTTCCTAACTCCTATTATTATTACATATTTGTCTATACTAATATTAAGAGAGAGAGAGAGAGAGAATTATTTTGTTTGTCTGTTTGTAAGAAAACTACTGTAACCATATGAAAAATTTTTTCACAGTTATAATAATATGCCAGGTGGACAATGTACTATGTCAAATAAGTAAGTCAGGGTCTCGTAAGATATTGCCAAAATTAAGGGGAAAGAAGCAACGGGCTAAAAAGAGGCGGTTTAGACATTTGCTTGTACACCATGTATAAAAATAACTACATCTAAGATACAAATAAGTAAATCGCTTCAAAAAAAAGAGCTCAAAAATTCGACCTGCGTAGGTAGTTTTATTTAAACAGACAGACAAAAAAGTGAAAAGCACAATGCACGTGCCGTAGTGTTAGGTTTGTGTGAAAACATATTATGGGAAACAATCGGGATGTACAAGAACTATAAAAGTTTCATTGTAAACATTTAAAAAGTAACACGAAAATTGTTGATCGACGCGACGCCGCGACGCCCTGTAATTACTGGACCGAACGCATAGATCATTTATTTTACATAATTTTGCAACCTTTACATAGCGTTCCACTTATTTCTTTACCGAATCTGTTGTACTATTAAGTATTCTTTGACAGAGCTTAAATCTCGGATCGTTATGTATAAATGCGCAGATGGCAGGCCCCATATTATTTCTAAAAGTGGAGTTTTTGTGCTTAAATAATTTTATGAGATTACTTCATTTCATTGTGTGAGAAGTCAAATACCTCGTGCACAATACGTCCGGACATAAGCTGTTACCGGTTATACTGTTGTGTTGTTGTGCGGCAATGTGCAGGGAATTCATGGGAATATCGCGATTTTTATCTATAAGCTTACCACTATTACCTATTACATTTAATTTTTACTTTTAAATTATTGTCTATTGTCTCTGCCTACCCCTCTTGGGATGAAAGGCGTGATGATAGATAGATAGATAGATTTTAAATTATTGTGTGTAAATTAATTGTACACATGTTCCTTGCATTAGTTTAAAAGTTCTCTGACTTATAAGTTAACTTAATATTTAGTACCTTAGCTACGTTACCGAGTTAAACAATAAAAAAATGGGTGTGTGTACTTATGTACGCGCCTTAGAAGTTATACTTTTTTGGCATAATACAAATAAGTTTATTTTATTTAGCACGCAAAAAAAGTGTACCGACTTCAAAAATTATGCATTGAAAAGTGTACTAAATTGTCTATTTAATATAATAAAAAAAAATAAACTTGCATCGTGCGCGCGCATCGTGAAATTTTCACTCGGCAACTTCATACTGAAACTTTTTTTTACATCTTAAAATATAATTTTTAACTTCAATAAAATTCACTTTACATACTTATATATTATCTTACATAAAAATTAAAGATTTTAGCCAAAAAGTCTAAAATACAGTTTTTCTCAAATTATGTAAAAATGATTATTAGGTATGTGTACTGTAGGCAATATCTCTAATAAATCAATGTCATTGTAATATTAATAGATATCTTTCTAAATACCTTTAATAAAATATAACATATAAATAACTTTTATCTAAATAATCCGTTCTTAAATAAATGTAGTATGTAATAACCTGGACGACCACTTTACGTGCCCTCCAAGAGTTAGTTTTTGGCAGCATTAGCACAAAGTACAATAATGTCCGCTACAATAGGCACAACATTTTGGTCACATTATAAGAGTATCACCTCGTCAATGGAGTCTAAATACGACAAAGTCCATTCTTAGCAGTCCATTGATTCTGGACACTTTTTGTAAACGATTATACGGTTCGTATCCGGTCTTCTATGGACATATTATATTGTGAACAGATCTCATAAAGTACAAAAAATAGTGTAAATGATCGTGTGGAGCTCATTGTGTAAGTGTGTTACTATTATTTTGATTTGTCAATGAGAAATGGGATTTTGACTTTCTTTACACTCGAGGCTCGAGACGGCTGCGATAGTGGCGAACTGGCGACTGATGCGAGAAAATGTGGATCTGTTTACAGTGTCAAAATAATGTAGGTACGCAAATACAAGTTACATAAAATAGATAAGATAACTGTAAATTATGTGAAACAAACAGAAAACCTACATTTCAGTCGGATTTCTAATAATACTCTAATTGTTTTCTTAGGTACTTTAATAACTCATAAAGCAGGCCTTAATAAGAACTGCCATTATTTGGTTATTTGTGGCTTGTGGCATGTCACCTGTTGGAATTCTATCTAGACGAGTTGGACGCCCCTGTATGGCGCAGGAACAAATTAGTGCGACTCCGACTCACACTTGGCCGGTTTTTATTATTTTTTGTTTTACTTTATAAGAGTACGCATTATAGTTATACTAGTTAGACGTTTGTATGTATTGCCATTATTATGATCGAACATATAACGCCAAATAAAACTTTTATTGTATGTCGCCCACTTTAATTTTTAACTTTATTATATTTTTATTATTTGTTGTTATAGCGGCCATAGTGCAAATTTCAAGTGTCTACCTATTACGGTTTAAAAGATACAGAACTGTGACAGGCGGATGGACGGATAGACGGACGGACGGACGGACGGATAGCGGAGCCTTAGTAGGTAATAAGGTGTCCGTTGTCACCCTTTGGGTACGAAACCCTATAAAAGAGCACATAAACCTACTTCTTTTAATAATAATAGATTTACAGTGATATATTTTTTTATATATTATTTATTTGTGTTTAATAACTAACTAAAAGTGGACACAGTAATAATGATGAATGCTACACCACAAAGTATAAAGATACGTTTCTGTTTGTTTGTTAAAATAAATATGTTATAGGATTTTGAACAGGCTTATTACATTCTGGTCCCCAGCCTTGATTGGGTCGTAAAACTCTTAAATAATATTCAACATCCTTGTATAAAACTCCTTGTTTTTTAAATATTAAATTAAATTAGGTATGTTGTTAAATGTAAAGAAACTCTAAAGTTATAATGACTCTGAAATCTAATCCTCATATAAAATTAATCTTAAAATCTCCATTTGAAATCCCTAAAACTGAAAAAAAAGGTGTCAAAAACGGGGGATACATCGTAGAAAATCTGTAGCGACATCCAGACAGCACGGCGCGGCGGCGCGGGTGCGGCGGCGGGGGTGGCACGGACGACGCGAGTGTATGACACAAAAAGTATGGAATGTCATTCATGTTGGTGACGTTTGGTAATTGATAGGTTGAGGAAGGAAGTTGCAGGTACCAGATAGGTACAAAAAATATATTATTGTAGTGGGCTCTGTTATAGGGCGGGTACAGGGGACGGAAACTATCATCACACATATTAATATTTAAGTTTAAATCAGAAAGTCCTAGTACATAATGAATGTACCTTCTTCCTGGGTTACCTTACCTTACAGCTCCCGAAACCGTTACGGTTCCAGGGTACCAGTCTCCTTCTTTTAGCCGATGGTATTTATGAGGCTATACCTAACGAGTGGCAACCTAACTCAAGTTTCCTCAAGTTTCAAGTTTAAATACTCATTATTGCTTCATGAAAGTTTCACAAAAAATAATTTAGCCCTTTCGGGGTCTATGTAGGTAGACAAACATTGGGATAGACAGACAGACAGACAGACATAAATTTCAAAAACATGTTATACTTTAGCAACGTGTACGTAAATAATAATGACATATGTCTTAAATTTTATTTGTGTATGTATTTTTTCTCCCCTATATCCAGCACACTACACTTTTCTACAGACAGCCAACAAACAGATTGAACAACAACAAGAGAGAAGGAGACTACCTATATGAGATATTGAGCTCACTAATGATGTACCTCGTTAATTACTTCATAACTTGTGTTGTGTGTATACACTGTACAGGAGCACTAGAGATGGGGTGTGTTATTTTTAAAGATTATCGATTACATTACAATCAAAGATATACATTTATATTACCTACCTTAAATTACATTTACTGAATGTCTATTCTATTCCGCCCACTTCTCCACAAGGACATCAAACCTACTGGTACTCTTCAGCCCTCCAACTATCTCTGTGCAAAAAAATCAATCAATTGCTTTGTATTGACGTGAACTAGACTGTGATTAGACAAACAAACAAACAAACTTTATTAGTCAGGACTAGTAAGGATGTAATTAAGTGGCGTATTTCTTAATTTAATATATTTGTTGGATTCTATCCTAGCGACGGAAAATGTCTAATTCTTAAAATTATCCTAAATTATTTTTAAAATGTCCAATACTGAAACTGTCCAGTATGCTACAAATCTCTAATTTTGAAAATTACCATAATCACCTATTTTTATCCAGTACCAATGATAGCACTATATATTATATATATCACTACTAGATGTGGCTCTTCATCGACACTATAATGGTTCCTATACACTATACAGCCAGTTTCATACAAAGCAATATGATTTATTAAATGATAATATTTCATAGACAGCTACTGAATTTTGGTCATCATTATGATCACTTTTGTTGCTGTCACTGTATCAATTTGGATCATTATAAAAATAATTTTAAATATTTGTTGTTCTTATCTTATTTTAAATATTACGAGATATTATCTTGATTCCATTACAAAACGTCTCTCATAGGAAATCTCAATCTATAGGCAATAAATCGATAAAGGAAGTGAAAACGCAACCATTAGACAAAACAAGTATATAAAAACATGATTGTTTGTCTAAGTGATCCTCCACATCTATCTAAACACGTTGTGTTGTTTTAGTTCTATGTGACATCTCTTACTGGATACAATACGGATGTGATACTTGATAGCTTATTTATACTATCACGACTCTTAGTCATTTGAGGTAGATAGCAATGGATCATGGCCAAAATGTATATACCTTGGCTTCACCAACCACTAATAAGATAATAGATTTGATTTATTGTATTTTTGTTTGTAATGAATAAAAATAAAAAAAAATAAATAAAAAAGTAACTGACCGATTTAAAAAAAATATTTCACCAGTAGAATGCTATATTATCACTGAGTCACATAGGCTATCTAATATATAAAAAATAATTACGCTACCTAGTCAAGGGGGTGAATTGTATTCCTAATACAACGCGTACAAAGTAGTGGGCAATAAGGGAAGAGAGATAAATAGAGGTCCGGAAACTGGAGAGTGACATAGGCTATATCGGTACAATCGTGGCACATTTGTTATATGGTATGATACCATTTAAGAAACTACTATCCGAATACGTAATAAGCTCATTGAAAATAGATATAAGTTAAGTAGTGCACTTTTTTGTGATTATATTATATCTCTTACCAATTTTAAGCAAGCAGCATATTCCGAGTGCTAGCCATTTTTAAACAAACCTTCCTTACCAAATTTTGGAAGTGCTGAGGAATGCGTGATGCATACCCATACCTGTTAATAACGCGAGGCCCATAAATATATATCTGTAATGACCTCTAAGTTTTCTAATAATAAATCCGGACAATGAACAGAATAAAATCCTTAGTACGTATAAACTCGTAACTCTGTCTCGCGCGAGATGACTGCTTCCCGGCCCTGTGTAGGGGGACCATATTGTTTAGCCTTACTGATACTCATGTAGAGTCTGCGCGGAATAGTCGTCTAATTAGCGTATTTTTTACAAATATATAGCCTCACAAATACCATCAGCTAAAAGAGGAAGACTTGGTCTTCCGCTGGGTACTCTGGGACCGTAACACGGTTTCGAAAGCTGTAAGGCAACCCGTGAAGAAAGAAAAAAGTCGTAGGCATAGGGAGCAGTCCTGTCAGAAGTGAAAACCTGTGGTTTAGGATTCCGTACATCTATCATGAAAAAACAGAAACCCTTATAGAATCACTGTCTGTCACAGCTTATTTTCTCCGAATATACTTGACGAAAGAAGTTTCAATTTGGTAACTTTGTAGAGATTGATGACTCAATTCACGGACGTATAGCTTAATTAGTCGAATTTCGAATTTGGGGGTTAATTTTGGGGGAAATCATAAGACATATCAACTGAAAGGGGTCGTTCTCGAGTCGAGCATACTCGGGCCGGGCAATCCATAGTCTTGTGCCGAAGTTAGTACACGAATTCCTGCCCAGACATTCTCGGGTCTAGCAAACTCGGGCCGAACAATCCATCGCAAATCCATAAAATTTCCCCCTACCATAAAACCCTCAACGCGCCTAAAAAAATATCTAAACTTAACTAAGACTATTGTATAACAAAATATTACATAACATTACCTCCCTACACATTAAATATGACCGACGTTGGCTTGATTTTTGAATCGTAATAATCAATGTCGTATCTCATTAATTGGTTTACACGTCAGCCCTCATTTATATAAAGAGCTGGCCACTCGTTAGGTATAGCCTCAAAAAAACATTAGCTAATTGAGGAAGACTTTGTCTTCCACTGGGTACCCTGGGGTCGGCAACGGTTTCGGGAGCTGTAAGGCAACCCGTGAAGAATAATAAAAAAAATTATTAACATACAAGTCTCACAATGCCCGGTCCTTTAGTTATTATTACAATAACAAAAATCTAAGTAATTTAAAGTTAAAAAAGTTAAATGAGAAAGCTTCCGCTGGATACCTTGGGTGGGGCCCGTAACACAAGTTTATCTATTTTTACAGAAATAAACTTTAATGAGACATGCAAGTGCGATCGCAGAGAGCAGTCTGTCCGTCGAGTAAGTCTACGTCGTGGTCACCCTAGTAGTAATCCGTCGGTCGGTCAGTTGGTGTCGAAACGTCCGTCATTAAATCGCCATCGACCGCCACAATAACATAAATAACGAGGGATTTATTTATTTATTTATATAATTATTTACGGCCCATCTCTTTCGCCGCTTTATAGTTTTAAGTTTAGAGTTTCCTTTTAGATATTTGGTTGTTGTTGTTCTTGTTGTTGTTGTTGTATAGCTTCTGGGAACTGGTTAGTAAGATGGACTTCTGACATCATTAGGTACTTTATTGTGCCATATTTCGCACTGTGCTGATTATTTACCTCGTTTAATATCCATATTATTTTTAAAGGTGTACAACATTCACTTTAACTTTAAAATAAAATAAATGAGAGTGAAATATATCTTCTTACGCTAGGCACCCTGGAGCCGTAATCCACCCGTGATGGTAACTATCTTAGATAATAACATTTATTATAAAGAGAAAGTGTGACTTTATTTATTATATAAACTTTTATTATAAAACTTTTATTATAGGATAAAAAATACTTACCGTATATCACTCTCCGGCCTTCCGATCCAACTAACTATCTCTGCGCAAAAAGTCACGTTAATGCGTTGCTATGTTTTGACGTGAAAGAAAGACATACATACAAACATACTTTCGTATTTACAATATTATTTATGATAACTTTGGCTCCCATAAGATACATCAATATTTGTAAGTAGAAATGTATAACCTCGAACCAGAGACCTCCACATAAGTTCGTCCACAACTCCTGGCCACCCCTTAAAGAACGCCCGGTAGCGGTACACTATAAAATAAAGGCGCGTTCACACGAGGGAATGCGAGATCCATTGGTCTGATTTACAACGTCATATCGACGTCTTAACTAGCATAATTGTGCTAATTGTACATGCAGCTCTAAACGATCCTCATAAACCTGACTTCTCTCGGACATACGGACTGGGACATGACGGGCATTTATATGATGCTCGGTGTGTGTGCATATTGTGCTACCTTTGTATTGGTGGGTGATGTAGCTGGCCCGGAATACAACTTTGATTTATCAATTGTGATTGTTTGTGATCATATTCCTGAAATTCAATCAATTTAGGTTTTAAGCAATTTTTTAAGGAAGTTGTGTAGGTTTCAATTACTTTTTACAATTCGATACGTAAAGTAAAAACTGATTTTTCACCTCTCCAGCACGAAAAGGGCGTGAGTAAAAGAGATTCAAATTTCGAACACCACCTTTTGATTACTTGGCGCTAAAAAAATAAACTAAGCGATTATTCGTTCAGAAACTCATTTTGGTCTAGCAATTTAACTCATAGGCACACAATTCTGTATTTATTGAAATTTAAGTTTATAAATAAATTGTACTATTGACTTTTTAAGGACGTAATATTTAAAATAAATAGGTACTAGTAAATATTAATATCGTTTATTTAAAAATATCGTGTTTGGTTTTCATAAAAATGTCAAACCGAACGCAACATTTTTTTTTTTTTTTTTTTTTTTTTTCTTCACGGGTTGCTTTACACATCCCGAAACCGTGTTACGGTTCCAGGGTACCCAGCATCTAAATAAAAAATAAACTTGTAAAACGAAATGGCGGGAATTACATTCTTTCTATTTTGCTATTTTTGTGGTAGGCATTGTATTGATTGTTTTGTCTTTGTCTTAATTGTTTTTCTTACATATAACCTATAATACTTTTCTCACTGGTAGAGGTGAAAAATTGTATGATTGCGGTGTGGTCAGATACGCCAGTATCAGTGTCAACTTGTCATTTGTCCATATTAAACAGAACATGTGGCACGTCTGTTGATGCAATGTGTCACTTCTATTATTCCCTCCGAAGCACGAGAATTAAATGAAAGAAAAATTAAAGAAACATTAGTATAAGTGGTCGGTATGAGGTAGTAGCAGTAGCCCATAATGTAGTAGCACAAGTTGTGATATTCGCTAATGAGTAATGATGTACAATCATGAAGTACACCTAATATCATCACTTTACAACACGTTGTAAATAACTAACACTACTGTACAACTTCTTTATGAACAGATCAGGAATTTTACTATATTCTACCTCAACTAAATATACCTGCGATTTCATAAACAAACATTACATACAAAGTAAACAATATCTCATAGCTGTGATGTGCGTGACAAATGTGTCATTCTGTGGATTTTACATCTTAGATGACTTACATCTAGGCACTGCATTAACCATCATTAATTACGTCTATTAATCACTGAGTTATACTTTAAAACAGGATATTTTACAAAAATAGCCTACTGACGCTAGGCTGTTACAGTATTTAAAAAACGGTCTCGTCTATCTGTCTCGCTTTAACATACGCGTAATTATCTATGGGCTTTCTCTTTTGTATTGCCAATCTAGTAGAGCGCCCGAGTGATTATACTAAATCTATGACATAACTCACTTTAATTTTATTTGAGACTTGACAGTGTTGTCACCGCACAACTTGCTAAATATGACCACTGTTACTGGTTTCTCTGACTAAGCTACAAGGTCGTGATGATGGAGAGGTAGGTATACTGAAATAGTGAAAGTATAAAAATGCTGGACCACATAGGAAGTAGAGACAATAGTCAAAAATGTTGGATTGTGTCTAATTTACATGCAATAAAGAGTAGCTTGGGTGATTAATAGTAAGTTATGGTTGTATGGTGTCGTAAACATGTTTATTTATGACATTTTAAAATGTTTTAATGTTCCTCATTGTGCCGTATGTCCGTGTGTCCGTGTGTCCGTGTGTCGTGTGCGGTGTGCGTATAACCACACTTTTATGGATATTTTTTATTTCACTTCAAACTATAAACAAAAATATTAAGAGGCACGTTACAATTATTAATTCTTATACAAAACAAGAGTCATTTAATTAGTTTTTCTTTCTTCACGGGTTAGACCGTGTTACGGTTCCAGGGTACCCAGCGGAGCACCAAGTCTCCCTCCTTTAATTTATTTTATTAATTTAATTTAATTTGCTTATTGAAATATCTGATTGGGTAACCAAATACCATAATATCTAGAAGCCACCATCTTGACTCATGGTTGGTTTCTTCTAGTTTGAGTGTGCTAGCAATCCGCCCCCGACTATATGCACCGGTATTATCAACTGATAATCATATACAACAATATGAATATAACACAATATAAAATACGTTAAAAGTTTTTTCTTACCTAAATATTGAATATCTCTATTATATTATTTGTCACTTTTGTCAGTATCAAAATATATAAATATATGGGCTACTATGGACTTTTTTGCAGATTCATTTATTCTACACAATTATATTTTGTTATATCTAAAAAAATGTTCACGAGTTGCCTTACAGCTCCCGGTAACCGTTGCCGGTCCCAGGGTACCCAGCGGAAGACAAAGTCTTCCTCACTTAGCCGAAGATTTTACGTAGATTTTTTATTACAAAAACCCATTGGTACATGGTCGGATGTGGGAATCGAACCCGCGACTTCTCCGTTGTGAGCCGACGTTTTACCCACTCGACCGCCGACGACGTTATATCTTTGACGGACTAAACAGAAAGCGCACTGATGATGCTAAATTTTCCTTTGACTTGATTCACTAAAACGTGATAAGGTCCATGTTTAATATTCTTAAAGTTTCCAGGATACTTTGTTTTATAATGTTGTAGTGATTTTCATATACAATGCGATTAGAACATATTCAGTATGCCTGTCCCCGAGTTGACGGTCGTGATGATATAATATTAGGTCGCGACTTAGGCAGCAATAAACCACAATCAAGGTACAAATGTGTCTGTCAATGTTCTACAAGTAAATTAAATATATAACTTGTAGAGACGACAACAAGATCCTTTGGTGATGGTGATAGTGATGGTGACGCTATAAACGTTAACTCTTTTATGGGCCCGAGATTAACTATTCTGATCAAATTAGGGTCTCGTGGGCACTTGCTAAAGCTACGTCTTTAAAAAGTACCTATTGCGATAATTAAACATTAAAATATCATCTATCTATCATCACGCCTTTTCTTCCAAGAGGGGTAGGAGAGACAATCAAATGCCATTTGTTACGATCCTGACATATCCCTTTTGCTTATTTTATATACATACCGCCAGGGACACGACGACGGGGTAGACCACGAGCTTGTTGGGCAGACGACATTCTGAAGGTGGCTGGACATACTTGGATGACCATAGCCAAAGATAGAGTCAAATGGCAATCTCTAGAGGAGGCCTTCACCTGCGAGGGGTTCATAACATAATTTTGTAAATATCATGTAATTTTTTTTTCTGTATATTTTTTCTATTGTGTATGAAATAAAGGGCTTTTTTATTTTTATTTATTTATTATCTTTCATACATGCTCGGCAATTGTGTGTACTTTTAATATTGCCTTCGATCAATAATTTTTTATATGTTCAATACGAATACACCAAGGTCGTCCTCTTCCAAGGAAATCTTTCACTTCTGCCATAATATTGAAAGATCAGTGAAACGCAGATGAACATATTTTCAATACGGAGCAGCAGATCAACAACAACAACTTTGTCTACGGAACCATTAGCTGTCATCATTACGAACTGTTCCCCAATACAGTAAAACATAGTAATATATCACAGAGTGTCCAACCGAGAGTGACCGTGGTAGGTAGGTAGGTATAGAATGATCGCGAAGTACCTACTATTGAGTAGATTTTTATTTATTTCCCTTATTAAAACTTTATTTTATATCCTCCGTGGCGTGTTGGATTACTATCGATGTTTGACGGTCCTTACATTTATGTACCTTTTGATGACTTTATTTTGGACTTTGGAAACTAATACTGAATGCAACACAAAAAGTAATGTGGCCATCTTTATTATTATTTGGGTTTCATTAATCTAATATATAAAATTCTCCTGTCACAATGTTCGTTCCCATACTCCTCCGAAACGGCTTGACCGATCCTTATGAAATTTTGTGTCATTGTGAAAGTCTGAGAATCGGCTACTATCTATTTTTCAAACCCCTAAGTGATAAGGGTAGGGGTAGGTGTAGGGGTAGGTGTAGGGGTAGGTGCAGGGGTAGGGGTAGGGATAGGTAGGAGTAGTGCAAGCAAGCCAACGTTTGGGCAGGACAACGTCTGCCGGGTCCGCTAGTAAAATTATAAAATTCAATAGAAGATATTGAAGTTTATATGCTTCGTAACGATAATATTATATAGTACGTACGGACAGTAACATTTTTTTCAAAATGTCACTCACTGATTTGATATATGTATGAATTTTCTTCTGGGCAGGTAACATGTACATATAGGCAGGTATGGGACCGGGACCGACTGAAATACAACCACGTGACCTAACTCAACTGTCCTTCACTGTGACGTTACCAAGGAGTTTATTTACTTATTGTATACAAACTCCTTTATATAGTATACTTATATATTTGTATACTTTTCATATAATTATTATAATTCAGTTATAAGTTTGTAACGTTGTGCTCATTTAGTAAATAAATGAGACCACTTTTTCTTAAAGAGGTTTGAATAGTTGCTAACCTCCTTGCAATAATAGTTGTTAACCTCCTTGCAATAATAGTTGTTAACCTCCTTACAAAATAAGTTACTGACTACCTATAATTTAGAAATTTTTCAAAATAATCTGAATTTGGAACAGTGTCTGCTATTTGTTTATTTTCTACCATTTTTAGTCAATTCCGTTTTAGCTTTGATAAAGAGCACACCTATTTTATAAAATCAATAATGTAATACAGTGAACAAAATTCAACCAGCTGTTAAAATATATTATAAAAGAGCATGATATTTGTAAGTACGTATTTATGTTGTATTATGTTTAGATTCTATCCTAAGATTTTATAAGACGATGCGTGGCCCGCCTCTGTCTTGCAAAATCTTAGATTCTTTCATATCCTGTAATTCATTTACTTATTTATTTTATTTTTATTATTCAGCGTGCTCTTTTTACTTCCTCTTTTTACTCCCTCTTTTTACTCCTCTGTAACCTCCTAATTAAAATTGAAAATAAAACATTATGGAGTAAAATAATTATTTATTATTGTGGCTAGTTTCCCCACTAAGCGACAAGTTTCAGCATATAATATTACGTTTTAGCATTCCGAGGTTGTTCTATATAATACACCTTTTTTATCATTCATTCTATCATGACCAAAGCATGAAATATGTTTGACAATTATTTTGTATAAGTATGTTAGCGGTCACTATAAAATCGCTCGAACCAATGCTTTAATGCTTTCTAGTAGTTTTTGAGCGAATATTTAAAAACAAACAAATAAACAACCTTTTCTTAACGAATTTAGCAATGATTGTGAACAGCTGTACGCTGTACGCAGTGTACCCGTGTGGTCAAATTATAAATGTTTAATATGCGCTCATAACAAGACGAACTTTATCGTATAGAATCCATAAAAACTGTTAAAAAAACGAGAAATGTATCCACAATCCAGATTAACGACACGTAGGCGAGCTTGTCGCTTGTCGGTTACTCTGTAAATCATGTAGGCAGACGGACGGACTATAAATCTCATACACCAATCTATCTAACTCACTAATATAAAATGTAACCAAATGTTCATCATCATAATGACATCTATATAAATATATTTAATTGTTATGTCTGTCTGTCATTATTACCAATATCTAATAATCTGAAGCTTGATGATGTCTGTCCCAATAACTGTTTCATGGATTTTGATGAAACTTTCAGGGCTTAGACTTTGAACCTGCTTTCTGTGACGTTTAGATATCTTAAAGGGTTTCGTAGAAAAAAGTTTTGTTAATGGGATGGGGTGAACAGGGATATCAAAGTACCACGGGTGAAGTCTGAGTGGTAAGCTAGTATTGAATACAATTGTTTGTCTGTATGATGCCTTCCTAGTATCGACCTTTAATTTATACTAGTGACTTCCCATGGATAGAAAAGTAGTTTATCAAAAATGACATTTTTTCCCGGGATAAAAAGCTCTGCGGCCTACCAGCTATCTCTGTGCAAATACGTTACGCCATTACAGTGTGAATGAAGAACAAAGAAACATTTTATTTATAATATTACTACATTTTAGCCCACAGCCTCGCCCGTTGAAATTGTTAAAATTGACGACAAAGTACCTACATGATTTCAAGTAAATCTGTCCACAAACATATTAGCCAGCTCCTCTCTCCCCTTACTTTTTAAAAAATGCCGAAACGTGTATTATGTCGAAAATAAATCTGACCAGAAAATATTATTGCTTATAGTCCCTTACTGCCCTTACTGAATTTTGAAAAACAGTGAAATTATGTTTAATTATTTTATTCTAGATTATTTTTGCTAAGTTTAAGTTCTGATTTAAAAAAATCCCCATGCAAACCCACTCTCTTTCTCCCCATAGGGGTGAAATTTAAAAGAAAACCCTTTGTAAACGTTGCCTACAATATAAAATCAACACCCTTTCAATTTCAGTTTTCTGTCTTTAGCGGTTTGGGAGGGGCGATGATGAGTCTGTAAGTCGGGACATTGCCTTTTGTATATAAAAAAAATGCGGTCCGATTTGAGAATCTTCTCCTTCTTTTTTTGGAAGTCGGTTAAAAAATTGTACCTACACAAATTTCCGGACATGTGATCTTATAAATGACCAAAAAATCAAAGTCACGGGAAATATCTAGTATAACTGGAGTGGAGAGTTCATAATAGACCTCACGAGTCACGAGTCACGATAGTGTAGTCAGTAGTGTGTGGTCCAAAATACCATCCGCAATAAATACCATCGACATAATATATTTATATGTTACTTTATAATAGGTCGGTCTCTTTATATTTTATTTTATAATACTTTTATATATAGCTTCGTAATAAGGTTATAGCTTTCACCGTTAGGTCGAACTTTACCTACTAGCCTCGCTCGTGGAGTCCACATTAACATATGGTCTTGAGTTCATATAAAATCCCATAGAACTTTTTCTTTCAGTTTCTCCGAATTTTCCAATTTTTCTTTCCCTAAATCCTGATCCAAATCTGTCCAGCCGTTCCCAAGTGATGCGCTTACCAACGAACAACACTTAATTTTTATTTATATACAGTCTAGGTATCTGTAGAAGCCAATAGTGTAATTGGTAGAGCGTTAGATATGAATCCGAGGTACTCAGGTTCAAATCTCACTAAGCACCTTCTAGCGCACTTCTTCTATAAATAGCAGATAGTTAACATGGCACATACAGCTATATTAAGTGCAGCAACAAACTTGTTCTATTTAATATGGACAACTGGCAAAAGTGGACACTGTTACTTAAGGCGCCCACTCATTGGACCAATCCCCGGCCGGTCGCCGTACGGTCAACCGAAATCGACCACAGACTCATCCAATTCTTGTACGCGCGGCCCACCATCAATTGATTTCGATGGCCGGAACGATCTGTCACACACATTTGTATTGTGACAGACAATTGTATGCGATCTAGATCGTATGATTTTCATCGTCAATGTGTGGCCTTTGTTCAATCTCGATCATAAGGCGGCCGGCCGGAAATTTTCGGTGCGATACCGGACCAGTGTGTGGGCTACTTTACGGATGTTTCTGGACACACCGCAACGCAAGGTATGAACGATAAAGGCTGTGAAGATGTACCTTTGTCTTTTACTATGACTGTACATTTTTTAAAATTTTTTTTTTCACGGTTTGCCTTACAGCTCCCGAAACCGTGTTACGGTGCCAGAGTACCTAACGGAAGACCAAGTCTCCCTCGTTTATCGGATACCTAACGAGTGGCCAGTTCTGTTGAGGTTGCTCCCTATTCGACTCTATTGAATTTGACTGATAATACATATAATATATCATGATAGGCAGTTACAATATTATATTTTGAAACCTTATTTAATTAAAATACAATGTTGATCTGATCTAAGGAAATGTAACATATATTACGTTCATAGCGCAATGTGAATAGGGTTGAAGATGTAACCAAAAGACCCGAGATCAATCTAGACTCAAGGCACTTTTCAGACATCTATAGGCACGTAAAGCCGGCCGTTGTCACTTATTCTGATAACTCCTAGCAGCTACAGGCTTGCAAACTGTATTATATGGTCAACTAGTTAAATGAGGACATTGTTACTGATGATGATGTGTTTCTTTGTTTTGGGAGACTTAGGTTAAATTGATTTAACATTTCAGATTCATATGTTTATATACTGTTTGTCATATTTATAAATAAAATTGAGGTATATGTCTGTCCTAATGTACCAATGGGTTTTTAACCGACTTCCAAAAAAAGAAGGAGAAGGTTCTCAATTCGGACCGTATTTTTTTTTATTTTTTATGTATGTATAAAAAATAAAAAAAATAACTCCGCCAATTGTAAACCGATTTTGATGGTTTCTTTTTTAATCGACAGATAATTCTTCCGGATTGGTCCCATTTTTATCTCATAAAAATTGGTTCATTAGTTTTTCAGAAATTTTGAAAAAACTGACTTTATAAGTACATTTTTCTTGATATCTCGATAAAATATGTACCGTTTTTGACAACTTATTTTTTTCAAGACATAACAATTTCTCGACATTATCTCACAGACATATGACGAAAATCGGTTCATTAGTTTTTCAGAAATTCAGTAATTAATTTCTGTTTACGGCTGAAATTATGTATCAGAAAAAGCCTTAGCAACGGTTGCTATTGACACGAAGTTGTCAATTTTCGTGACGATGGTCTAGCGGTTAAATGTAATGGGGTGCATAGGATGCACAAGCACATTACATGGTTCAAATCACATCCACAGGGGTATTTTTTTTTTTCCATCAATATTTTTTTTGTTGCGTTATTATTTGTCTCTCAAGGCAGCAAAATCACTTAAAAGGGTAAAATAAACCTTTTAAAAAAAAGTGCACCGACTTCAAAAATTTGCACTGAAAAGTAAGAAATAATAAATATTTCGTCGTAGAATTTGAAGACGGTTGGTGCCAAATTAGAAACAACTTAGTTCCCAAATTCACTAATCTAGACAATTCATTAGGAACCTACGATCATCAGTAGGTACATACAAACATAGATAATATTGAACAGATCTTTATCTTCTTAGATATTTACTTAGTTTTGTATCCTAATTTGGCACCAACCGTCTTCAAATTCTACGACGAAATATTTATTATTTCTTACTTTTCAGTGCAAATTTTTGAAGTCGGTGCACTTTTTTTTAAAAGGTTTTTATAATTAAAAACGTATGTGCATAATCCAATAAACTACACTTAGAGGTTTTTTCATCTAAATATACTTCAACATAACTGCCCACTCGTTAGGTATTAGCCTCACGTACCATCGGCCAAAAGACTCGGTCTTGTGGGTACCCTAGGACCCTAGGGAGCCGTGAGGCAATTCGTGAAGAAGAAAAAATTGTTTGTCCAAAATAGACTCGGAACGACTCAACTGATTTTAATGTAACTTTCAGGAGGTATATTCAGATTTTGTTTCATTTATATATCTTGAAAGGTAAATAACAAAAAATGCATTTGTCATAATATATGGCTGCAGGGTTAATGGATAATATAGCACTAATATGAAATTTAATGATCAGGTGCGATAAGGTTATATAATAAATCCTTTCCAACATAGTAAAATAGATGAATCTAATATAAAATGTAAGTACCCAAAGTGTTATTGATGGAAGTTTAAAATTGAGTCATAAGTTAAATTGTTCTCAGAAGACATCGCACCTTATCGCAATAGAAACCGCGACAACAAATGGTAGGAAAAACCTTCTCTGGACACCCCCTTCATCAACCCCTATACTACCGTCTCTCTCACACACACGCAATCTCATACACCCCATCCTGTTCTAACAACCTACTTTACATTTATAAGTACAAACCACAAGTGACTTGAGGAAGCACGCCGAGGAAAGTATGCTCTATTTATAAGTAAATTAAAGTAACTTTTTCCTTGTAAGATGTTGTAAATTCGGATTGAAACATCGCCCGTAACCATGACTACGCGGGGAGTGATACCCATTTCTCGATTTTTGCTGCCAACCTTCCCCCAAAGAGGTTTTTCCGATCAGTTCCCGTGAAGCCCTTATATAGCCCTTATATCTACAAGGAGAGGTTTTGTTAGCTTTTTATTTGAAATGGGGTTGTAGAATGTGTTCAGTGTTCACCCGCCTCTTTGTGTTACCCATACCAAGTTTCATTCAGTGATTTCAGTTGTCTTCTAAATATATGCGCATTTTCACATGCAATCTCTATAGAGCGGTGTATTTCACAGTTATTTTCATATAATGCTAGTGAGGGTTGAACAATTGAAATTAAATAAATAATTAAAGTTTTTCTAACTGTTTATTATTCCAACCACATGAAGATTTTGTCGAGTAACTGTGTCCTGCTTCTAACTACCTGTTCTGTTAAATATTATATTTAACTTTGTGACAAATCATACATATATATAACAATAATTAATTCATTTTGTAATTTTAAGGACCTAACTATCTGAATAAATGTGAATAAAATTAAAATAGTTCAGAAATGAACATACTTCAGTCTTCATTATGTACATATTTAATGTTACTCTGAACAAATGTCACTCGAGTGGTTGTAATCTCATAGCTCTGTAAGTCAATAATTAAATTCGTTAAATACAATAATATTTACACTTAGCAGACAATGTACAGTACAATATTGCAGTTAAAATTAACTTTTATTTAATACTTCCATTTATAATTAGTTTTACCTTAGTTATTTACAAGTTCTAATGTCGTTTATCGCTACTATAGTTACTTTCAATAGAAACTTAGGTCTGTATTGCAATGTATATGATTGAATCAGCATTATATAGTAATGTCAGTTTTATGCAATGTATAGTTCTAAATGCAAGAATTGGCACGTCGGAGGTCTGTCATCAATAAATATCTAAGTTAATATTTAAATAACTCTCTATAATAATAAGTTACTTAATAAGTATCACATGACTACTTAATAGCTAAATATTTACAATTTAGAAATGATAATACGCGAAGTTTATCGGTTGTTCAGGATCTTCTTCCTGATCTCTGTCCACTTCTTCTTCTCTCTGAGAGGATTCTACTCTTCCTGAGTAATGTTTGTCTTCCTGGTTGTACTTGGTGAGGTCGCAGGGCGCATCATCGAAACCTTCATTACCTCCATAGCTTCTATCGTTATAAAATGGTTTTATATTAAAGTAGTAATTCTGCGAACCGGTTTCTACATTTCGTTCGTTGGCAGGATCATGGGAACCGTAAGCCAACGGTAGAGGGTTCTCGAAGGTATCTCTGGAGGAAGTTCTGTCGAAGTCGCCCGGGGAGTCATTACTCTCCGAGCAGTCGTCGTGAACTCTAGCGCAGGTCTCCGTAGTCACCCCGCGCTCCTCGGATCACTGTCTCTGAAGCTGGTGATGATGGAGCTGATGCTGTAGAGGATGAAGGTCCAGTCGCGGTCGTTTAGCGTCATCATCGTCGCTGCAGGGGTCCGTCTCGTGCTGGTCGTGGTCATCGCAGTCTTCACCGAGCTCCTCCTGTTTACGTTTAGCTGTGGCCATCTCTGCTGCGTGCTTTTTCCTCCATTTTGTTCTTCTGTTTTGGAACCATACCTGGGGACAAATAGATATTTCTTTATTAGTTTAAATATTTACAATACTAAACAAAAGCTTTGTTGCAATTTGGTATTTCGGAAAATGGCAGACCCATTATAATTTTTATTGAGAGTATTTTACTAAGATAATATATTTATTTTTTATTTATTTTATTAAAAAAATTAGGGGCGGGGGGCACTTTTCAGATCACTTTCAAGCTAATTAGTTTAGGGGGGGGGGAGGTAAACGCCTAGTACTTAACTAGCCCCTGTACCACTGTATTTTTCTGTCGTTTAATTGTCGCAACGGATTTTACGTTATATGATGATTATGTTAAAATACAAACATAATAATTATAATTAATGATTAGAAACACTAAGTTTGACGCCCTAGATCGCCTTTCCCGTTTAAAACATCACAATTAACTATTTTCCTAGAGCTCTGTCTCGCGACACAAAACGATACCAACGAAATCTAAGGTAACTTATTATAACTGGTCAAAGGGGAAAAAATTGGCGAAAGGGGGAGCCCGTCTATGGCCCCTCCATAGGCTTAGTACTCTATGTACGGAACCCTAATAATATACAATAATCAGTTCGTAGACATTGAGAGCGCTACGCCGGTCGTAGCTCGTAGCTCGTAGCATCCAAGAAGACAACATAAAGTGTGAACAAACAATTTCCAGTGGCATGTGAACCTAATCTGTAGGAGCGACATTATAATGCCTCATTAAATAGCGCCTTAGAAGCGATAACGCGATACCCCCGCCCGTCTCTCTCGCTCACTGCGAGATCTCCGCAGAGCGATAGAGATGGAGCTAGAAGCCGTGTTCTGCGGTAATTAAGGGTCGTTTTGCAAATTACACGGTACTTAACCAGCCATATAACGCTCATTAATCACTGGTCGCTCTGTCTCCCTCTAGCGTGGTGTCGGGCGCTGTGTGCGTCCTGCTCGCACGTCCAACACAAGTTTAATTAGGTCATAAATACATTTTCATGATTACGGAGCGAGCTACACTTAAGTTAAGGAGGTTCTTGTCGATTTTGGTGAAATTTTCGTCGGAATTTACTTTGGTGCGCAGATGTCACACTTATTATGAACGAGTTTCAGATATTGTGGTGTCTACATTATACTTACAAGATCTTCATGTTTTATAAACACATAAACGGTATTATTACCAAACATTGTTGTCTCTGCGTAATGAGTACATATTTATTATTACGGCTTATCTACCGATTTATATTTTTGCTTTTTACTATATCTATCAGTAATGTTGAATAGGATGGTATTAGATCGACAGGTACAATCAATCTGTACTAATCAATTCATCCATCATCATCCGGTTAATATTTGAATATAGACTACTTCGCTCCTTTTGGTCGTAGCCTATCTTCTCAAATTAGCGCGTTTTAATTTTTTATATAAGTAACTATACATAGATATTGTAAAACTAAGTTCCCCACTGTTCTGTCGGTTTTGTCTGTACCCTTTTCACGCAAAAACTACTAAACGGATTTTGTTGATAATGAAAACTACTATATAAATTGAATCACCGGGAAATGTTTACGAGTTACGCACTAATAGTGTAAGTGAAACAAGTCGGAAAAAAAATTAGCCTCAGCGAGTTTTCATGGCATTTGCTGTCTAATCCGTCAGAGATATAACAAAATGATGTAGAAAGGTATTGTGTAGAATAAAATGATCTACAAAAAAGTCTAGTCTAGTCTGTGTCTACCCATAATAGGTAAAAACCGTGAAGGTACGAAAATAATAAAATACCCACGTGACACTGTCCACCGAGATATGGTGTGTGACATATTTATTGTTGAAGGATTTACGCGGTCGGAGCGTCCGCGTCGTGTCGCGTCGCGTATTTTTTTAATTTGATTAATATCTCGGTAGATCTCTGTGAGTCGGTGTTGCCAGTTTACAACCTCCACTGTGTCCTGTCATTATTTACGATGACAACATTGACAACACATCGATATATGGTGCGATTTGTATCGACTCTTTAAAAACCTTGTAGTTTTATAACTTTTTTTGTATAGTCTATTTTTGAATGCTATGTGTGTTTTGACCGATTAGATAGATTGATTCACGGCGAAAGTTTAGGTGTATTACGCTACGTCTTTTGGAAGCCAAACAGTATACCATAATTTCAAAGTGGAATCGGGACATCGAGTGATCAGTGATACTAGTCTATATAAATAAAAATGAAATGCTGTTCGTTGGTACTTGAGAACGGCTGGACCGATTTGGTTAGTTTAGATAATTTAATAGTAATAAATATGTTTGTAATAGGCCAAATTAGGTTATTAGTAAAAGAAAAATTTAAAAAGTTGCCCTGAAAATTGGAAAATTCGGAAAACACTGAACGTGCTTTTTTCTATGGGATTTTTGTATGAACTCGAGACCATAATATGGGATGAAAGTTAATATAAATGTATAAGTTGACAATATTTTTGGTCAGAAAAGCTGTAATTTTGTTCTACGTACCTACTTATCATTAAATATATACAATATTCTATCTACATTATTTTAAAAACATTATAAGTAAATTGTATATAAAAATTCATAATATCATGTGTGCAAAGAACTTATTAGTTCGATCAACTAAGGGTTTAGATGGGGTCTTTAGATCTAAGCAAAATATGAATCTACTTTTGTTATAATAATGAATACAAGATGGCCTCTACAACTGAATCTTGTACAAAACTAACATGTTGTAATATTATGAGCGAGCCACTTAAACCTTGTATTCCCACAAAGCCATTACCGCTCACCGACAAAACGAGTCTCCAAAAATATAATAAATATTCACATAATTATGGTAACCCTCCCTCTTTGAAAAAAGGGATAGAACACTACTTACACCATACGTAAGAACGAGTTAGGTATATTTTCAAAAGTCTGCTAGCACTTAAGTAATTGAATATAAAGGGTGATCCTGGCATGTAAGACGAGAATATAATAATTGGTACGATAGAATATTGTAACGCGTGAGTGACTCTTTAACAAAATGGCGTAATACAGTTTACATGTGGAAATAAAAATAAACGGCCGAGGGTAATTGAGCTTATTATGTTTGTATTCCTTTTTTGTCTGATTGTTTATGTGTATTGTTCTGACTCTGACATATACGACTCACTAGTTCTATAGAGGCTCTATAAGTTACTAACAAACTTTACCATTTACATAAATATGACAAAGTGTTATTTAGAAACTTACTAAACTATACATCTATAAACAGACTCGTGTTTGTATGCTCCAACTATTTCTTAAATTATATCTATAAGTAGGTATATCACAAAAGGGGTAGATGTGCTACGATCCTGATATACCTAACACTTTTTATACATGGTCGTTGTGAGTAATTTTATTATAAAGTTTAAAAATAATCTTTCACAATGAGGTTGAAAATTGCACTTTTATCCCCACAGAGAACGCTTTTGGCGACGGCTTCTTCACTTTTTTAAAACTGTCATCTCTCTCCACAGTCGGTCCCTCACTGCTGAGGATCGTGACCCCGTCTCATCAGCTTCTCCTCAATTATCTTCTTCCATCGGCTGCGGTCCTCTGCCTGATGAAAGGCTGTGGTAATACTGGTGTCCAGGTTTTCGGACACTTGATCGGACCATCGTTTAGGGCTTCGTCCTCGAGGTCTTCTTCCCTCCATCCTACCCAACATCACAAGCTTTTCTAGGTTGTTGCCCTTTCTTCGTGCAATATGTCCGAAATATTGCAGAATTCGTCTCATGCACACAGTGGAGAGTCGTGGTTCAGACTTGATGTTCAGCTCTGATAGTATGGATACATTACTGTCATACGCTATATAAATAATATACATACTTTTTGCCCCCGGCTTCGCCCGTGGATATTTTCGATCAAAATAAAATATGGCCTGTCAGGGATATCGTAGTTTTCTATTAGTGAAATATTGTTCAGAAGTGTAGATGTTTTTGAATATTCCATGGCTAGATGCGCTGCATATTATTGAAAAAAATGAGCAAGTTGCGAGTACGACTCGCGCGCTAAGGCTTCCTTACCATTCCGTTTCCGGTCACTACTTTAACACAGGATTTTCGTTTAGGTTTTGGAGATAAGGGGCGGGGGAACACTCAGTTTTTAAATATTTTTTTAAAAATAATTTAAACTATGCATTTTAAAATTATAATAAAATAATATATTTCTTATAGCGAGCCCTTTCATTTTGATATGTCACATGATGCACAGTAGATTCGCAGAAAATAACCCTAAAAACAGGAATCCATTGATAATATTGATAAGTAAATATAAATAATAAAATAGTTTTTCTAATAACACAACCAAAAGAAAAACCGTCGCGTCGCCTAAAGCGCCATCTACAAACCTTTGAGTTTTCTCTATTCATCCTTTTAATGTGCAAATTAAACAGAATAGACGCTGCACATGAATCTAGAGTTTTATCACTTCTTTAACAATTTTTACGAGAACTGCAGTCAGCTTTACACGATCCTTTCTGTTAATGTCTATCCTGCTTGAGCCTACTCAGGCAAGTGTCCGTGAAGACCCGTGATGTAGATCATTAAACAAAGTCACAGTAAGGTCGCTGTCAGATTCATTTGTCATGGACACTATCTACTACACCCCTTTACAACGATAACGCTAATGGACCTAAACATCTACGAAGATACCTCTACGACATTTGGCAACTTGACTGGAAAACTACTGGATCGATTTTAAATGAACTAGGCTAGACATAAAAATAAAATGTCTCTGTATGCGTGGGATTTCTTATTTATAATAACTGTTTTTATTTTTATGTTTTGGCTCTGAAATTACCAGAGACTAAAGTAGCCCACGCACTGGTCCGGTATCTCACAGAAAATTTTCAATCCGGCCGCCGTATGATCGAGATTGAAGACCACACATTAGCGATGTAAATCATACGATCTAGATCACATGCAATTCACTCACCCACACAGACACACAATATTCAATTAAACAAAGGCGTGTGGATGTGTGTGTGTGTGTGTGACAGATCGTTCCGGCCTTTGAAATCAACCACAAATACAACGATTTGAAAACGGATGGTGAGCCGCGCGTACAAGAATTGGACGAGTCTGTGGTCGGTTTCGGTGGACCGTACGGCGACCGGCCGGGGATTTAATGAATGTGTGGCCACCTTTAGACTCTGTTGATTTATACTGTAGATGGCTGTGACAATAAAGCAATATTATAAAACGGCCAGATAGAAGTTGCTTTCACATTTAGAAAATGTGTATGGGCGAAGTCAGGGCGGATAGTTAGTTATAAGATCGTGGGAAAGATCCAAAATGAAAGTAGTGAGCACCTTAATGTGTGAGCAAGTCATCAGCATGATCAAACTTAATACTTATTGATGGAACTTATTGTATACTATAGTTCTATTGGCGCTTCAGTTGGCTCGAATGGCTTAAGGATGTGATGTACACAAATTATATATCGATAGTTTTTTGTATATGTATCTACCTTGTGGTAAGTGCCAGGTGGTGCGCCATCTTTAAAAATTTAATACAGAGACTTCATTATATTTTTGGCTATCCGCCCTGGATTGGTCTGAAAGATTTCCGGGATAAACTTCCGGCCTTCCAACTATCCGTTGCTCAAAGAAGGCCAAACAAATGCACTTTCGCATTTGTAATAATAATATTGGTTAGGATATAAAATAGCATTCAAAGTAAAATTCATCCATTAGTTGTGTCTTCCACTGGGTACCCTGGGTATGGCAACCGTTGAAGAAAAAAAATAGCCTAAACAAACCCTGTGTTTTTGCTTTATGCTGTTATAAGTAGATAGCTCAATGATATGCTTATGTATAATGCTCTAAGCTTTCCAGAAACATTTCAAATGTTTTTACATTAATTTTATAAATAAAAAAAGCCAATGAATATAGATTCAGTACAGTTCTGGCTAAATGTGGACAGTGTTACTAATGCTATGTCCACGCCAAAAAACTCATCAATATATCCAGTGAAATGACCACATCACTTGTTAACGATAGGAAGTTTTTAATTAGCATTGATACTAGCTAATTAGTCAATAAATATCGATACAATCCGGCACTCGGCACTCGGCACAACACTAGTGAATGGCGCCAAAGTGCATTAACATAAAGCAACAAATACACGGCTTATGAAATACATTATTGTACCAACTAGCTACCATTCATGTTAATTACATATAATGTATATTTGATTACATACTGTCTGATCTACACTTGTTATTCTTGTACTACTTTGCTGTAGGTACATATTAAAAAAAAAATTCTTTCAGCGTTATTTTTTCATATACCTATGAATAAATTTAAAAGTTTTAATTTTAGATAAAAAAAACAGCATTTATATATTTATTACTAGCTATTGCTCGCGACTTCACTCGCACATAATGAATATTTAGGTGCATAAGAAAATTTTAAATTTTACATAGTAAAATTTTACACCATTTGAATTTTCTTCATGTAAATTTTTTGGGGTGTACCTAATTTGTAATTACTTTGCCTGTTATCTGATAACATTTGTACATGAAGCGTACTGTTATTTATATATGTATAGTGCAGTAGTTGCGGTAAATAAAACAAACATCAAAAACAATCATTAAAATGCATGGCAGGTCTCACCATCACTCAAATTGGTTTTCCAATTTTTCCGTCCGTCCGTAGGTACCTGCCTGTAGCCTGCACTCAATCGGTCGTTAGTCAAGTTTGCATATAGATGTGATATTTGATACACGGCTGTGCATAAATATACTATTTCAATTTTAGAATTGAATGAAAAATACCGCCTGGTTTCTAATGTGGTGGGCAGATAGATAGGATATTGTTGTTCTTAACTAGAATTAGAGGGAGGGCTGGCAGAATGTAGCATTATACATTTATTAAAAATAATGTTGCTTTATCTAGGCAAGCCAATCACTACATAACCATTATAAAAAAATTCACATGTCTGTCTGTTTCCCGCAAGCGCGCTTTCTTGGAATATTCCAACCTAACCACTTCATGAACAATAATATGAGAAAGACTTGTGTAAAACTAAATGATAAGGTAGTGGTACTTATTTTACAATCTAATTATTATGTTTACCAATTTATTTATTAGAGAAAACTTTGTAAACAAATTAGAGTAATATGAGTTAAAGAATAAAAATAGTCATTCAATATAATAATTTAAAAAGTTAAAAATATATATAAAAAAATGTTAATCAACGGCAGCGTTCCTTCATTAAGGACATAAATCATAAAAGGATTAAAGGGAAGATCCCGCTCACAAATTTGGCATTATTAAAAAAACTCATTTGCAAATTTAAAAAGACAAGGAAAAAATGTTATTAAAACGATAAAGTCGAGTTATCTTGCATTTTGTTCTCCCGGGAACCCTTCTAGAGGGGAAATTTAAATGTTCATTATTGTTTACCTTCCTACTGTACCTACATTCTACATCCTACTTCCTACATATAGTCTGGCTCTAATGGAGATCTTGTAATAATCAAGATGCGAGCGAACTTAATATTTCTCGATCGTTCATTTCTCTACGGTTTTAGTGATACAAGATCATAACAGTGAAATATTCTGTTAAAGAGGTCCAGTAGTTTTCTTACTAACAAACAAAGTGACGCGCTCTTTTTATAATATACCTAGATTGCACCCAATAGGAATACAAGTTCAAATACCAACGGTAGATATCTCCAACACCATTATAAAAGCTGGACAAGTCCTAAAGCAACAGACACGAGGCAGAAAACTTTACAAATTAAGAAAATGTAATTAGTGTAGATTAAAACAGGCCCTGTTGTCCCCCCCCCCACCCGCCCCCTTTCCACCCCCGTAGACATAATTAAACCAAATCGTGTTGTAATTTTGACATTTAATTTTTTCCCCCGACGTCACCTTTTCCGTTATTAATTAATTTAGAAGAAGTACCTTTAAATTTAATCTCAGCTCTTCGTTTGTGTCGCCGGGGACAGTTTTTTTAGTTACGTAGGTACTTACGAACTTAATGAAATGGCCGCCGCCGAGATCGTTCATACTTGATAGGGAGATGAGAATTTTTAATTTTTACTTCTCTCGGCTATGATTAATGTCATCTACACATTTCTTTATTAAACTTTTGTTTCTTGACGATTTCACTTCCTACATCTTGCTTACTATTCTATTATTCTGTTTTATAATACGTCATATCCATTTCTACTAATATTATAAATGCGAAAGTAACTCTGTCTGTCTCCGTGGGCGAAGCTCGGGATGGAAAGGTAGTGTATATATAAGTTAAGGCTCCTATATCCATCATGTTTCTGGTATAAACTATTCCCAAATTCTCTGTAAATAATACACCTGTGTCACTGTTATTTAGCATATAGATACTTATATCTAAGTGAAATAGCTGTTATTTTCTCAATGGATTTTTTGAATAGGAAATATGGGTGGTTAAACTTTGCCCCCGTTTTCTCTTTCATAATATATCACAAAGCTCTTAATTTTTTTAAAAGCACTGTTTAACTAATCCTTCAATAATCATCTTGCGTTTTTCGGTAGCATATTGAAAATTCAAAATAAATATTATTTTATGATTTTTTAATAGTTTAAAAAAAATCACGACTATTTTAATTAGATATATTGAATAAGTAACACAGGTGGATTATTTACAGAGAAATTGGTGCTATGCTAGGCTAGGCTGCTTTCATGATGCTAGGCACTAATTTCCCGCCCAGGTTTCACCCATATATATGTTTAAAATGTGAAATCAACTTATATTTTAACCCGTGCGATTTTTCTCCGGTTAAAGTTGTAAATATTGCTTATTGAAATATGAAACTGTGTTTGTTTGTTTGTCTTTATTTGACGTCCAAACAGAGAAACGGAGCAAGACTTTCATCTGCACAGATATAGTTAGAGGGCCGGATAAAGGTTTCAATTAAAATCTTATGTCATATTTCAAAAAGTTCCACGGGCGAAGTATGACATAAATTGGTTCAGTAACTTTAGAGTTCACTTCTTACAAACAGAGATTGGGTTTTTGTTATAGGTTAGTTGCTTTTTAAAAACAAGTCCATAATCAAATTAAAATCACCATAACATACCTAATATACAGTATAGATATATCCCCCTTGTTGTCACTGCTATGTAATCTTCTCATCACCAAAAAGCTTTAAGTTAAACGGTTCGCGGTTCTATTCCTGCCGGGGAGCACCCCGCCCGAGCATCCCGCCACGTGACATGACGTCGTCCGTGAATGTTCTACCATTTAGTTAGAGGGGCGACACGAATGTATAATTAACTTCAATGTTTACACGGATTTTATGAATTTACTTTCTAATTACAAATATTACTAACTAGCTTTCCGTGGCCATAATTGCAATATATTTTTTTAGGATTCCGTACTCAAAGGGTAAAAACGGAAACCCTATTACTAAGACTCCGCTGTCCGTCCGTCTGTCTGTCTGTCTGTCTGTCTGTCTCTCTGTCTGTCCGACTGTCACCAGGCTGTATCTCATAAACCGTGTTAGTTAGACAGTTAAAATTTTCATAGATGATGTATTTCTGTTGCCGCTATAACAACAAACACCAATATAAATATTTGTAAAATAAATATTAAAGGGGGCTCCCATACAACAATCGTGATTTTTTTTTTATTTTTTTTTTTCGGTAGTTTTTATAGATAATGGTACGGAAGCCTTCGTGCGCGAGTCCGACTCGCACTTGGCCGGTTTTTATTTTTCTCATTCTAAGGTATCATTAAATTCAATTGAGCCGTTTCGGAGTTTATACAGACAAACACATCAATTGTATAGGTACCGGCAATTAACTAGATCATCTGTCACTTACTGCGCAGTACAAAATCTTAAAATTAATAGGTATTTGTACTGCGCAGTAGATGACATATATTCAAGTTATTTGCCGGGAATTATATTTATTTGTATAGATAACTAATTTTACAAGGTTTTGAGTTTGTTTGGAACATAGGGTAATCTTTTGGGAATTTATTTCACTTCTGTATAAGATAAACTACTACATGACTAGGCAGGCCACGGGTTTGATCCCGGATCCCTGCCATGTATCGATGGTTTTTTTTATAACTTAAAACTTAGGTACGTAATGAGACAAACCACACTTAGAGGCTTTTCCACTCGTTAGATATAGCCTCACAAATACCACCGACTAAAAGATGGAGACCTTGGTCTTCCGCTGGGTAAACCGTAACAAGGTTTTGGGAGCTGTAAGGCGATCCGTGAAGAAAGAAAAATTTAAATAAAAAAATGAGTGTTATGATTTCTTAAGACCTGAAACTTTCTAGTTACTTTTGCGGTTGTTTCGTGTTTTGAAAATTTTCACAGATGAAGCTGGTGGTGGGAAACTAGTTTCAAATGAAGGTAATAAATAATAGCTAATGTTAAGTAATTTAAAAAAATATAGTTGATCTGGTATCGTATCTGGGTACCCCCTCACGAGATAAAAGGCGTGATGATAGATAGATGTATCCCCCTGCGGTTTAGTAAACATTAAATAAGTTGAACATGCGATAGTAAGTAACACGTTTTATCTAAAATCGTTCGGATTACATGACATTTAAATTTAAATTAAGGATTTGTGAGTAAGCTGTGTGCTTTAGGACAATTCGTTTGTGCTAATATTTTGCATACATAAATATTTAATGAAGTTGTGGATGTATTGTAGCCACTATCATTACATCAGTATCTTTAATGTTCCTTACAGCTCCCGGAACCGTGTACCCAGCGGAAGACCAAGTATATTTGTGAGGCTATACTTAATGATGATGGAAAAGCTTAGTTTGTCGAAGAAATCCCATTGTTACCTACATTTCGTGCTTCAGAGGGCACTTTATTATAAAAATAAATAAATAGACTTAGGCCTTTATTCATAAACGTTTATTAGCAACGTTTTTGTTAAAATATGTTTTGTCACTCTCTAACAAACCTGTCTTTACTAATAATAGAAAGAAACAAAACACATTTTAACAAAAACGTTGCTAATAAACGTTTATGAATAACGGCCTTAGAATATTTAAGAAGAGTCACTAGGTTCAGTCTGTTAAAGAAGTGGCATCTAAAGATGCCATCTGTTCTGATTAATTTAAACAACTAGCAAAAGTGAACACTGTTACTGGTGTCTCTGGCCACACTGCAAGGAATAAATGCCGTGAAGATGTGTAGTGAAGAGGGTGTATGTAACAAAATATGCCTCGGTGCGGGAATTGAACCTAGACAATCACAAGCTATGCGGTAAAGATTTAAAGAAGTAGGAAAATTCCACTTTTGATATTCTCCCACCGAGTGTTATCGAATTTTGGCAATAAATTGTGTGTACGTCGGTCAGGGACGTCCCCTGGGCCACCCTGGGCCACCCCGCGCGGAGTGAGGCGGGAGAACAAATTGAAATGGTGAACAATAAAACACCTTATCTTTGGTTTCACGGTTTCTGTGTTACAGCTACACTCTACAGTGCTACAGTGCTACGTCACGGATATTGTAAAGTGCTACGAGTGTTGTAGCTATTTGTTATGGTTCATAAACATTATTATCTATATTATATATTGCTTTATCTATTTTTGGACTTTTTTGTTATTTTAGATTTAAAAATTTCATTGATTATATTTACGTATTTTATTATTTTTCACGGCAAAATTTTGCAGTCTTGAATATAATATATTAATAATAAAGCTTAAGGATTTGTTTGTTTGAACGCGCTAAGGCAATATTAAAGTACACACAATCGCTCGAGCATTAATGAAAGGTATGATGAATGTAAAAAGTGTCAGGATAGTAGAAAATGGCATTCAATTGTCTCTGCCTACCCCTCTTAGGTTTAAAGGCGTGATGATAGATATATGGATAGACGAGAGTATGAGTTTGTTCGTAATAAATAAACTCGAAATTAAAAAAAAATATTACACTTTTATAAAGGATACCTAAAGGCTTCATTCATAGAAAGAAAATGAAGGTTTTGTAAAATATAGTAATATTTGTATCTAAAATCAGAGTGCAGTTTAGGCATGTAAATTCCAAAATGTCCACAAACGAAGCCAGGCGGGGTTGCTAGTACACCAATAAATAATAACACATAATCCAACAAAATATAAATCAGTCATGACAAACCAAAGCACAAAACGAGAATTTTACATTTTTTTTGCAGGAATATATTTTCGTCGTGAAAAGCGGGAATGAGTGAGATTATGTAGGATGAAGTCTGTTATTAATGTACCTTGGATACTGCAAAATTGTTACATAAATTACAGTACCTAAAACATTACTTGATAATTTGTAACTTGTCTTATTGTTATTGTTAGTTCACCAGAGTTACTAAAGTCGTGCTTTGGAGGGCACCTAAAGTTGGCATACTCATTTGGTAGCTTAAAATCTTGAATTTGATTTATTTAAATTGAGTACCATATGAGACAAGTTATTTAAACACAATTCAATTCCAATAAAATTGACACTGCACTGGTAACTGGTTAATTACAAAAATAAAACCTCGAAATCGGCATATTATTATATTTTATTGTGTTATGGCTAAAATTGCCTTAAAAGATCTGTATTTGACTGTATTTTTAGTATAATAAAGTAAGTTGTACCCGGACGAAGCGGTATTAATGAACTAATACATTACCAAACACAATAAAATGTATGTATCTGTATTAAGCCTGACGTAGATATGTGACACAACATAATAGTTATCTAACAAATAAGATAATCCAATAGTCATAAAAATATGGGAATAAACTGTCTACTGAGCAAAACATCACCTTCTTACTTCTCAGAGATAAACCAGCCTGTGGTTCTGTATGTTATTTTATTTTAGTACAAAGGCACGGTATCGGCACTTACGGCGTTTTTACACGACGCATGACAAGATACGGTTTCTGTCGTATCGTGCGGTGTGCCGTGAAAAACGGTAGGGACTATATAGTCAAATTATCGCTTGAAAACGATGTCATTACGTAGAAAAACGGTTGTTAGGTACATTTTCGGGGTATATTTTTCGTATGGCAATCGTGATCGGCAAAATTTACATTATTCCCCAACTACCCTTTTTTTATATCCACTTTTCTATTGTCTCCTACCTGTTGTGCCCTGCGCTATATATCTCTCACCCGAAAGTAACGGGATTACGGGACACTCCCGCAAGAACCACGACTCGAGAGCAGAAAGTAAACGCGTGGTACCACTGCGGTAAGAAGAAGAGAGATCAACCAGCTAACAGTCCACTATACCTACAGGTCAGAGATTCCTTCTATCTTACTCCAACTAGTGCGTCTACAGCAAGCCCTGTATCTCACAACGGTGCATATAAATGTATGACTCTATGTGTTGTGTATGTCGGCATGTAGAGATGCTTTTGTACGTAATATTACTCTTTATAATATACCTGCCTGCCATTTTTGCCTAATAAGAATTTCTCCTAGGCCCTAAGGAATCAGTAGCCTAATTACTAAACAGTAGCCTGAGTCACTCTTCTGCGCAAAAAATCACGTAGATCCGTTGTTATATTCTGACGTAAAAGAAAGAGAAACAAACACACACACACTTTCACATTTGTACTAATAGTATACATATAAAAAGAGGTAGTAATTGGTCCAGTCGCGCGCCGCCTGCCTGCGGATCTCTGAAGTGAGCACATAAACCGTGTCATAACGTATAGCTGACAAAGTGTATAAGGTTTGATGGGCTAGCTAGCAGATAGAACAACTTTTTCATGGCACCTCGCTTTGTTTTTGTATGTGCTCTTTGTTCATACATATAACCATAACATACGGGGTAGATAGAACCAGAAAATATAATTCTAATAATTACTGTAGCAATTGAAAAAGCTATTTTCAGTCTGTTGTACAGCTTATTATTTAACCCCAAACGAAAAAAGAGGGATGTTGTAAGTTTAAATCCTGCGTGTCTATCCGTGATATCGTAGTTTCCAAACGGATGGACCGATTCCAACGAGCTTTTTGAAGTTATATTCTTTAGGCGCGTTATGAAAAAATTATGAGAGTGAAATTTTATGATGCAACAATGTAAATAGACAATTTAGTATCTATATTTTAATTATCAAATTAAAATAAGACATTTTTATTTATTTAATTGAATTTAAATTTTAGCAACCGTATTTATCACGCAATTTTATATTTTATGCCAAAAAAGTATAAGTTCTAACGCGCGTACATGTACACACACCGTTTTTTTCACAGGTGTTTTTCTACTTTTAAATACATGTAGGTTCTAATATATTATAAACCTGTATTTTTGATATGATGTCTGTACATAATTTAGATACAATGAAGCGAAATATGAGTAGAACGTTTACAAGTTTACTGTGAGTCTGTGAGTGAAACACAGATGTGAACTTATATCTAAAGTTATTCAATAACATTGAGAGTACTGCATGAACTGCATCCTCCACATTACAATGTTGTATATTTTTTATACTTGTTTTATATTGTCAAGTGTCGGTTTATATAATGAGTTTCATAAGGAACCGACATTTCAGGCATATAACCGAGTGCTACTTTGAATCATACACATTGCAGTGTTGCCAGATACTAATAGTGTCCATTTTTTTTTACCCAGTTGTTATATTAAACAGAACAGCAGCCTAATTGCGTAACTTGAAAGCGATCCAATCACTATCATTTTTTTACAGATAAAGGTCGAATTTAGCCCCGCACTTTTCGAAATGTGTATTTTCGTTAATTGTGCTACAATGTGCTGCGTTTGTGCCGTACTGTGCCGCAAAAAATAGCTTAATATCTCAAACCGTTTTTGAGAAAAAAAATAAAAACAATTAAAAACGTGAAATTTTCATTGGATCACTATCAAAGTTACGCAATTAGGCTGCTGGTGGCAAACCTGTTGCTGCACTTAATGGACCTAGATATGTCACTTCTTTAACAAACTTTAGTATCGTTATTACTTGCCCTCCGAAGATCGAGAAGTTTATTAAAGGACATATTCTTATAGAAAATTGGTGCTTAAAGCAGTTTTAGCATGAGTGAGTCATGAACCCGTGTCCCCTTGGTTTCAAGTTTTTATTTATTTATTTATATATTTGGGAAACAAACAGTATACAGAATAACAAATTTCATACACAACATTAATAATACATATTAACCAACAAGGTTTCCACACATTAATTACACAAATAGGTACACAAACACATTATAGAATACAGAATAAAAGACACGAGAATTCAAAAAAATTAATCAAAACTTAAAAAACAAAAACCAGTCAGTTATCATAGTTAACATTCAGGGCTTTCTTAAACTTAGGAAGAGTGCTACCGAATATATCCACGTTACCAAATCTCTCATTAAAAACATTACAAGTACGGTTGATGAACATATTGGCATGTAATTTGGTTTTACATAATTGTAAACCAAATACTTGCTTAATCCTACTATTGATACGAGGACATCTGAATTCAAGCATATTCAAAAGAGAAGGAGAATCTACGAAGTTGTTTATTATTTTATATAGAAAAAGAAATATAATTATATAGCTATTTTATATAGAAAGTTCAACGCACTACCTATTAGACAATCGACTCCTTGCAGCAATAATATATTTTTGTTATGAATTGTAATTTTCCTTGGCGAGGTTATTATTCTTTGTGAATCGTCTAACGTACCAACAAATAGAAATAAAAAACTAGTGGCCAACATCAGACAGAGAATATACATCGTAAAGACGAACAAGAGTATCGATAACCGAATTATTATAGCGAATAACTCGATTATTATAAACGGCACTAGAACAAGGAACGTCGTGGAGACGCACATTCTGTATTCATATCGAGTATTCGTATAAAAGTATCGATATTGGTAAACGGTAGTAATATTCGAATGATGGCACATCAAATCTGATGCCGGAGAGGTTTTTCTATCTAGCTGATATTCTAGTGTTGAGCTTACAAATATATTGTGGGTTGTCGGTATTTCATTTTCATATTCGGTACAATTTTAACCGTCTTTCGCAACATTGATTTACATGAATATTAAAAGTGAAGTACTTGAGCTGGACTGTTTAATGATTTTGCATATTTTGACTTTAAGTGGTTAACACGCTCAGTATGTACTATGGTTTTGTCTATGCCTTTAGTTATTCATCTGTGCTAATAGCAGTGTGTCTAAATCGTTGTTTTCCAAAGTGGTCTATATGGATCCCTGGGATCTATATAGACTTTCTACATCTGGATTATTTCAGTAGGAAAAAAATGTAGGTACATAGTGGAATATTTGGCAAGCAGGGTGGGTGCTATGGGGATAAACAGTTTGGAAATTAAAATAATCTGTTTGTTTGTTTGTCTTTATTTCACGTCAAACTGAGCAACAGATCGACTTCATTTTTTGCACAGAGATAGCTGCGAAGCGAAGCTAGTATATTTTATTTTATGTCTGACTATTGTTTTGAGGTTTAGCGATATCAAGGTCAGAAGTTACTTTACAATTTCCAATAGCACGTTACTAAACAAGATGAAGTAATGTAAGAAGCAACACCTGTCCACAACATCGTGTTATTATCAAAGTGAACACTGTCTACAAGCGGGCGCCAGTCAAATTAATAAATAAGCCATATTCCCGCGTACTTGATCCGGAACAGCGAGTCGACATTCAATAAAGTATCGATATAAGTTGGAATTTTCATCGATAATACATCGATATGTATGCGGGCGCCGCTCTCCTTTATTATTATTTCCACATATTGACTTTGCGTTGTCTGTTTCCCCCCTATATCCCATTTCCCCCCACGACACAAGTGGGGGGGTGGGGGGATGAAAGAGTGTTAGATAGTGTAAGTTGGAACTTCCCGACATGTGTACGGTTAATGCTCGAATCGATAAAATGTTTGTCTATTGTTTTCTTATGATATCTAATATTATGGGAGAGTTTGTGTTGCTAAATAACACGCTGGGAATACAATTTATAAAACTTATATTTTTGTACTAAAGATGATACTACGGATGATACCTCGACATATAGGTACCTGCAATACATCATTCAAAATCATGAGGTATAGAGATAATTTAATTAAAAAAAAAATCTTTACGTAAAATGTGTGATATAAAGCGTATTTACCGCATCGAGAACGATATCATTAGAGAAGAATGTAGGGTGAAAGATGATGCTGTGACTAAAATGAAGAAAAGTAGTTTACGCTGGTTTGAACACGTTGAAAGAATGAAGGATGAAAGATTGACTAAAAAGGTTTATATGGCTGAAGTGAAAGGAAATGTTGGCAAACGATGGAAATATTAAAAGTGCCGAGCATTAATAAAAGTTATGATGAATATAAAGAGTCAGAAGAGATAATTTCAGGACAATGGTTAATTAAAACGGTTTTAGTCTAGCAACAGTTAAGTATCGTAGGTATACTAATTGATCAGTATTGTAGCAATCAGTAAGAGGCCTTTTAATATTGAAATATGAAGTTTAGGTACACTATCAATAATTATAATTGACGGAATGAGGAACTTATATGTCTTTCATTTGTAACCCAGGAGGCAGTAACACGGTTTTCAAAAGCCGTTATCTTTATGATCATGTCGACCTGAATAAGAGGTTATGCGATTGAAGGAACATAATGATTATTATGAAATCTAGTGACTCTACTTCATAAATAGTACTTATGTTCTGTTTAATGAGGACAGCCCGCTAAAGTATATTGTTACAAGAATGGGAAAGTGTGTTTGTTTGATTATTTGTCCTTGGTAAATTTCTTACATAAAGATTGTTGTGCCAGGCATAGGCTACTTTTTATCTCGAAAATCCTTCGGAAATTCTTAAGTAACATTTCTAAATATTCTCGGGCGAAACCAAGACTGAAAGCTAGTATATTATAAAGTAGAGTACGGAACCCTGAGACGACGCGATAGTTATAAAACAACAAAGTGGTCCGGAGATAATGTAACATCAGTTGTGAACATTGTGTCCCGTCCTCCCGCGCCCGCCGCCGGCCGCCGCGCCGTGTCGACGACAAACTGATGCGTCGCCAGAATATATTACTACAGAACTCTATAGAGTAGCTACTTATTTGTTCTACTTCATTGATCATCTAAACATTACAATAGCTTTTTGCTCGTCTGTCTGTGATTTCACAGTTAATTACAAGACAGTAAACATATTTTTTTTTATTTTTGTCTTTCTATCTGCTCCAATGTTTGTCTAGAATAGGCTCCGAAGCGGCTGAATGCATTATTTTGATATCTTGTAAATTTCCGATGGGATCTCTGGTCAACAATGGTAGATATAAAATTTTCCATTAGGTCAATTAAGACGCGGCAGCCAGCTACTTGGAAATTAAAATCCGACTAATACACATTATATTGGTTTGAATTTTAGGAAATTCTAATTTTACCTAAATTCATTTTTTTTATTTTAGGTATGATGTTTCAAGTAAATCCGACTAAATCATTCCTTTTTTAAATACCATACATAGTTAAGTTTTTCGATTGTTTTGTAAATATTCTACGATTTACAAAATATGAGAAACTCCATAAAAGTTGTGTGCGAGGTGCACATGTGACGCGATTTTTCCTAACATCTCATGAATAGCGAGCGATCAATATTCTGTATGTAACATAACTACCTCATGTAACATGTACTTGTTCACCTTGTTCTATACACATTGGATCACTGAATACTTACCAGACTGTAGGTAAATGGGGAACTGACCAAAATTGTTAGAGGATGTGAAAGGAAGAGTGATGAGAAAGTGAGCTTTAAAAAACGTTTCAATGCAAATGCTCGTAAAGCGACTAGGACTTTTTACTTATACATATTTTTTTTTAATTTAGCAAAGCGTTTGTATTTATCTAAAAAATTTAGGTAAAGATTTTTGTTATTAAATAAATTGATAATTAAAAATATGATAGTAAAACATTTTATTTCATCAAATTATTCATTTTACTTTATTTATGTTATAATTACAAAAATATATAGTTTATTATATTTTAAAAAGTAGTAAAAAAGTTTATAAATTTGTTCTCGGACCGCAATCCAGCCTCGACTGTAATGACCAACTTAGCTCACTTGTAACAAATTCAATTTTAGTTATAATATGGGGTTGTTTCCTTCTGTCATAATTATTGAATTGCAGTTTATTATAGAGTAGTACATACTACGTTGTTACTTAGAAACGTCTATTAATTATTTCCAAAGAAGTTTGATAACTTTATGTCACTTTACGTGCTTTTTGAAGCAGGATATTCGGTTTATATGTAAAAAATAAATGAAATGAATTACGTATATACATTTAAAAAAGTACCTTATTAATCCAAAAAGTGAATAATGAAACCAAGTGATACAATATATAAACGGGACCAATCAATCCACGAGACAAGCGTGTCCAAGAAATTAACCGACTCTCAATTATTGAGAAGTAGTTTTATCTTAATAACATCTGGAATTAATATATCACTGGCATAATCGACTAGGGCACAACATGGCTAATCTATCAGACGGACTCGTTTGACAAATGAAAGCGTCAGATGCCGCTCCGAGTAATTATCTCCCAAAAAATCTGTTCACACGCCAAATTAAGTTCTCGGCTGACCACAAAAAATACAATATTCATTGGAGACTTCATATAGATGTCGGACCTTTTGATTGCGAGCCTTTATTTTTGATCTATCAATCTTAAACTGTCGTATGTGCTTTATTTAATTAATATTCGACTTTATCAATAAGGTATTTACGTACAAAATAAAAAGTTAGACGGTAGTTGTTAAGGCGCTATTGCCGTCGATCGTCGCCGTCCTGTCAAAGTGGTAATTATTGAACGCGACAAGCGGAATGTCGGACGGTAGCGGTGAGATTTCGTTAATATCATTAGAGTGAGCAGTTACTCTTGCTCGCCGCGAGATGGTTATCGAGTTTTTAATTGATTCTGTACTCGTAATTGTAACGAGCGTGTAAATTAAACTTTATACAAAAACTTATTTGGGGTTAATGTGCTCATTATTATATTTATTATAAATGCAGATTTTAATTTTATTGTTTTACAGACTTGTGTAGCTGTAACTATTTAGAAGTGAGACTTCTGTTTTAAAACTTGTTATCTTAGGCCGTTTTTCCACGACGCACGACCCGACACGATTTTATACATTTACTATGGACGTTTTCTCCGCATAGCACGACAGACGTTTTACAAACGACAGTTGGGCAATGTCGTGGCTGCCGCTAAATCGTTACGTTTTTTTGCGGTGAGGATATAGACACAGTACTAGATCTATGGCCGTTTTTCCACTACGCACCGCACGACACGACAGTACTCTCTCACGTACACTGAGGTGTCGTCGTTGAGTTGTGTGTTGTCACGACAAATCGTGTCGTGCGGGTGGCTCGTGGAAAAACGACCTTATGGCTTCCGGAATCATGTTAAGAGCCGGCAGGGTACCCAGCGTAAGAAAAGTTTTTCTCAATTAGTCGAAGATATTTTTTGACCAGTTCTATTGGTTGAGGTATTGAGATCGGAGCTCGAAAGGTCTTTTATAGTTCATGGGGTCGGATTAGGTGCTTTCGTGTTTTTATAAAAAAATATTTAAAGAAGTAGTAAATTAGTATTAGTATTAATAATAGACATCTAAATAACTACATCTTCGTAACGTTTGCATTAAGATTGGTTAGATTAATGAAACAATAATTAGCAAATAATAATGGATGTTAAATGAGCAATCTGGCAGATAATTTATGAGGGTCGAACAGTGTGTGGAATAGCCTCCGCGTCTCAAAGAGAGCGGTTTTGGTTATCGTAACATTAATTATAATATTAATTATTAGCTAACTCGGTCCCTCGCTCCCCTGAGACGTGCTCCTAAGTATGGACAGCAACAATATTTAGGACAATTTCAATTAAATTTGTGAAAACAGAATAAATAGGATTGTTAAATTTTAAAGTTTACTATTCGTCGCTATAAATATGTGTTTAAAATATATCTAAAGAGTTTTTATGTTATTACATAGAAAATAAGGTCAAGGTAATTTTAAATGCAGCTTAGGCATGAATATATTTTAATATATTATATAGTTTAAACTTTTAAAACATAGCTGGCCCCTCATCTGTTAGTAAGAATTCCACTTCCACTTCCACTGGGTAGTCTGGTGATTAGGAATTAAAAACCCAAATATGTTAATTGAGCCCTCCATAACGTTAGCACATAATAAAGAGCACGATGTAATTATTTGTGCCGACCATACTTTAAAGTTGCACATAAGCTCGGAAGAAGCGGGCGACATCTGTCGGCGTAATTGAGGGATTAGGCAGATAATTGAAACTGTAAGAGGGAGACGAGCATATGAATCAGTTAGAGGGTGCGAAAGAGACAAGATGAAATCCGCGAGCCCGTCGCTCAGCGGAACGGTTAACAACGTGTCTTCTTGTATATTGTATTATCTTACGTTTTATGCCCTATTAATCTTAGTCGACTGCCAGCACAGTTTAGTGGAAAGTGCGCCTTAAGTAGTTTACAATTTAGGTCGAGTTTGGCTCGGAGATAAGGTTTTATGTACAGGGTGTTTTCATTGTAATAAATAATTGTTTGTTCGCGTAAAACTGGAGTGTTATCACTTTGTCGATGTCGAGTCTGAACGCTCTCAACGTCAGCGTGTTGCGATTGATGTTTGTTTTGTTTGAGATTATGTTCTTGGTATTTTTGTTTAATTGGACGACATCGCCGCGGCAGGTCTGCCGTGCTTAGCTGGGGCCTGTCCTCTTCTAATTGTTGAGCGGATTTGGTATCAAAATAATCTTTATCTCCTATTTATCATCAGTCATGATGGTTCACATTAAAAAACGGCAGACGTGTTCTATAGATACTAATATTCATATTTCACACCGGATGATCACGAATAATATGGAAATGTGGAGACTTGGAATCTAAGCTTACTTCTGAACTATTAAATTATAGATAGATAGATAGATATAGTCAGACTATAATTAGACAATTTATACTAGACAAGAATTGTTCTATAAATAAAATACGAATTAAAAGAGCAGAAACTGTGCCCAAAAGCTACTGGGTCATTTAATATTAATTACCGATACCTTAATCTACATACAGTGTGGTGGATTATAATTTTTGAATGTAAGTAAGTAGAGATGATCTGTCCCACGCTTGACGCAATCAATATCACATTAAAATAACATGGAATCAATTTAACGGTACATTTACAATCATAGAAGCCGCCGCTACTTCTATTCTAAGTAGGTACTTACGGTCTAAGACAGGGCTGGCGATATGAATAATTATATGTGATAAGTTGTCGCAAATAATTACTAATTAACGAACTATACATAATATCCAATAAGTGAAAAACTAAACACGGACGTTAACATTAGCAATTATTTAAAAATAGATTTCTACCTAGGCTTCGTCCATAAAATTTTAATTAATGAAATATCAGGAAACTTAATTTTAATTAATATATTAGTCTTTATCCATCTGTATCTGGAATAAAACAGCTTGATAGCTGTGAAATAATTGTTTAAATCAGTCCAGTAGTTTTCGAGTTTACTTCTTACAAACAAACTCACACTTTTTGTCTATATAAATAAATAACATTGAAATGTCTATCTGACCCAATGTTTGTCTAGAAACTGAAGTGATTCAATGGATTTTGCTGTAATTTTCAGGGATAATTACGTACTTAGACTTTTTCGATATCTTGAAAATTGGATATTGTATTGGGATATAAATTTTCACGGGCGAAGACGGATCGGAAAACTAGTATACATACATATATGGTATGGCAGGATATGAAGGTTGTTATAGTCAACCCTGATATCAAATGGGGCCGCAATAGGAGACTAATAAGTCGGCTACTTATTAGAGTTAATGACGTGTTGGTCAGTTATAAGCCGGACCTGTCACTCAGTCAACTGTTGTTACCTGACAATATTAATTACTATAATGACCCTCAATATCTAGTGAGTAAGTCGAACACTACATTAAAATTATTATTATTATAAAAACCTTTTTTTATTTAGAAATCAAATATCAGTCAGGTTAATTTGACGATCACAGGTGCCTTAAAGGTCCTGGAACTGTGTTATACGTCAGGGTACCCAGCGAAGACAAAGTTCTAACAAATTCTTTCAAGATAATGCAGGTATGTCAGAGTCACACCAATTTGTGTGGGGCAAATTACAGTCACGGTATTATTTCTTTTTGGATCTATTTACACGCGGGTGAAACTGCGGACAGAAGCTTGTATACTTACTATAAATACTAAGTTAAAAATAATAACATATCTTCTGAAAAAATATTTTTTATATACTCTGTTCATCCTAGCAACGGAACGGATCGACATGTTTTTTTTCAAGAGATATTTGGATGACCGGTAGAATTACTTTGAAAATTTTTGTAAAAATATTTTCTTCCATACGAATATTATAAACAGTTAAAAAAAACTACTAATCTGATTCTGAAAATTCATTTACTAATAGGAAGCTACATTATCCCTGAGTGCTATAGGTTATATTTTATTTCGTTCTAAAAATACACGGGCGAAGCCGGGAGCGCAAAGCTAGTGAATAAATAAATTGTATTATGCATAGTGACAAGCTTGCCATCGTTCTCTTTTTTTCGCTTCCGAAAACTGTGTTAGGACCAAGTCTCCCTCTTTTAGCCGATGGTATTTGTGAGGCTATCCTAACGAGTGGTCAGTTCTGTTGAGGTATATTTAGATGGCAACACCTCTAAGTCATGTGGTTTGTCGGATAAGTAGGTACATAAGTTTTTAATTTTAATAAAAACCCATTGTAGGTTCCGGGATCGAACCCGTGGTCTGCCTAGTTAATAACAGACGTCTTAACCACTCGGCCACCGACGCACAACGCAACAACATAGTGAGAGTTCCTAAAGAAACAAGTAGAAGGTTTACCAATTTACATTTACAATTTGATTGGCAGATCAGTAAGGTATTTTCATCTGTTTGAAGCAGGGTTGTGGGAGACGTAAGGAATACTGAAACAGTATTTCAGGTAGGTAGGTGGGCTACGGGGCGGGCCTGCCAACCCATAAAAATGCAAATGTCGGTGTCGACGAGGGATTTTATTGTTGTATCAATCACAGGACGCTCCTTATTATTGCCGAGTTTTATTTTCGCGTCTGGAAGATCCTTCTCGTTTATTGTTTTTGAAATGATACCATTATTTCTTTTGTTTTCATTATTTTTTGGATCTGTTGATACTTATGTTAATCTGTTTTTAGGTGCTTAGGGTTCCCGGATAGGGTGTTACCGGGCCTCGGGTACTCAGCTGAACTAAGGTAGGTACTGAAAACTGAAACTTGTATTTTTATACAGTCCACTCCAGTTGTTACATATATTATATAGCAACATTAGCAACTAAACTTAGTGATGTTCAGTAAGTATGAATAGAGTCGCAGTTCACGCGATTTTTTTTTCCTCATTTTTGTTTTGGTAAAAATTGGTTCACTAGTTTTTCAGAAATTTTAATAAATTTATTATAATTCCAATTTCGATGATTTATACAAGCTTGTAAAAAAGTATAAGTACCGACTTAAAAAAAATGTTTATTGAAAAGCAAGAAATAATTAAATATTTCGTCGTTGAATTTGAAGACTACCTAGCTCTAAATTTTACTCTTCATTAGAATCTAGCAATCTAGAAATTTTAGCCTAATTTGGTACCTACCAACCAACTTCAAATATAACGAACAAATATTTAATTATTTCTTACTTTTCAGTGAACAATTTTTGAAGTCAGCATATTTTGTTTCATAAATAGTATACATACATACATTTTGTAACTAAACTGTCATTGTCGTGTATGAGTATATAATCACATTTGCCAGAAGGTACACCTCTTGTCATCAATAAAGCTCACAATCTCGGATTAAGTAAAGCACGATAATGTCCCGTATCATTCATTTTTAATCATATTAGTACCCTGCAGAACAAAAAGTAGCGTTAACAGAGGTTATTTACTTGTCATATTGTGGTCGCGTGGACGCGTGGACGCCCACTAAATCCCTTTTATACCACCTTTTGTCGACACAACGGGCAACCAAAACAAATTGCATTTCATCTAAAATCAATCATAACGCCCGCCGTCCTTAATCCGCGGAAAAAATGTTGCTATGTGTGAAAGAGAGAGGGGACACCGAGTAATGGATGTGAAAGGGATGGATGTACTGACTGTTTTGTGCAAGTAACGCAGCTGATATTATTTAATATGTAGTGTAGCCATGGGATTTTGAAAAATATTGTTACAACATTTAGATATGAAAAATATATGAAAATAAAAAAAACTTGTAGCTATGAAGCAACAATAGTATCATTATGTAATTATGAAACACTAGTAGCTTTCTGTCCGGCTTTGTCCGTGGAGTCCCTTTACAATTTACCGGGCAATTTTTCCAATTTTTCTTTTCCAAAAAACCTTATTCAGACTATCATAAATATTTTAAAAAATAGCCAAATCGGTCCAGCCGTTCTCAAGTGATACGCTTACCAACTAACAGCATTATAATTATATAGATACTAGCCTTGTTAATAGTTACTGCTCCACTACTTTAGGTCGTAGCGTGATGTCATTATAACCTTCCTCAACAATTGGGCTATCAAATGCAAAATCCGACAGGTAGTTCCAGAGATTAGCGCGTTCAACAAACAAACACTTCAGCTTTATTATTAGTATAGATAGAAGATAGATAGAATAAAGTGGTTCATATACTACCATGCCATTTACTACGATCCTGACGTACCTCTTTCGCCTCTTTTATGTCTTTAAATAAATAGTTTTAATATCAGATTTAAGTTGATAACTTTATAAGTTGTTAAAGTTACCTACTTATCAACCACTAGGACCTAAGTATAGTCTATTTCAAAACATCTAACAAGTATCCGTCCGTAACAATAATGTATGTGCACCCTACTCCCAGCGAGTCCCAGTGAGTCCCAGTCCCCAGACCGCAGCTTCGCGCGTCCATTAAACAACAATAAGCTACGTTAACATCACAAAGCTGTAACAGATTGCTCGGTTATTGCTATTTAAGCTGACTACGTGCTATTTAGCGAACAGTATTGATTTTGTAGCTAGGAGTTGGACAGACAGGCTTCGTACGAGCATGATGTATACACTTTTATAAATGTCGAATGTACCTACAGTTAATTTTAAACAAAACAAAATGATCATCAAGTAGAGAGACGTTCACAAGTTACGGACAGAAGGAATTTGTTTTATAATAGATTTGTTTTGCAAACCTGTAAAAACCTTTCCCTAAAAACCTGATTCGGACTGTTATGAATATTTAAAGAAAATAACCAAATCGTTTCATTTTTAGGTTTCCGTACATATCCGATGAAAAAACGGAAACTCTTATAGAATCACTCTTGTGTCTGTCTGTCTGTCTGTCCGTCTGTTACAGTTTCATGACCCAATCACGGACGTATAATACCTAATCGAATTTCGATTTTGGGGGGAAATTAAAAAGTAAAAAATTTTTTTTTTCAAGTGCGTCATGTGTTATATCAAATGAAAGGGCTCCTTATAAGAAGTACAATTTATTTTTTATTTTAAAATGCATAAATAAAATTATATTTAAGGAAATATGCTAAAATTAATCGTTCCCCCCTTATCTACGAAACTACTGAGACTAAAATTATGAAAAAAATATGAAATATGGGGCCTCTCTTATAGTTTATAGGAAAACCTAAACGAAAAAGTTCTGACCCAAAGTCGTACTCGCAAACTTGGCCAATTATTTGTATTTAGTCAATTTAAAAAAAAACTTTATCCAATCAATATTGATCCTATAATGTTTATCATCACGCCGTTTAATTCAGGAAAGGGGTAGACTTTAAAGTGGTTTGTGCTTCAACTTTTCAAGGTTACAATACATTTAATACCTAAGATAACATAGTGGTAGAACTCCGTCGATGATCTTTATTGAACTGTAACTGCCACATATAGCTACTGACAAATAGAGATACAATGTTAGTATGATCTTGGCTCCTCCTATGAGTCGAACACTCTATAGACTTAACTTTCAGACCCTCAAATAACAACAAAACACGTAAAAGTATCAAATTATCCCAAAAATAGTGATGCGTTAACAGTGACATCGCTCCGCCAGTTTGATGACGGAACCCTAATTTGATTGGCACCAGTTTAATGGCCATTTTCGGGGGTCTGTAGTACAATTGTAATTTATTACGACACAAGGGCGCTTACGAGTTTTCTTGTTTCATTCAATTTACTTGTCACATGTCATAAACCGATGGATGTCACCAACTATTTCATTATTTAGATTCATTGACAGAAACATCTATTTATTTAATACTTCTTACACTAAATAGATAACTCGAAACCGGTCCAGCAGTTTTAGATTATTGTATTATTTTTGTTGTAACTTCTGTTAATTGCAATGATATGACATAATCTTAGGATATAATAATATATTACTTTGATTTTGACAGTTTTTAAAGCACTTTAACAGCTTTATATATTATGGAATTGTAAATAACGTCATTAATAATATCAAAAGTAATTGTTTATTTTAAACACATGTGAAAAAGTTTAGGAGATATATCCAAGATATTTGTAGCTTACTGTCAATACGTACTCGTATCTATATCACATACACATATTAGTCATAGTACTTTGTTTTGTTTGAACGCGCTAATCTCTGTCGGATATATAACATCACGCTACGGCCCAAAGGAGCAGAGCAGAAACAGCTCAGCTAGTTATGTATATGTTTAAATAGGTATAATGTTGTGAAGTATCACGTGTAGTAGGTCCACTGAGAGTTGACCACATTCCACTTGAGATTTGGCTAATATTTACTGGATTGCCAAAGCTGAATCTGCAATTCTTGGAATAGCCAATCTTGATCATTTTACGTTTTATTATTCATTTTATCGCAAGAGTACATAAGTACATGGATTTGTCTTAAATATTGATTCTGAAGTATTCCAACTCACCAGAAAGTAAATAGTTAAAAAATAAATCCCTGAAGACAATTAATCATTAAATTTTTTTTCAAGCATCAAAACTACTTGGTCCTTCTAATTAAACTCTCGTGGTCACCTGTCATAAGGAGATCATTTAATACTTTTTACCTAGACTAGGCACTAATTCAAATTCAATTTAAATTGAAAAAGTGACAGACATAACTTTCACAATATTATTACTAAAATATAACATTAATGCAGCAATACATTAAAATTAAATTATGCACAATTTAATATTAAATAAAAAGTGCATAAACTGTGCACAATTTAAGCGGCGTTTTATCAAAACCCATTAAAATTAAATCATTGTGTCATCCATCAAAATAATTTAATATGCTTGAGTGTACGGAACCCTCCGCTATCAATACTCATCTACATGACTTTAAACTGTCGTTTATCTTATCTGCTAAGTCATTAGGGAACCCTGTTTTAGTGCATGGCCGACATGTTAGGATTGCTTCACATTGAACATTCACTTTAATAACATTTCATAGGATTTTTTATTATTCGCGTCTCGCGTCTTCGCTTCGTTTTTAGAAGGATATACCTACCTAGTAATACATAAATTGGAAAATTACAATAATGTAGTATATATATAACGATTTAGGCAGCATATTCCGTGAGAACAAATTTTTTAAAGACAAATAAACTTTTATAGGTAATTGTAAATCTGAAAGTGAAAACTGCATTCAAATATGTTCAATCTCGAGATTAATTATTAATAAAATACAAATTACAGCAGCAAACCACAATAAAAGATGCGTCGGTGGCCGAGTGGTTAAGATGTATGGTAATTACTGTCAGACCACAGGTTCGATCGCGGATAACTGGCCACTCGTTAGGTATAGTCTCACAAATACCATCGGCTAAAAGAGGGAGACTTGGTCTTCCGCTGGATACCCTGGGACTGTAACACGGTTTCGGAAGCTGTAAGGCAACCCGTAAAGATATAAAAAAACACAATAAAGCGAAAACAAGTTCTCTAATATACAACCGGCCTTATATTAAAAGCAGTCATTTGAATGGTTCAAAATTTAGTGTTAAATATTTAGTCACAGAACATGATCGATAACAATGCGGTATTAAAGTAACTGCAGAGATTTAAGTTATGGTAACACGTTTAGATAAGGTAACGTGACGCGGGGGCTGCAGAAAAACTATATTGTAAAGTAATGCTAATTTCTTATTAAGGCTCTGGGGTTACATGGTTTAAGATTAGTTGTAAAAAATTATGATAAGTTGTACGGTTGGTACTCCATCACGCCTAAACGGCTAAACGGTAACGGATTTGGATGAAATCTTAATTGGAAGTGACTGATATTCTCGTTTAAATTATATTGAAGTATTTGATAATGTCGTGATCTGCTTCTATAAGTTGTAAACCCGATGCATCGTAACCTCGTAAAGTTCGTCATAACTACAAACTACGACCCTCAGAGTAAAATAACAAAAACCCACCCTATTGTCATACCTCATTTGGCATTCAATAAATTAATCTAAAAGTAAGATTAACGCACGTAGGGGACCTTATTTACACATGTGTTGCAATGTCACTGCATTATACTATTAATTGTATCATATCTATACTATATTGCCCCGGATTCGCCCGTGGTAATTATTGAAATGATAAGAATCTATGCCGAAGAGTTCCCGGCTTCCAGCTATCGCTGTGCAAAAAACCACGTTGATCCGTTGCTACGTTTGGACTCGAATAAAGGCAAACAAACAAACAAATACACTTTCGTATTTATAGTAATTATGTATATATATATAAAAAATATAAAATAAATAAAAAAAAATGTTCGACCATGGAAATTTCTGAAATGTGAAAAATCTACCTCTTTCCATTTATTTTATTTTGAATAATTATTGACACACAACCATAGACAAAAAAATACAACACTTAATAGTCGCTATATTTTGTTTACAATAGTAAAGTGACGTGCTCTTTAACTTTGATAATTATCGATATCGATATTTATTGACTATGATCTTATCTATTACCTGCTTGATTGATTTTGACAAATAATAAATACATTTACAGTAGTGCTTTACATAAATAGTATATATTTGAATACATAAAATATAGTAATTTAAACGCCTGTGAACAAAACAATACAAAATTTATCACATTAGGACATCACTATTTGATTAGTACTCGAGCTGTTAAAAGTAAAATAAATTATTGGATTTAGTATAGTCTGATTTTTATGCTACTTTATATCTCAGGAAAATATCCTATCGCATGCGAAACCGAAGCGAATTGCTAGTATCTAGATCTGGAGAAAATCTAGCCTTAACCGTGACTCAAAAATGTTAACGGACGGAAAAGTAGTGTTAAATAAAAGTGGGTGTAATAAGTTTTTCACTTAAAGTAATAGGTCTCGCCCTTATAGCTCCATAGATCGCATTACACGCCGTCACTTAGTATAATCTAATTGGGACCCTCAGTACTCTGTACCGGATTTTGGTGCTCCATAACGTCCAATAGTGGGGTACGGTAGGGTGACCATGCTTTGGTGATGGCGTTAGTGAAGTGCAGCAATAGGCTTGTCACCTGCTCTGTTTAATATGGACAATTGGCAAAAAGTGTACCCTGTTACTGGTTACTCTGGCCACACCACAAGGTAGACGGGTTTTTCGTTTTTTATTAAAGTAGTTTTTTGAATTGGTGCTCCTACATGATAACAGTTACTTTTGCAAGATAAAAAAAAGTATTTCGGGGCTTCCGCCCAAAAAAGAAACATTTATAGTGAGATTTCGATGTCTGTTTGTCTCACCACTCGCACTTGGCCGGTTTTTATTATTTGTTGTTTTACTTAAGAGTATGCATTACAGTTATACTAGTTGACGATTGTATATATTGCCATTACTAAGATCGAGCAAAAACGTCGAAAAAAAACACGTTCCTTGTATGGGGACCCCCTTTAATTTTTAACTTTATTTATTTCTATTATTTGTTGTCATAGCGGCCATCGTAATACACACTCTGTGAAAATTTCAAGTGCCTACCTATTACGCTTTAAAAGATGCAGCGCAGTGACAGACGGAAGTACAGCGGAGCTTTAGTAACTTTTTGTAACGTTTGCACTGTTTGGGTAAGGAACCCTAATAAGAACCTTTTCCAATCCCTTTAGATACCTTTTTGCGTGACTACTTTAAATACTTAAACTCAATCAAATTAGTTAAAATTGTAGTGTTCAATACAACAAAATGATGGTCACCCTCCACATGCAGTCGCTTTCATGCTTATTATGATCTATGATTGGGGACATTCCGGATTAAAAGTGAACATTTAGGGAGCACGTGACGTGATGGAGTACAGGGCAAACGTTGTTATAATAGTGTAAACTGATTTACCGACCTAAACTAACTTACAGCTAACTTTAACTTGTACATGTAAACATATTTAAGAACCTACAAGTCGCTGAGTATTAGGTTATGTTATTTAAGTAATCTCTGATTAACTTTGACTATACTTTCAGAAATTGGGCCTCAGAGATCGCAATCAAAAGTGTTTTGTTTTGGATAAATTAGAGAACGTTTTCAAAAGTCAGTTGGTAGATTTTGTTTATATGCATCTCCCGGGAGATGGTATTGTACTCGTGTCTCGTAGCTTTGTTAAAGTATTTTACAATTACTAAAAATCTTGCTGTTTTACTTTTGTTAAACTTATTTAATAAACTTTATTAAACAGAAAATATACAAAAATATTAAAATTAAACTAAATTAAATAAAAAATTAAGAATATGTAACTTAAAATTTAGTTTAATAACAATTTTGGATTGATTATACAAGTTAACATAAATAACACATAGTTTTGTCAATAATAGTGATGATCATACCACCTTGTGACGTGTGGCCAGAAACATTGGTAACTGTCAAGTAGAAGTAGGTTCTATTAAGCTTTTTTAATAAGTAAGGATTTGACCAAGGACTTCTAAGCTTAATTATGAAAGTAACAGTTAATCAGATTAGTAATTTTTGAGTAAGTAAAGGACGTCCAAGAAGTAGTTTACATTTCATTAAGCTTTTGTTCCCCATTTAGAAAGTATTTGAGCTAAACAAGCGTGACCGCACACTTGGCCAATTTTGATCCCCCGATACCCCCGGGAGCCGACAGTCGACAGTAAGGGGACCCTCACGTTTAGTCGCCGTTTAGTAGACAGGGGTACCAACCCCTATTAATTGGGGATAAACATTACATTTCTGTTTTTATTAATTTTATTATTATTAAAATCACCTAGCTTTATGTGTGGGACATTTAAATGGGACACATTTGCATTATTTATTTTTGAATCAATTTAATCTTTTGTAAAATTTTGGGGTACTATGAATATTATTGATTAAAAAAGTCATCACAGCACTGCTCCTACTTTTTGAAATTATTTAAAATTATTAAATTCAGTAAAAAAACTGTAACTATTTTCAAATAAGTATAATACCTAGGTATTTTTCCCAAAGAAATTAAAATCGAGCGCGAACGGTTACCAGTACCCTATTGCTAAAAATAAAGCCACTATACGCCATTGTGATTGACTTTTCAATCTGTATAATCGGATTAGAGAGCCATTGCACCGCTCTGACACATATTGTTGTCGAAAAGGACAACACATAACTTGACAAAATCTGTAAGAAATACTAATATAATACCTTAAGCTTTGAATATAATAAAATAAAACTTTTTTGTCTGTATTCAATAAGGATCCCTAATAATACACAAAGTTTATTTATAGATACTTATAGTTGGAGAGTTCATTATGGCGAGCCTGTAAATATGCAATAATTACTGACGACGGATATTTGTTTCAGTTTCTAATTTAAACAGAAATATTCCAGCATATATTCCACCACTAGACAAACTTTCAGAATACATCAGTCTGTCATTTCAGTATTAACTAGAATTTCAGGAAAATGTTTTTTGACCGAAAATTCGCTTTGTTAGGTAAAATATGCAGCTGAATTTTAATTAGTGCACCAAATTGGCGCAGACAGTGCACCAATGTGGGTTTTAAAAAAAAATATTATAAATCTATACTAAATTTGTTAAAATTCTTTCACGAATAGAAAGCTACGATATTCCTGAGTAATAGGCTATATTTTATTTTGATCATAATCTAATTAAATTCTGACATAAGTAAACGCAAAAACTTGATCGAACTACTGGTGACGTGTGAAGCATTACCACTAGATCCACTGACCGCGGTTAAGTAGCCTTTAAAAGGCCTAACTAAATGAGGAAGACTTGAATATCACGTCAACTAAGATGAGCTCTTTAACATTAGGTTGGCACTAAAAAATTAACTTTAAAAAAAAGTGTAAGTACCGACTTTAAAAATTTGCACTGAAAAGTAAGAAATAATAAATATTTCGTCGTAGAATTTGAAGACGGTTGGTGCTAAATTAGGATACAAAATTAAGTAAACATCTAGAAGATAAATATCTGTTCAATATTATATATGTTTGTACTGATGATCGTAGGTTCCTAATGAATTGTTTAGATTAGTGAATTTGGGAAGTAAGTTCTTTTTAATTTGCCACCAACCGTCTTCAAATTCTACGACGAAATATTTATTATTTCTTACTTTTCAGTGCAAATTTTTGAAGTCGGTACACTTTTTTTTAAAAGTTAATTTATTTTTCCCTTTTAAGTGATTTTGCTGCCCTGAGAGACAAATAATAACGCAAATAAAAAAAATTAATGGAAAAAAATTAAATACTGCTGTGGATGGGATTTGAACCATTTGCATCATTTGAACCATACCATACCTTTAGCCGTTAGACCACCGTCGATACAAAAATTGACAACTTCGTGTCAATATAATATATAATTAATATAATTTTCAGCCGTAAACAGAGACAAATTACTGAATTTATGAAAAGCTACTGAACCGATTTTCGTCATATGTCTGTGAGATCCTTAAAAAAATAAATCGTCAAAATCGGTACATATTTCATCGAGATACTTGACTTTTTTCAAAATTACTGAAAAACTAATGAACCAATTTTTATGACATAAAAATAGGACCACTCCGGAAGAATTATCTGTCGATTAAAAAAGAAATCATCAAAATCGGTTCATAAAAAACATATATACGGTCGAATTGAGTAACGTATTTTTTTTTGAAGTCGTTAAAAATGAAGAAATAAGTCGATATTTGTACGACACACCGAATGTCAAAAGTTCAACTTTTATTTGGCGGGAATTATATCATGAAGCCGGTAACACAGTGTATTAGACCGTGAAAATATTATTATTTTTAATCAAGATCGGCAGTCTTATCACGATATTAGCAACTGCGATGTAACTAAACTCACAACCGATGCTAGCATCCCTACCGAACAACTAAGGAATTAAAAATTACATAAATAAAACTGTTTTTTATGACATTGACTCTTATTTTCATACTAGAAATACAACGTTAGCATTGGCGACCGAATTGCATTAGTTGCAAATTTGTAGCTGATAGGTGTCCCGCTGAAAGATGCTGAAAATGTTTATGTAAAGCCAATAACTTACTTTAACTTGCGACTCAGTCATGCCCAGCGCGTACGCTAGTTTAGCTCGTTCTGGTCCAGCTAGGTACTTAGTTTGCTCGAAGGTCTTCTCTAGCGCGAATATCTGTTGACCACTGAATGTCGGTCGTGTATGTTTCTTCTTCCCATCTTTGTCGACACCACCTTGGGCAGCACACGCGCTTAGCGCACTGCCGCTCACTGTGGAGAGAAAAGGGAGAAATTAGTTCTAGCCTCAAAATACTACTCGTTAGGTTGCCTGAATATCTGTTTGCCTTCCGCTGGATACCATGCATATAGAGCTGTTATTAAAATTTTCATCATTGTCTTGACTTTGTTGACCAAACGAGATAAATCGAAGAATACACACACGCGTGTCTTCATGGCCTTCATACCTTGAGGTGTGGCCAGAGACACCAGTAACAATTTCCACTTTTTGCCAGTTGCGGCAAACCTGTTGCTGTACTATTTAATTAATCTAAATGTGTCACTTATTTAACAGACGATGTGTTATTTTTAGAGAAAGTTTACGTGCCCTCCGAATCACAGACTGTACCTAAATATATTTATCTACCATTATGATGACTTTTAATCAAAATTCATTCATTCGTTACGGAAACTAAACAATGTTTTATAGTAAGGTACTTGTTTAATTTTAAAATCACATATGTACATTACGTATCATCACGCCATATTTAAACCTAATGGTATCCAGTCATGTACAATATAATTATTTAATTAGGGAGGGAACACATCGGTCACCCCTCACTGACATGTCGTTCCATGCTGTTTAATTTATCGTACTAGGTACACTCACCAAATAAACTCACTCGATATTTACTTTGGATATTTTGGCATATTATACTGATATTCTATAGGAAATCAGTTCAATGGCAGGCCTGCTATATTTTTACCATGATTTTTTTTACATGTCACATCTTAGCTCTCTTAGCATACATTTGTAGGAAGTGATTTCGTGAAATAGGACAGAGATTTCTAAAGTAAAATAAAATACGTTACGTCCTAACATTTCATAAAAAAATCTGGTCCGTCGCAGCTAGACCACACGTGACCACACTAATTTAGTTTTTGTTCTTGAGTGATTTGTGCACCCGTGAAACACATAATTATATTAAACGTCTACGAATTTATGATTTCACTCAGTGGCTTACGTGTGCAACGACAGCGTTGATGAATACCGTGTACTCGTAAATGAGGTATCACAAAAAAGTGATAATCACATATAACCGGAGTTTCGAATTCGAATCTATATTTTATGGTTCTTTAGATGTTTCACGTCATTGCCGTAGATGTTTTTTGACAGTTACTAGAATTTATGGAAACCATCACCAACGACTGCTTGGGTTCCCGGAAAACAGGGCAGGGAACATAAAACATAGATATATGGTAATCTAAATTGTGGAATTCCGCGTGGAAGAGATACTATAATATTATGTTAAGGCTCGGATTTTATACGTTGTATGAGCGGAAAACATTACTTATTTTATGAAAGTGCTTATTTATACTAGGTAGACCACGGGTACCGCCCATGTACCAATGGGATGTACATAATCCGACAAACCACACTTAGAGGCTTTTCCATCTAAATAAACCTCAACAGAACTGGCCACTTGTTAGGCATAGCCTCACAAATACCATTGGCTAAATGAGGGAGACTTGGTTTTCCGCTGGGTACCCTGGGACCGTAACACGGTTTCGGTAGCTGTAAGGCAATCCGTGAAGAATAAAATTATTCTACCAAAATAATATTGGAGTGGAGATACAATAACATTAGTAAATGTCTGTCTGTCTGTCACCCGTCGTTCCAGATCCAAAATTAAACAATAAGAGGTATATCTAAAAGCAGAGTATCATGTGTTCCCCCCAAAAACAATAGCTCACATAATTCTTTGTTGACAGTGAGGTAGTCTACGAGAGCTCATGGCGACGGTTTTATGATTATTCTCATTTCATTTTTTCCCGTTTCGTTTTCCCCCTACTGGTCGCCCCGCCCTCTTGGGAACTACCTTTATAATGTTCACTACGGTATATTCACGATGACAAATTAAATGGGTATAGACTAAATGAGTTTTTCCAATATCTCAAAAGATAGCTATGTTAATGCTTAGTCTAAATATTTTTAAGAGGTTTTGTAAGTTTGGTCTTATTTATCTCTCAAACTACTGAACCGATTCTAATAAATATTTCACGAATAGAAAGCTACGATATCCCTGAATATTTTTTTTGTTAGAAAATATCCTAATATAAAACGAAGTGTAGCTTTGTTTGTATGAACTTGTAGTTTATTCTTCAATTAAATTACTTAAATACTAGGTATAGATAGAACATGGACAACCTGCTAATTTTCATGACTTCTACAAAAATATCGAAATATTCATTAAATAGTTGCGAGTACGACTCGAGGGCTGAGGGTTCCGTACCAATTTTTCGGTCAGAATTTTAGACAGGATTTTCGTTTAGAATTTCCTGTAAAGCCCTATGTTACCTAATTTTTTTTTTCAAAATTTTAGACTGTACTTTCGGAGATAAGGGTGGGGGAACGGTCAACTTTTGTATATTTACTTTAATATAATTTAAATTATGAATTTTAAAATAAAAAAATAAAACGTATGTTCCCTATAACAAGCCCTATTATTTGATATGTCACATAATATAATTATGATACACTTGAGATTTTTTTTACGTTTTAATTATTCCCCCAAATTTGAAATTCGCCTATTTACGATATACGTCAGTGATTGAATCCTGAAAATCTATATAGTCCAGTGGTCCGAAGAAAATTGTAATAAATTTGTACAAAAATCAGTATACCTACTCTACAAATGTTAACTGAAAGAGTTAAATGCAATAAATAGTAGACATAAATATTTATGTATGTATGAGTTAGGTAGGTTATTTATGTACGATACGTTTATTATTATGTAATGTATTTATGCTTTATGTGTATATTATGTACATAACATTTGTGCTACCAACTTTATTTGCTAATATTTATAGTTTCTTTTATTTAGTAGTCAACTTTATTATTAAATTTAAAGTTCACTGAAAAATACTACATATTAATAATTTTTAATTTCATATGTATTATGCACTAGATACTGAATAATGTCGAGTGACTGATATTGTTGTATATAACATTTAAAGGGGAATGCTGAGATGGTTTGAACATGTAGAACGAATGTGTGATGAAAGAATGACTAAACAAATATATAAATCTATAATACCGAAAGGAACAACAAGAAAAGGACGACCAAGACGAACTTTCATAGATCAAATATCTGATGCGTAGTACTAAAAATAGACGTGCATGTATGAAACGATGTATGAATGTGGATGAAGCAAGAGAAGTATGCAAAGATTGAGACAAATGGCGCTACATACTCTCTGTCTACCCCTTTGGGAAACAGGCGTGAAAGTATGCAGTATGGGGGGAAAAGCTGTGTATCTATAAACATGAAATCAACAAAGAAGTTGATCATTTTTCTTATACATAATTAATCTATACAATATTATGTGGTAGGTAAACTAAAATAGGCAGTATATATGTATTACCAAACCAACAAGATATTAACTAACCCAAACCTAACACCAAAACAATCACATAAAATACAGCCTACGTAACCGACTTCAAAGAATTATATACTTTATAGACATTGGCGTAGAGTTCTAATTGACTTGAATGTGTTCAGAATATGGTGATAAAGGAAACCGTGTTTTTAACCGACTTCCAAAAAAAGAAGGAGAAGGTTCTCAATTCGGACCGTATTTTTTTTTTATGTATGTATGTACATCGATAACTCCGCCAATTGTGAACCGAAATTTTCGCAGGATATGTTATAGTAGGCAACACGCAAGTTAAAAATATTAGTTATATTCACTTTTATTTCTGATCACTCTATCTTTGCTTCTCTACATATAAATACACTGACCAGCAAAATAAAAAAGTCACTATAGCTTATCATGAAATATTTCCGAATCCACGCCAGATAGCTTTTTAAAGTAAAAAGCAACATACAACTGTATTTAATAACGGTTAAAAAAACATCCAATGCAAACAAAACAAATTTTTACATCATGAAGCTAACTAATTGATGGTTTAGAAAATATTTAAATTTTCTAAGGCACTTTGCAAGTGGCTATTTTATATTGCTCGTCAGTGTATAAAGTAACTTTTCATACAAAACCATTCTATTAATAACATTAGTATAATAATGAGGTGTAGGGGGAGGGGGAGTGGGGAGGTGTTTAAGGGGGTGGCCCTCAGCCCACAGAATAGTAACGGAACATGAAGTGGTACATATTGCACTCACTGCACAGTATAGAATACTTATAAGTATATTGCTTATCGTTACATCTATGTTACTACATTACAGAGTCATGTAATACAAATGGTGGACTTACAATCATATAACTCACATTTCATTTAAACATTCTATTGGTTGTAAAATCTAAAATTGAGTTGAATCAATCTGAAAGAAAAAAATTATAATACTGAAACAATTTCAAAAATAATTTCTATATCGACTTATTTATCGCATTTGAATTTTTGTTAGAAGAGAATTCGGGTGCCGTAAACTTTGTTGTTGTTGTTGTATTGATTTTAAAATTGTATTACGTAGGTTCTTAGAACATTAATTATTTTCACTCATAAAAGTTAATTAAAGTGTCGTAATTAAAAAATATAGTAGGTACTAAAATGTATTAAATTATCCAGCGACATTTACCGGTCTCATACAAAAACAATGAGTAATTGTCAGTTTTTCTATGTAGACTTCCAAATACACATTAATGAAACTGTAGCAACTGTAAAAGTGAGTTCCGTCCATCAAGTTGTGAAGTGAACAAAAAGTGAATATGTAAAGTGGGAGTTAGAGAGAGTTCGTAGCTACTAGCTAGAGTGACCGTATAGTTTTTGTTGCACCATATTGCACCGGCCAGCAGCCAGCAGCCAACCGCCAGTTTAATATCGACACTATGACGCTGTTCCCTCATACATTATGCAGGGACGTCTCTTCACGGTTTTAGATATTTGTTAATATACCTATATCGGGGACACTAGCTCTGGGAGACACTTTTCAAAATGTAAAAGTTTTTTTCAGTTTATAAACTTGCTGACAGATCTATTTTAGAGAATGTAATATAGCGCGTGTAAAAAATATGTCCACATAAAGAATCTTAAAGTAAGCGGAATATAAAAGAGGCGAAAGAAGTATGCCAGGGTCGTAGCAAATGGAAGTTGATTATCTTGTCTACCCCTCTTGGTCGATCCAGTATTTGTCAATTGTATGTACTATGAAATGTTATAGAAATTGTGTGAGTAGGCTAATTTAAAATTTGGTTAAATTTTCATGTTTTGCTTATTGAGAAATTATTTAAAAAAATATATGAATCGATAAATTAAAATCTAAAACTAAACTATCGAGCAAATAAAAAATATATAATTACCAAAAAATATAACTAATTACTATGATAGGCAAAATATGTTATATTTACAATAATAATAGTGTCGGTCTCCGTCTGGGGAAGTACCTGTTAAAAGAAATTATAAATTGTTACTTGACAGTCTTGAGACTAATATGTCAAAATTAAAAAAAATATATAAAAACAAAATGAGATAAATACCACTACATATTAAAAAAATCTGTGATACTCTTTCTCTAAAATAGAATCTGAGGTTATAAATAAATACAATAGTTAGGAACTTCAACAGTTATGGAATAGTATGTTTCTGTGGGGTAAACAGAGACGTGGAGATTTATTTTGTTTTTCTTTGACTTTAACTTTAATTAAACTAGTATTGAACAATGTGCTACGACGCTACAAACGCTACGACCCATCGTAGCGACAACATTACAAACATACTAACTAGGTAGGTAAGGTATTTTTATATAAACTTAGTTAAATAATAACGTATTTGTTGCAGGTGGGTTCAATGCTTCTTTGTGACAGAATAAAAAAAAATTTTATATGTTAGTAATTATTTATTGGCAACATTTTAAATTTCTTTGTAACGTAGTGGTTATATTCTGTTCTTATTTGGCGACAATCTTTACTCTATGGGAGCCGCCATGTTTAACATTAACAATATGAATGTAAACCAACGAACAATGAAAATTTAATTTAATTTAATGAATTTCAAACACATTATATTTATTTTCTGCACATCTTAACTATACCAAATCTCATACTCCTCACTGACGCGCAACATAGTTAAAAAGAGGTACAAGATATTTTTCTGGGTGTAAGATTTTGTTTCGTATGTGACTAACCAAAATAACTTAGAATCATTTCTAAAGTAATGAATATCTAATATTGTAAACATTATTTTAAACCATAAAACTTAACTTATTATATAGTTTCTGCGCCCGGCTTTGTCCGTGATCATTTTCGATGTCTCAAACAATCAAGTTGTATTCGAGTCTATAAGTGAATAAATAAATAAATAAAGACCAGATAAATATTTTTCCCATACACACTTTGTCACCCCATTCTCCCCTTAGGGGTTGAATAAAATCAACACCCTCTCCAAATTTCTTTTTATCCTTAACGTTTTAGTCTGGCAGGACAATGATATGTATATTCGTTATAAACATTATATTTGATTGTCTCTACCTACTCCTCCTGGGATAAAAGGCGTAATGTTACATAGAAGGAAATATCAACAAAATTACCTACTTAACTTGAACACAGTGGTTATATAATAAACAAAAATAATTTAATCTAACATCAACCCGAAGTCATTAAACCGGAGCGCCAACTTAAACCCAAAAATCTCAACACAATCTGTATTCTCATTTCTGTGCGCATTTCATCCCAACAGAACGAGTTGCAAAACCGCATCCGGGGTGGGACCACCTTGCTCCCCTTGGCCCCCTGGCCCCCCTGGTCCCCCCGCTGGGTGCGTGAGTGTCTCAATTTGGTGTAGGGGACTTAACGAGGAGCAAACGACGACTGTAGGTATTTTGAAGCGTTGACATGAGTGTTTTATGGATTTTTATTAAAAAATGTGGTTCTAGGTGACAGAGCTGATGTCTTTATTATATTTAAGACAACTTCTGTCCGTGGTTTCACCCGCGTGGAAATAGATTCAAAATATATAATCCCGTAGCTGTAATTTGCTACGCTTTGCTTTTGCGGTACAAAAATTGGTATATGTCATTCTCTGACCCCTAAACTACCACTATGCAAAAATCATGTCAATCCCGTGAAAAACAAAAACAAATCTATCCCACGGGAACCATCATTTTTCCGGGATAAAAAGTGTCAAATTTCATCCAGTTCCGTTCAGCCGTTCTGGCGTGATTGAGTAACAAACATACATACATCAATACAAACTTTCGCGTTTGTAATATTAGTGGGATGTCTTAGGTTGGTATTTAACGCACAGAAGAAACAATACTTTGACTCCCCAGATCTTCTGGCGCAGGTCAACTTCAGGGCAAACTTAAAAAGAACTCGTACACTTGACCTGTTCACAATAGCTAGATCGAAATCTAACGCGGGACTCAGAGCGCCTCTTCGCAGGATATGCAAGCAGTATGATGAAGGTCTGGTCTCGGTTGACATATTTAATCTTAATTTGCATAAATTTAAGAAGTGCGTATGTAGGATGTTGGAGGTGTAGATGAAAATAATTGCATTGTTTGTGCTACCCTATTTCTCTCTGTATGTGTTATTGTTAGTTTGTTTAGAATTTGGATTAGGTATAATGTGTTAATGTCGTTGAATTTTTCTATAACTCTTGGTGGGAATAGTTTAAAGGGTAGGGCACTTTCTCACTTATTTTTTATTTTATTATTCTTATCTTGTGTATGTCTTTTTTATTATTATTATCTTGTGTACATAACGTTACCTACACCTTTTGTAAATTCTCCTTGTAAATAAATAAATAAATAAATACTAAGTACAGGAATTTCTCTTACATTTGAAATTCTAATGAAAATATAAAAATACAACCATGGGATAGCCACGCACAAGCCAATAAGAGTCTCTTTGGTTTACATTCTTTTCACATTATCACCAGTGTTTTGTCAAATATACTTGCGACTCTATCTACCCCTATGGATCATTGGCGTAAAGATATATGAAGTTTGTAAAACGAAGGAGCCGAGTTCAATCCTGAATCGAAACAAATCAACTTCTTAATTGCTTAAAAAACCGGCCAAGTGCAAGTCGGACTCCTGCACGAAGGGTTCCGTACCATTATCTATAGAAACGGCAAAAAAAATCACGTTTGTTGTATGGGAGCCCACTTAAATATTTATTTTATTCTGTTTTTAGTATTTGTTGTTATAGCGGCAACAGAAATACATCATCTGTGAAAATTTCAACTGTCTAACTATCACAGTTCATGAGATACAGCCTGGTGACAGACGGATAGACAGACGGATGGACAGTAGTCTTAGTAATAGGGTTTCCGTATTTACTCTTTGGGTACGGAACCCTAATTAAAGTAATGTCACTAATAATAGCAACTCACTAAATGTAGACATCGTTACCAGCAAGGTATAAAGTTAATATTGGTAGTACCTTTGTAATAGACAAGAGTATCTACAAGTAAATAGGATCATGTTAGCACCGCTATATTACTGTTATAGCACCCGAGACACGTAACATCGTGTTTGTAGGAAATCTGCGCTCCATCATGAGAGAATAAATCCTACCTCCCCCCCTACCCCCCGCTACCCCTAGCCACCCCCTGCACGGTACGCCCGCGCCGTGTATATGTCTAGTTATTGCTTGTAGGTAACATTGGGGGCTGGGAATCTGATCTTACTAAATATGTATGTTGTGATGAGATGAAAACTAATTGATGTGAGATTCTGAACATGTTTGATGTCAAGCGTGCTAATAGGTACGTGCTTGAGAGGCTACATAAAGCCGGTGTCCGCACTTCTCTTAAAATAGCAGATACTTAACACATTATGTGCAGCAACAGTCTTGCCACCTGTTCAGTTTTATATTGATAACTGGCAAAAAGTGGACAATGTTACTGGTCTCTCTGGCCACATGGCGAGGTATATGGACCGAGTGTGTGTGTCTGTGTGTATTTTCTTCATTATAGGTAGTATATTTCACAAGAGAGAGCTGGTGATAAGAATAGATACCAAAGTCTATATATTATATATTCAATTAAATAAATTATAAATTACTAGCTGGTTACTGCTAAGCTCCTTTGGGTCGAAGCGTGATATTATATACAACTCTGGATTTACACTATAGGGATTTACACAAATTCAAAGCGTAAGTAAAACTTTTTTCGCGTTATCAAAAACGCTTTAAAACCTATACAAGAATTTAACCTTTACATGATTATCTATTCAGTCGCAGAATTACTAATAAATTCAAAAGAATTCTTTCTATTTGATAATAATTAACAATAGTTTAATTAATTTAATTTTTAATCTAATTAATTACGGTGCACTAAGGATAAATCCGGCCGGAATTAGGCTATCAAATACAATTTTTTTTTAATTCTACTGGTAATTCCAGAGATTAGCGCATTCAAACAAACAAGCTCCAGCTTTATTATTAGTATAGATAGATTATCGTATTGTGACACTTTTGCAGCGCAAATTTTTTTCATCATTATAATTAAAACTATAATAATTTGCAACAATTAAACGAAGTGACTCATTAAGATTCTAACTGAAATCACCAATTTATTTTATTTCAACCGAAACGCTTTCACTTCTTACAAGTGTTTCACGTACATGAACACATATTTCTCTTCTAAAACTCCAAAATATACACACATGTGGTCTTGATGCGGTAAACAATATACAAGAACAGGGACTACATTGTGTGCCACTTGTAATTTCTCCAAGGGAAATGTACTAGAAAGTTACCAACTTTGTTTTACCTAATTAATTAAACGAACTTTTGACAAAGAGGCTTTTTGATCTCAAAAGACCTCAACGGAACTGACCACTCGTTAGCTATAACCTCAAGGAAGCCTTAAGTCTCCACTACGGTGTAGAAACAACAGATAATTTACTCTGTTAAAATAGGTGGTACGTGGCCGAGAGGTTAAGACGTCTGGTATTAACTAATCAGACCACGGGTTCGATCCCGGATCCCCATCATGTATCAATGGATTCATTCATTAAATACTTATGTACATAATCCGACAAACCACAATTAGAGGCTTTTCCATCTAAATATACCTCAACAGAACTGGCTAACCGTTAGGTGTAGCCTCATGAATACGAGGGAGACTTGGTGTTCCGCTGGGTACTCTGGAACCGTAAAATGGTTTCGGGAGCTGTAAGGCAACCCGTAAAAAAAAAAAGAAAAATTGCAGTAATAGGCAACATGGACTGGCCACACAGCAAAGTATAGAAGCCGTGAATATATACATATAAGTGTGTGTGTATATAAATTTAATTACGGTCCTTTTAAAAGTAAATCCTTAAATCAGATAGCAACCTTAACCTTACGCTAAAAAAGGGTGCAAATAATCTCAAAAGCAGCTATCACATAAGGGTTTACCCTGATTGTCTTACATCGTTAACTCATGTAGATGGGAAGGGTGGTTGCTACGCGCTACGTGTCGTAGCTCTATTACAGCTACGACGTAGACTATTTGTTAAACATATTGTTACTTACACGATCTTATTTGATTTATGGTAACCGGTAATACACATACATACATCTTCATGCCATTTATACCTTGAGGTGTAGCCAGATACACCAGTTATCTATATGTGGCAAGGCTGTGTGCCAATGCCTTTTGAAATTAACTTTATATTAGGAACACAAGGAGAAAATAATATCAAAGATATCTCGTAGCTCTACGACTCGTAGACTATTTGTTAAACACTAGCTAAAATAGAATATAGAGATATCGTACGTTTCTATTCGTATAATAATTTTTAGAATCGGTTCAGAAGTTTCAGAGATTACCCCCTACATCCAAACATACAAACTTACCGGCACCAACCGTCTTCAAATTCTACGACGTAATATTTATTATTTCTTACTTTTTAGTGCAAATTTTTGAAGTCTGCACACTTTTTTTTTTAAAGTTAATTTATTTATATTGAGCGTCAGTTTAGTATGTCACTGAAAAGTGTCTATTGAACTAACAATTGTTATCCTATAAAATACTTGTTCAATTATAATTATAATAATTACATTACAATAATTATAAAAGTGTGTAAGATTTAACTTCAATAATTATAATTACTTTACTTCCTGTTACATATTTCCGTACCATTTGACATATCACTTTCGTTGCATAATTCATCAAATAACTCCATACAAATGTATGCCATAATAATAATATTGCTAAGATGTTATATATAAAAAAAATCACATCAACTTACCTACATTAACATAGTTATAGCTAGATTAGCTGTCCGCCCCCGGCTTCACCCGTGGATATTTTCGAACAAAATAAAATATAGCCTATAACACTCAAGGATAAATGTACAGCTTTATATTGGTGAAATAATTTTTAGAATCGGATCAGCAGTTTTAGAGATTATCCCTTACATCCAAACTTACAAAGTTTACCTCTTTATATTATTAGTATAGATTGTATGTCATATCTTGATCATACAAGTGACATAATACGGACAGATGGCATAATATATCGTTATCTAACAGACACCTACATAAACAGGTGGGTATTGTGTTATAGACACATATATGTATCCTACATATTCATGATTAGAGAGCCACTCATGGGGTTCACTGTGTTTAATTTTTATTATATTTAAACTTTGTATGTAGATATATATTATTTTATATTGTTTTAATAAAGTGTTTTACTGAAGTACTCAAAGTGCACTAGTAAAATTTGGTAGATACAAGTAATTAATTAACGATTCCTGTTTTTTTTAATTTAGTCTTTAGATGAGTAAATTGTAATAACTGACAGATGTGACTAGCAATAAATAAAATAATTGTTCAAGTTTCAAGCTCTATAAACATATGTAAAGGACTAAGTTATATTATATTAATATTGTATTAATTGACCTACATTCTATCTATCCTTTTATCGCAACAGGGGTAGGCAGAGACAATCGAATGCCAGTTGCTACGATCCTGACATACCTCTTTCGCTTTTTTTATATTCATCGTATACCTTTCATACATGCTTGGAGATTGTGTCTACTTTTAATATTGCTTCGATCAATACATTTTTTATATGTTCAATAAAAGCACACCTAGGTCGTCCTCTGCCAGCATTTCCTTTCACTTCAGCCATATAAACATTTTTATTCATTTTGTTAGATACATATTTACAAATAAGACAATTCTTATAAAGTTTTTGGTTGGCTATCTCTGTGCATAAAATACGTCAATCCGTTGCTCCGGTTTGACGTGGAAGAAGGAGAAACATACAATGAAAAATACTCTCTTCAGAAATATATATCTATCTATATTTATAGTAATATTATAAGGAGATAGTTCGTAAGTTTGGATGATGGGGTAATCTTTACCGATTCTAAAAATTATTTCAATAATAGTAAGCTGCATTATCCGTGAGTGCTATAGACCTATATATACTTGTTCCTGAAAATAATATTTTCAGTAAACATCTATGTAGATTGTAATTAAACAAAATACATGTACGAGTTGTATCACAGCACATTATAATACAGAACAAGTTTGGTGAAGTTGGAGCTATTATTTAAAACGGCTCCGACACATAACTGTAATTATGTACCAAGTATGGGGGGCGGGCACGGGGCACGGGGCACGGGGACACACCGCGCGCACACGGGGCAACTAGGTACACTCACTTACATATTATTTATACTATTAGATTATTTTAGTTTTCAAAGAGCCAAAAAAGTCGTTGAAACGCATGTTTTCCGGATTTTGAAATATAAATGATTAGCTCATTCAGTCGCTTTATTTAAATTGTTCTCGTAGTTTTCTAGTTTATAATAAAAAAACCGGCCAAGTGCGAGTCGGACTCGCGCACGAAGAGTTCGGTATCTATAAAAACGGCAAAAAAACACGTTTGTTGTATGGGAGCCCCCCTTGAATATTAATTTTATTTTAATTGTATTATTTATTTTTAAAGTGAATAATATACCTCAATATTCTGTGAATATTTCAAGCGTCTACCTGTAGCCGTTATCAATATCGAGCAAAAAGGAGCAAAAAAATAACGTTTGTTGTAGGTAGTTAGTTATTCTGTTTTTTAGTACTTGTTGTTATAGCGGCAACAGAAATACATCATCTGTGAAAATTTCCCGCGACTTCGTACGAGTTGTATTAGAAATACAACGGTTGTAGCCTATTTCACCGCCTTTTGTACACCTCTACACCCCCTAAGGAATATACCTTCCAATTTTCATATTTATATCTTCAGTGGTTTAGGCTACGCGTTGTATGTCAGTCAATCAGCGACACGACAGTTTTATATAGGTATATGAAGCTGACGAATTTATACATTATGTATGTTTGAACGCGCTAATCTCAGAAACTACCAGAACTAGCAATTTAGCGTTAAATACCACTTTTATTTAGGAAGGTTATATATGTATATACTAGGGCCATTATTCATAAACGTATTTTAGCAACGTTTGTTAGAAAGTGACAAAACATATTTTAACTAAAACGCTTCTAAAATGTGTTTATGAATTAGGTTTATAACATTACGCTACGACCCAAAGAAGCGAAGCAGTAACCATAAAAGTTCACCAAACAATAGTTTCACGGGCAAAGCTGGGGTGGAAAGCTACTCATCAACAAATATTGTTTAAACAATGCTAATGTCAGTTAACTTTTCTACCTAGTTTTACTACAAAATATTATAAATGCATATGAGTATTGTGTGTCTGAGTGTACCAACTTTTGGGAGTATAAAAGACACGTTTTTTTAATTATCCAGCCTCCCAACACCCTGTGGACACATTCGCTTTTTATTATCCCCCCCTCCTCATGTGGTCACCGGGGTGGGGGAAGAATACTGTTCTCAGTTTTACTTTATCATGCGCTAAGTGTTTTAATACGCACCACTCGCCAGGTTGCTTATATTCCGTGCTTATGCTTGGAAATAAAGTGGCGTTATCAGGTACTTCGGTCAATTTCTTAGTTAAAGTGGCGTTATCAGGTACTTCGGTCAATTTCTTAGTTAAAGTGGCGTTATCAGGTACTTCGGTCAATTTCTTAGTTAAAGTGGCGTTATCAGGTACTTCGGTCAATTTCTTAGTTAAAGTGGCGTTATCAGGTACTTCGGTCAATTTCTTAGTTAAAGTGGCGTTATCAGGTACTTCGGTCAATTTCTTAGTTAAAGTGGCGTTATCAGGTACTTCGGTCAATTTCTTAGTTAAAGTGGCGTTATCAGGTACTTCGGTCAATTTCTTAGTTAAAGATTTTTCAAAAATGAAGTTCAACGAACTAAATATAAATTATGAATGCCTAACTTTGTTTAAACATTAAATAAAACATTATATATTATGATTGATTTCTTCAAATCGGTCCAGTAGTTTCGAGTTCAATACGAACAAACAAGCTCTCTTTTATCTATACTAATATAATAATAAAGCTGAACAATTTGTTTGTTTGTACGCGCTAATCTCTGGAACTACCCGTCGGATTTGAAAAAAATATTGTTGCATTTGATAGCCTAATTCTTGAGAAAGGTTATAACGTAACGCTACGGCCAAAAGGGACGGACCAGTATCCATAAACGCGGGTGTAACCGCAAGGTACATCTAATATATTATATTAGTAAAAGATATAGATTCTCTTGATGTTATATTTTCCTTCACACTACCTGATGATAAATATGTTATTTGCTTGTGAACAGAATAGAATGTTTGAAAAGTTAACACAAACATAGCTATATTTATTATTCTTTGACAATATTTATACTTTGCGTCGCATTCACAAAAATTGGTCTTGCGAAAATACACGAAACTTTGGCTATTTAAGTATTAATATAAAAACTATTATATAAAGCAAGAGAGTATGTGAAATTATCTATATAATAATATGAAAAAATATATACATTATTAAATATATTAAGACAACTCGAATTCGCTAAATCGGTTGAAAATACGCCTGAAATTGAGGATATGTGAAATCTATATATTATATAAAAGAAAGTCAGTTAGTTACACCATTTATAACTAAAAAACGGCTGTACCGATTTGGCTGAAAATTGGTAGGGAGGTAGCTTAGAGCCAGGAGACGGACATATGATAGTAGCGGTAGTGGTAGGAGTAGGGGTAGGGGTAGAGGTAGTGGTAGAGGTAGTGGTAGTGGTAGTGGTAGTGGTAGTGGTAGTGGTAGTGGTAGTGGTAGTGGTAGTGGTAGTGGTAGTGGTAGTGGTAGTGGTAGTGGTAGTGGTAGTGGTAGTGGTAGTGGTAGTGGTAGTGGTAGTTGTAGTTGTAGTTGTAGTTGTAGTGGTAGTGGTAGTGGTAGTTGTTTTCCACGGACGAAGGAAAGTAAATAGCAGGCAAGCCAACGTTTAGGCAGGACAACGTCTGCCGGGCCCGCTAGTTATCTATATAATAATATGAAAAAAATAATACATTAGTAAATATATTAAGACAACTCGAGTTCGCTAAATCGGTTGAAAATACGCCTGAAATTGAGGATTTTCAGGGCTTCATAATATCGTATCCAATAGTATCGTATCGTAGAGTTATCGCGTAATCTATAAAAAAAATCTGCAGCAGGTAATTTGTATTGCGACAAACATTATTCTCTGTCTCACTTCAATCCGTTTTCAGAAGAAACTCAGACAGGAAACAGGACCTCTGGTTCAAGGTGAAAATGGCGTAAAGTTATAAAATGGGTTAATTTAAATAGCGTCCCACATATTATACACGCTAATGTAGCTATACAAGCGAGGTATAATCTCGACGCGCCTAATGAAAATAACTTTATTTGCAGTCGGTTGGGAGCGGAAAAGCCACATTTTCGACTTTTCCCTGGACGCCGCGTTGCATTTCGTGAAATGGGGAATTGATGGAGCTGTATTAAGGTATGATTTTGATATTATTATGATATTTTGTATGACATAATTAACAGATTTTAATTTTAATTTGATAATTGAATTGGTTATACATATTGGTTAAATCTTTTAGTTCATAATTATATTATTTACTTTTCTTAATATACTTCATAACTTAAACATTACAACAAATATATATCTACCTATATTTTCACTTTTCTTAATTTGATAGGTTTGACTCACTGACACATAATTATTGTCAAAGTTTATATATTACCACTGAATGGATTTGGATACGAATTTCATTCCCTGCATTTCTCTTCACAATCGTCGAGCATGTATGACAGGTACGATTATATAAAACAAGCGAAAGAGGTACGTAAGGATCGTAACAAATGGCATTCGATTGTCTCTGCCTACCTCTGATAGATAGAGTTAGTAGGTAATATACGTGTTTATTTACAATTGAAATAAAACACAGATATACTTATATACTCTGTTTTCTTTATAATTACTTTACTTTATAAGTAAAATTTCGCTGGATTTTCATGTAGAAAAATAAGGTTATATGCATATGAAATACCCTAAAAAATTCAAGCTTATAGAATTGCAGGCAAATTCCATATCACAACATATTATAAAACAAACTCCTCCGCTGCTTATGTCTGTTTGTCTGCCTGTAGCCTTTCCACACAAAAACTACTAAACTAATTTTGTTGTGGTTGTGACTATTAGATAGGTTTATTCATCGGGAAGGTTTACGAGTATTAAACGTGGACCTATCATGTTAAGGAGCTGAGCATTAACACCATAAGTGCATCAAGTCGGGGAAATAGTTAGCTCCAGCGAGTTCCATGACGTATGCTGTCTAATCCGTTAGAGATATAATAAAATGATGTAGGAAAGAATTGTGTAGAATAAAATAATGTACAAGAAAGTCCAAGTTGTTGTAAACCTATATTGTACCCGTGCGAATCCGGGGGCGAGGTCGCTAGTGTCAAATAAATATCTCCTTGTTTTAACCACTCTAAATAAGTTTCTAATATTTTGTCGCAAATGAAATTATTTAAGGTTAGACCACGAGGCGCGGGCGAAATGGGGTGTTGGATTGCGCTACAATAAATATTTTAATGAAATTATACCGACGCCCTTATCTCTAATCGTTACGAAAGGGTTCCTTAAAACTCTACTCATATTCTCAACTTTAATACCAAACGAATAGAGATGAATTTAATATAACAAGTACAAGTTTAATAGACACATACCTAAATCGTGGATTACAATCATTAGTAAGTTTATGTTTGGGAACTTTGTTTAGATGTCTTTTATGATTCTCTCATTATATCTATTCTACACCATTACTTTGAATCTCATCAAAATATTTAAATATTTATACATTACAAGCTTCTGTCCGCGGTTTCATCCGCGTGGAAATAGATCCAAAAAGAAATAATGGCTGGCTGTAATTTGTCCCTCCCCCGCCCGCTTTCGCGGTATAAAAAGTAGTATATGTATTCTCTGACCGCTAAACTACCAATATGCAAAAAATCATATCGATCCCGTGAAAAACAAAAACAAATCTATCCCACGGGAACCATAAATTTTTCCGGCAAAAAAAGTAGCCTATGTGCTATTCCAGACTATAATCTATTTCTGTGACAAATTTCTTCCAGATCCGTTCAGCCGTTCTGGCGTGATTGAGTAACAAACATACATACATCCATACAAACTTTTTCGTTTATAATATTAGTGGGATAAAGGCACAAAACGTCACAGACTTAGAACCCAGAAGGTATTTGGGCCTGAAGTTATTGCAAGCTGCATGTAGCTGAAAAGAGCACTCCAAAGTACACAATTTCCTCTTCTTATGACTTAAATAGCTCACTGGCATTTTTACAGTGCAGCGTGCAGAAAACTGTGGTTGGGCATACAAGAATTTTACGCTCACCGGACAAAATCAGACCGGAGTTTAAAATCGTAAAAAAAAGATAAGTCGTGCTTCGGAAAGCAAATAAGTTGGCGTCAGCATTTTTCTGTAAACGAAATACATATATTTTTAGAAAGGTTAAATGTAGAATTTTGTATGATATTTATCTAAGTGAGAATTGAAAATATAATGAAAAATGTGCTTCAAACTCGGTTCAGTCATTTAATTGCTATTATTGTTCTTACTGATAGTATCTCATGAAAATCCTTTAAACTAATTAATAGATATTATATTAGCTTGAGTATGATGCATATATCAAAGTTTTAGCTAGATATTATAAGTGAACAACATTTTCTTTTGGAGTGACAAGCATCTAAAGTTTAATATTAATATAGCAAGAGATATATATTTATATATGTTATCGCGATGATAGAGGTCCATAGTTTTTGTGGTCCCATATGTCGCTCCCTAACTATCCTAGTTGTATTGTACTTTAATAAGGGCTTGTGTGCACTTTTTGTTCTCTTTATGACAGAATAGTTAGTCGACAGCGGGAGGCTATGGCGAGCGTTATATCTATATGTTGCTATATTTAAAACTTACTAATGGTTGATGGCGTTGTCAGAGATGCTGGTAACATTGTCCCCATTACGTAAATACTGTTATTCTAGTTCTAAGTATTGAGTTTGTGATCATTAATAGGTATAAATTGTTTGAATTCGAGAGCAATTACAAGTTTGAAATATAACTATATAATTAAAAACAGAAACTCAACAGAACTGGCCACTGGCCAAATCGGCTGAAAAAAGGTAACTTAATTGGCCTTTAGCTGGTTACCCTGGCCTGGAACTGATAACACGATTGTGGGAGCCGTAAGGTCCCGTGAAGAAAAAAAAATTATTTCCTAAATTTGTTAAAGTATCAACTGCAAAATTTTTGTAGAAGCGACGAGTATTATCATAGCACTAAGTTTATTATTATATTATATTAAGGGATGAACAGTTATTTTGAAAATTATGCATTCACGAAAACTGTTGCAAAAACTACTGAACCTATATTGTTGCGGTTTTCACTATTAGGTGATTCACCGGGAAGGTGTGGGAGTATAAATTATGGACCTATCATGTTTAGGAGCTGAGCAATAACAATATTAGTTAATTAAGTCGGGGAAAAGTTCGCTTTAGCGTGTTTTCATGGCGTATTGCATATTGCAACCTAACAAATGAAAGTTGTAATCAGAATGAGATACGCAGGTGAATATAGATGCGAACTCGTAGGTAACAGCTAGTACATTTGATGAGTTTATCATCAGTAATCTAGTCCACTCGAGCATTATCACATAACCATAGTAATTGCATTTGATCCAACATAGTACGTCGCTCGCTATATTAGAGATATAATATTTTTAATAAATCACCTTTTCTACTTGTTAGTACCGCTCATTACTATGATAACATATCAATTGATAATATATATGATAGTGCTATTTTATGTGGATTATAGTATTATGTATATTGTGGCTTGTACGGGATATTGACTAATTTATGTGACTATTATCTGAAAAATTAACTACTCACACACCGTGAAGATTATTTGTATAGTTAATGTTTGGAAAGAGAACTGTCATAGAATATAGTCAAAGTCCACCACAAAGACCACTTCACGCCGTCCACTGAACGGATTTTTTACTATTAAGTGCAATAGAATAGAAGTATAGACGCCAACAGTAACTTTACTTACTCAACATACGGCAGACTTTTTAGTTCGAGTGAGATTTTTACATCATCATCACTAGATATTATAAATTCGCCGCCACGTCTGTCTGTTTGTACCCTTTACACGCAAAAAGTACTGAACCGATTTTGTTGCGGTTCACTATTAGGTAGGTTGATTGACTGGGAAGGTTTACTAGTATTAAAAATGAACAAAAGGATTAACAACATAAGTGAATCAATTCGGGGACAAACTTAGCCCCAGCGAGTTATCATGGCATATGCTGTCTAATCCTTCAGAGATATAAAAAATGTATGTAGGAAAGAGTTATGTAGAATAAAATGATCTACAAAATAGTCTGCGGTAGCGTATATTTATCTCTAATAGATAAGTAGTTATAAGCGTATTTACGTACTTATTCAAATTGTTGTAAATCCGTATTGTACCCGTGCGGAGCAGGGAGCGGGGTCGCTAGTTATGTATAAAGAAATCAAATACCGACGTTGCTAAATAAAAATCATAATGTTAATATTTTTCATGAACTAAAAATGTAACAACCTGAAAAACTTGCTGGATTGTTTGAGCTGAAAATATAAGTTATTTTCACGAACAATCTAAATGACTGTATTTTCGTCATCAATATTTTTGCATAGAGTTATAAACATTGAATATTACATTCCGCTCTGGTTTCGCAGTGGATTTTTTTAAAATGTGACAAAAAAGTATCTGTGCAATTAGTACATCGATCCGTTGCTCTATTTAGAACAAACAAACAAACAAACACACTTTCGCAATTATAATATTGTTAAGGATGTTTAAATGACTAGTTATTTACAAACCAATTAGCTTGTTGTCAATCCTAAATATATATACCTACCTGCTGCATACTTCATGTCTATTCTCCAGTTTTAATTATTACGTTGGTGGTATACAAATTGTTGTCTCTACCTGCTGCATACTTCATGTCTATTCTCCAGTTTTAATTATTACGTTGGTGGTATACAAATTGTTGTCTCTACCTGCTGCATACTTCATGTCTATTCTCCAGTTTTAATTATTACGTTGGTGGTATACAAATTGTTGTCTCTACCTGCTGCATACTTCATGTCTATTCTCCAGTTTTAATTATTACGTTGGTGGTATACAAATTGTTGTCTCTACCTGCTGCATACTTCATGTCTATTCTCCAGTTTTAATTATTACGTTGGTGGTATACAAATTGTTGTCTCTACCTGCTGCATACTTCATGTCTATTCTCCAGTTTTAATTATTACGTTGGTGGTATACAAATTGTTGTCTCTACCTGCTGCATACTTCATGTCTATTCTCCAGTTTTAATTATTACGTTGGTGGTATACAAATTGTTGTCTCTACCTGCTGCATACTTCATGTCTATTCTCCAGTTTTAATTATTACGTTGGTGGTATACAAATTGTTGTCTCTACCTGCTGCATACTTCATGTCTATTCTCCAGTTTTAATTATTACGTTGGTGGTATACAAATTGTTGTCTCTACCTGCTGCATACTTCATGTCTATTCTCCAGTTTTAATTATTACGTTGGTGGTATACAAATTGTTGTCTCTACCTGCTGCATACTTCATGTCTATTCTCCAGTTTTAATTATTACGTTGGTGGTATACAAATTGTTGTCTCTACCTGCTGCATACTTCATGTCTATTCTCCAGTTTTAATTATTACGTTGGTGGTATACAAATTGTTGTCTCTACCTGCTGCATACTTCATGTCTATTCTCCAGTTTTAATTATTACGTTGGTGGTATACAAATTGTTGTCTCTACCTGCTGCATACTTCATGTCTATTCTCCAGTTTTAATTATTACGTTGGTGGTATACAAATTGTTGTCTCTACCTGCTGCATACTTCATGTCTATTCTCCAGTTTTAATTATTACGTTGGTGGTATACAAATTGTTGTCTCTACCTGCTGCATACTTCATGTCTATTCTCCAGTTTTAATTATTACGTTGGTGGTATACAAATTGTTGTCTCTACCTGCTGCATACTTCATGTCTATTCTCCAGTTTTAATTATTACGTTGGTGGTATACAAATTGTTGTCTCTACCTGCTGCATACTTCATGTCTATTCTCCAGTTTTAATTATTACGTTGGTGGTATACAAATTGTTGTCTCTACCTGCTGCATACTTCATGTCTATTCTCCAGTTTTAATTATTACGTTGGTGGTATACAAATTGTTGTCTCTACCTGCTGCATACTTCATGTCTATTCTCCAGTTTTAATTATTACGTTGGTGGTATACAAATTGTTGTCTCTACCTGCTGCATACTTCATGTCTATTCTCCAGTTTTAATTATTACGTTGGTGGTATACAAATTGTTGTCTCTACCTGCTGCATACTTCATGTCTATTCTCCAGTTTTAATTATTACGTTGGTGGTATACAAATTGTTGTCTCTACCTGCTGCATACTTCATGTCTATTCTCCAGTTTTAATTATTACGTTGGTGGTATACAAATTGTTGTCTCTACCTGCTGCATACTTCATGTCTATTCTCCAGTTTTAATTATTACGTTGGTGGTATACAAATTGTTGTCTCTACCTGCTGCATACTTCATGTCTATTCTCCAGTTTTAATTATTACGTTGGTGGTATACAAATTGTTGTCTCTACCTGCTGCATACTTCATGTCTATTCTCCAGTTTTAATTATTACGTTGGTGGTATACAAATTGTTGTCTCTACCTGCTGCATACTTCATGTCTATTCTCCAGTTTTAATTATTACGTTGGTGGTATACAAATTGTTGTCTCTACCTGCTGCATACTTCATGTCTATTCTCCAGTTTTAATTATTACGTTGGTGGTATACAAATTGTTGTCTCTACCTGCTGCATACTTCATGTCTATTCTCCAGTTTTAATTATTACGTTGGTGGTATACAAATTGTTGTCTCTACCTGCTGCATACTTCATGTCTATTCTCCAGTTTTAATTATTACGTTGGTGGTATACAAATTGTTGTCTCTACCTGCTGCATACTTCATGTCTATTCTCCAGTTTTAATTATTACGTTGGTGGTATACAAATTGTTGTCTCTACCTGCTGCATACTTCATGTCTATTCTCCAGTTTTAATTATTACGTTGGTGGTATACAAATTGTTGTCTCTACCTGCTGCATACTTCATGTCTATTCTCCAGTTTTAATTATTACGTTGGTGGTATACAAATTGTTGTCTCTACCTGCTGCATACTTCATGTCTATTCTCCAGTTTTAATTATTACGTTGGTGGTATACAAATTGTTGTCTCTACCTGCTGCATACTTCATGTCTATTCTCCAGTTTTAATTATTACGTTGGTGGTATACAAATTGTTGTCTCTACCTGCTGCATACTTCATGTCTATTCTCCAGTTTTAATTATTACGTTGGTGGTATACAAATTGTTGTCTCTACCTGCTGCATACTTCATGTCTATTCTCCAGTTTTAATTATTACGTTGGTGGTATACAAATTGTTGTCTCTACCTGCTGCATACTTCATGTCTATTCTCCAGTTTTAATTATTACGTTGGTGGTATACAAATTGTTGTCTCTACCTGCTGCATACTTCATGTCTATTCTCCAGTTTTAATTATTACGTTGGTGGTATACAAATTGTTGTCTCTACCTGCTGCATACTTCATGTCTATTCTCCAGTTTTAATTATTACGTTGGTGGTATACAAATTGTTGTCTCTACCTGCTGCATACTTCATGTCTATTCTCCAGTTTTAATTATTACGTTGGTGGTATACAAATTGTTGTCTCTACCTGCTGCATACTTCATGTCTATTCTCCAGTTTTAATTATTACGTTGGTGGTATACAAATTGTTGTCTCTACCTGCTGCATACTTCATGTCTATTCTCCAGTTTTAATTATTACGTTGGTGGTATACAAATTGTTGTCTCTACCTGCTGCATACTTCATGTCTATTCTCCAGTTTTAATTATTACGTTGGTGGTATACAAATTGTTGTCTCTACCTGCTGCATACTTCATGTCTATTCTCCAGTTTTAATTATTACGTTGGTGGTATACAAATTGTTGTCTCTACCTGCTGCATACTTCATGTCTATTCTCCAGTTTTAATTATTACGTTGGTGGTATACAAATTGTTGTCTCTACCTGCTGCATACTTCATGTCTATTCTCCAGTTTTAATTATTACGTTGGTGGTATACAAATTGTTGTCTCTACCTGCTGCATACTTCATGTCTATTCTCCAGTTTTAATTATTACGTTGGTGGTATACAAATTGTTGTCTCTACCTGCTGCATACTTCATGTCTATTCTCCAGTTTTAATTATTACGTTGGTGGTATACAAATTGTTGTCTCTACCTGCTGCATACTTCATGTCTATTCTCCAGTTTTAATTATTACGTTGGTGGTATACAAATTGTTGTCTCTACCTGCTGCATACTTCATGTCTATTCTCCAGTTTTAATTATTACGTTGGTGGTATACAAATTGTTGTCTCTACCTGCTGCATACTTCATGTCTATTCTCCAGTTTTAATTATTACGTTGGTGGTATACAAATTGTTGTCTCTACCTGCTGCATACTTCATGTCTATTCTCCAGTTTTAATTATTACGTTGGTGGTATACAAATTGTTGTCTCTACCTGCTGCATACTTCATGTCTATTCTCCAGTTTTAATTATTACGTTGGTGGTATACAAATTGTTGTCTCTACCTGCTGCATACTTCATGTCTATTCTCCAGTTTTAATTATTACGTTGGTGGTATACAAATTGTTGTCTCTACCTGCTGCATACTTCATGTCTATTCTCCAGTTTTAATTATTACGTTGGTGGTATACAAATTGTTGTCTCTACCTGCTGCATACTTCATGTCTATTCTCCAGTTTTAATTATTACGTTGGTGGTATACAAATTGTTGTCTCTACCTGCTGCATACTTCATGTCTATTCTCCAGTTTTAATTATTACGTTGGTGGTATACAAATTGTTGTCTCTACCTGCTGCATACTTCATGTCTATTCTCCAGTTTTAATTATTACGTTGGTGGTATACAAATTGTTGTCTCTACCTGCTGCATACTTCATGTCTATTCTCCAGTTTTAATTATTACGTTGGTGGTATACAAATTGTTGTCTCTACCTGCTGCATACTTCATGTCTATTCTCCAGTTTTAATTATTACGTTGGTGGTATACAAATTGTTGTCTCTACCTGCTGCATACTTCATGTCTATTCTCCAGTTTTAATTATTACGTTGGTGGTATACAAATTGTTGTCTCTACCTGCTGCATACTTCATGTCTATTCTCCAGTTTTAATTATTACGTTGGTGGTATACAAATTGTTGTCTCTACCTGCTGCATACTTCATGTCTATTCTCCAGTTTTAATTATTACGTTGGTGGTATACAAATTGTTGTCTCTACCTGCTGCATACTTCATGTCTATTCTCCAGTTTTAATTATTACGTTGGTGGTATACAAATTGTTGTCTCTACCTGCTGCATACTTCATGTCTATTCTCCAGTTTTAATTATTACGTTGGTGGTATACAAATTGTTGTCTCTACCTGCTGCATACTTCATGTCTATTCTCCAGTTTTAATTATTACGTTGGTGGTATACAAATTGTTGTCTCTACCTGCTGCATACTTCATGTCTATTCTCCAGTTTTAATTATTACGTTGGTGGTATACAAATTGTTGTCTCTACCTGCTGCATACTTCATGTCTATTCTCCAGTTTTAATTATTACGTTGGTGGTATACAAATTGTTGTCTCTACCTGCTGCATACTTCATGTCTATTCTCCAGTTTTAATTATTACGTTGGTGGTATACAAATTGTTGTCTCTACCTGCTGCATACTTCATGTCTATTCTCCAGTTTTAATTATTACGTTGGTGGTATACAAATTGTTGTCTCTACCTGCTGCATACTTCATGTCTATTCTCCAGTTTTAATTATTACGTTGGTGGTATATAAATTGTTGTCTCTACCTGCTGCATACTTCATGTCTATTCTCCAGTTTTAATTATTACGTTGGTGGTATACAAATGCAGGTTGTTGTTATCCGAATCCTGATAGCATTTGTCATTATTAATTATTATAATACCTACTTCTATAATAGGTAGGATTTAATTGAAAGTTTTATAATTTTATTGTTTTATTGATATGTATTATGTATAAATATATTTAGTGGATTTAAAATGTCCTTCCCTAGCGTTCAAATTTAATCAAAATCGGTTCAGTGGTTTAGCCGTGAAAGGGTAACAGACAGATAAACAGAGCTACTTTCGCTTTTATAATATTAGCACCTAGATAAATGAAGGAATATACGATCTGCCGCTTAACTATAATAAGCACCTATCTGATAATAGTGTCACATAATGAATAACTTCATTTTATAGAAGCGATAGGTATTAGCAGTAGCTATTTTTTTTATTAAGTTTATAAAGTAATTTAGAAATGAAAATTAAAATGTCTACAAGAGAGGCTTTTATACCTATTTACTATTTATACTTACCTAATTAAAAGTAAGCCTGTTGAATTTTAATAAGTGACAATTGACCAATTTAGTCTTATATTAATATTATGGTTATTTTTCTATCCACGTAATATATTTCAACGTGGAAAATTTTCGGGAATACTTTTAAATTGTAGCTGTAATATAATTAGAAATTTTTATATTTGTATTTTCATTTTAAATACTATTTTTTTTCTAACAAAATTTTCAAATTACCGCGTGAAGGTTCTGGGCGTGTTGATGATGTCACATCTTGCACAAACCTACAAATTTATAGTCACAGATTAGATAAAATAACAAGAAAATTTCATAAAAAAAAAGAAAAAAAGTTTGACAGGCAGTTATTATAATATAGTTAGTAGTCTATTGTTATTTATTTGAATTTTACATAGAAGTGACGTCACTTTCCGTTTGGAGTCACTTGACCGGAAGTATTAATTAAAGCTTATTCATTTAGATATTAAAAAAAAAATATTTATTAAACAAATAAACAAATATTATTTTCAGTGATTTTACATTATAAACTATGTTATTCTAATCCAATTATTGTCACATTGACTAATAAAATGGCAATATTCCTATATTATTTACTGGTATAATTAGTTATACTATTAACGCTATAGTGAACCTTTCGTTTCAATGATTAATGTATGCCTATGGTTATCTCTTACTCCTTAATAATATAGCTATATAATTTCAGCCGACTGATTTTAGCAGCAAACTCTACCGACGCTACAAAAAACTTATAGATATTGTCCATGTTTAAATATTTAAATTTATTGTAGTTATTTATCACAAAATATAATACAGATAATATAAGGTACATTTATTAAATAATAATAATATACATAATAAAATAAGTTACTACCCAGATTTACGAAGGAATTTAATAAATAATAAATAAAAAGAAATATCAAAATATGGATGGATGCACGTTGATGTCTTTTTCTCTTCTAAGTAGAATATTATTTTTAGTATATACCTACTGTATATACCCACCATATACCTACCTAAATATCTACAATAGGTAATACAGAGTAGAGACTAGAGATCCATATATGATTAGTATCAAAATAGTAATGACGACTATACAGGCACTTTATCTTATAGGTACTAGCTTTTTTAGCCCATGGATATATTTAAACAAAATAAAATATAGCCTATTGCAGTCAGGGATAATGTCGCTTCCTATTAGTGAAATAATTTTCAGAATCGGATCTTTATATTTTAAGGTCCTGTTTCACAATAATTGTATTTAAGATTTTAGTTAGGCTAACTTAACTGTCAAATAAAGATCATTTGTTCATTTCACAATAGTATAGCCTTTTAAAATGGTTAACTTTACAGTAAATTACCGCGACCTTCACATTGTAAATAGATACAGGCCTTAACTAGTGAAATTATAAAATAACTTACTTGATTGCAATCGGTCTCTCCACGCCATAGGGTTAGAGACGAGCCCCTGGAAGCCGGGCCAGTACAGGGGCTTGTGTTGCAAGTAGTGGGCCATGCCTGCCGCAGCCGCCGCTAGCGATAGTCTAGGAGACAGCATCCCGGCTCCTATACCAACCGGTCCGCCGGCCGTCGGTCTGGCCAGTATATGGTCTATTCCGTGAGGATTAGGGCCCGGCGGTGGGGCCTCCGCTAACGAACTTAAAGCTGCCAAAGGGGCTCCGAACCCTGATTCAAGCCCGCGCGACATAGGCGAAGATCCTCGCATCTCTGACATTTCAAAGTCCACAATAAACCACAAGTCGTATAAGCGGTATCGGCGACCGCCACTACCCGACCGCGCCACTACCAAACACCGAATGAAAAGATCTCAAAACGGAAAACCAAAAAAAAGCTGTATAGAGAAAACGCCCAGTCAATCTAAAGCTTATAAAGGTAACACCGCCCCTTTCGAGTCAGACAACCAGAAATGCATTCATCTCGCTCGTACGGTATGCAATTAGAGGGAGACGCGGCGATACGTGGCAAAGCTACATTTAACGAATCGCTATTTAATAGCGTTTCTTGTCTCTTTATAATTAAGTCGGGTGCAGTTTTTGCGGTACACACCCCCCTCTCCCCGCTTGTATCCCCTCCACTGCACTCACAGTGTCATAGTGCCAATAGTATGTAGGGTTGACACATACCTACGTCATGTAGTGTTCCTAGATAAAGAAACTTCAGTCTAGTTTGTTGGTCAGTTCTAAACTAGATTCTAATATTTACTTCATACTCTTTATAGTGAGAAATCAATAGCAAACACATTGGTCCTGCACTCCATACTCCATAGTTATAGAAGGTAGAAACCTCTCACCAATCCATATATTTTAGGATGAGCCTACTTAAAAATATATCCCCTCGACTGATCATCTCCTCCATCAGCATCGCGATTCAGCGGGGAAATGCAGCCAGTATTCTTGCCACTATTCCACGCGGACCTGGTTTATTTAGTTATTTTTAATGTTTAGATAAATTTTGAGGTTTTTATATTGTAATGTGTAAATAATTAAATAAAAAGTTACTTAACATTAACATTACTGGGAGAATAGGTATAAAGTTGATAAAACCTACCTATAATTCGGTACTTAGTAAAGTAAAAACTAAGGTATCTTTTTCATATTTTTATTTCAAAGGTTTAAGCTATTTTAAGAAAGTAATTTGAATATTTTTGTTTTCTACCCAGTAGTTTTTTTATAATAAATTTTCAATTTTTTTTTGACATACCTACTACATAATGACGTCATCATTTAGGTAAAGTAGCGATTCTGTCCCGTGGTATTACTCGTTTGTGATAAAACTAGTACCTTTAACGTGTCCTGTAGTACCTACTACCAGTTAAAAAAAAATTGAGAAATGGGGCAGAATGGCTCTTTTACCGAAATAATGACGTCACTGTTTATTATAAAAAAAACAAAAATATTTACATATGTAAATTAGTTTCTCAAAATAACTTAATTTAAAAAAAATATACCTTAGCTTTTATTTTACATACCGAATTTTCTTTTTAAATTACCATTTTTTATTTCAATGCTTGTATTGTATTTCCATCCGGAGGTCTCAAGTTCCATTATTAGCTTTTTCCAAATAAATCGACTTTCATGCTTTGTATGAGTCGATTGCATGCACTTAGAATAACTCGCTGAATGCGGACCTTGTTACTTACCGTTGTCTCTGGTGTGTCTCTGGAGCCTACTGTTGGCAACCCTGGAGGTATAATGCGGACACATTATAAAGGAAGGAAGTCGGTCATTTGTCGTCTCCACAATAAGTGGCCAATAATTTATGGCCGTTTTAACAAATATTTTATTAATTGACATTCGGGGAGTCTTTTGTGCGACACTCGATTTCATAAACCCGTAAATACACCCATTAAATTATATAACACTATACAGACGTACAGTACAGTACAGACTGCTGCAGCTGCCATGACTGATGGCGTGTCTATTGTTGATAACTTACAAACATATTTACTTTATTTAAACTGAATATTTGGTAAGTATAGGCTATATTAGCTAGGTACCTATAGTCAATTATATAGATTTGGATATATTAAAATTTAAAGTTGTACATAGGTATGGCTATGAAAGGTGATAAATTATTGTCTTAACAAACATTATATAACTAGAAATTGAAATTCCAGAGTATTAGGTGTCGTCGGACACCCGATTGGAACGAAGTTTATTTCGCTATATAATAAATAACAGGTACAAATAAATAAATTTTCAACGTTTGAGAGTAATTAATAATTAAAGGAATGTTAATAAAAAAAAAAGATTAAAATATTAATTACTATGAAAATATAAACTACTTGGAAACGTAATCAGTCCATTCAATCTTAGTAATGATTGGTTAATAACGAATATAACTACACTGCACTACATGTAAGGCTGTAACGTACTATAGCAAAAGTGTCGTGACGGTCGAAATCTTACACTTTTTTTCGGCCAAGCTCTCATTCGCCAAGAGTCTGAAGTGTAACGTGCGATAAGGAAGTTCGTTCCAAAAATCAACAATTATTTCTAATTCCTATAAATTTCACATAACCTTTCAGGTTTCAGATTATCAAATATTATTTTGATCGTTCATAGTAATAATAAGTAGTTAATTTTATTAAATGAAAGCAAGGTGTTATCCTAATTGGGTCGGCAGTCGGCAGTCGGCAGGCAATACCCCATAAACAGACAAACAGACAAAGCGGGACGGAAACCGCCATCTATCACGCTCCGGACTATTGTAGAGCATCCGGTGTTTGAGCTACGACAGCGCTTTACAGCTTACACTGTGTGTGTGTGTGTTCATACAGCGCTGGATTTTGGGACTTTTGGTCTTGTTTAGGTGGACAGATTTGTTTTGTGATTCTGGTATTCTATCTTGACCTAACGGATACATCGATTTTAATTTAAAAAAAACTTATGCACTAAAATTATTGAAGAGCCATAATATGCGAGCGTAGATCACAAACATTTGTATTTTTTTATATGTACCTAAGTATCTCTAATTTTTAAGGTCCCGAGTGTCTTTTAAACTTATTAAAAAAATAGACTTTTTTTTTTTTTGTTTTTATTAAAATAAATTTAGCGCTTAAATCGCTTAAAATAATAATATTTAAAAGTGAGGTTTTGTGCCTTAAAAGGGCAACAGCGCTATTGTGTGATGACGTACTTTATAGTTATACAACGACCGGGCTACGGGAGTCAGAAAGTTTTAAATTAGAAGTAGGTACCTAATATTTTCAATTTAGCACAAGAATTTAAAAGTTTCTAATAAAATAGCCGGCCTTATGATTATCAAAATGAGATTTACCCACCTTTATTTGTCATATTTCCCAATTAATAGCTAATTAAGGGCCCAAGGATATTCATCCAACTATTTTTTTTAAATGTATCTAGTGTATGTTAAACTCCTTTGAGGAATTTTAGATCGAGTTGTATCTTTTATAATACGAAGCAGTCACTGATTCTAATTTCTTGCTATAAAGTTGTAGTTAGACCTAAATAAATCATTTACTTATACATTATTTCTTTTATTTTTTTTAGATAATACTATATATATATTTTCATACAATAATTATCGATAAAAGGTTGCGACAAGTATCTGAATCATAAATATTAAAAATTCGTACCAGCTAGGTACTTTCTCTTGGCTGTAGACTCAGATTAAAAATAACAGGGTGCCGCGTCAATTACAATATTTATAATAAAAATTAATTTATATCACATAATAGAGTATATTTTTATTAGGATATTTTTATAAAGCAGTATTAACAATAAAACATTATATGAGGAGGGTTGTTAATACCGACTAGAGGGGATTAAGGAGACTTCGGCCAGCATCAGGTAACTTGTATGTGGTTTGTATTATATCTTTAGATGAAGTTTTCATGTTCATTTTACGTTCAAATAATAAATTTAGTTATTTATAAGTTGGCTTTTAATTATGACTGGTATAATCTAATCAATTATTAACTTAATAGGCAGACTACGCACTGGTTTGATCGGGTTTTTTAATTAAAAACTTATGTACATAATTCGACAACTTTTCCAACTGGCCACTCGTTAGACAAATACCATCACCTAAACGTGAAAGACTTGGTCACCGTTTCGGGAGCTGTAAGGCAAGCCGTGAAGAAAGAAAAAAAATCTAATCAATTTCGAAAATATGGAAAACTAAAACTACTATTGATTTGTATTTTGTTGATTTAATTAAATAGTATACATAATTATAAAAATTACAACATTAAAGAATCTGAGGTGTATTTTTTTTAAATATACTTACCTAATTGAATAAATATCTACGAATAATATTGATATCAATCGAATAAAAAACTTTGACATTATTGATTATCTGTTCACCTCCCAAAAGACGTAGCGTGATTTTTGATGCACATAAACCTTCCTCACTAGAAAACCGTATCAAAATCGCTCCAGTAGCTTTCGAGTCTATTAATCTCAGATATATCAACATCAATTTTTATATTACATGGTTAGATTAATTTTACCTGTTAATTTTAGTTCTAAGTATCAATAGCGCATACACAACTTTAACGTATAAATAGAAAGAGATCGAATCATAAGCCAAAAAGAAATGCAAAGATTCAACTTATTTCGTCCTGTTGCTCACTTAAGCTCCACCCTAAAGCTCACCATTTCAGCTCTGTTCACATACTTGTAATATAGCTAAAATATTGTTTAATAACCATTGCTCTGTTTCTATGAATATAATGTAAACCAGTATTAATATAAACAGTAATGTATTGTATATGCATTTGTTGAGTCGTCAGTTGTTGAGTTTGCAATGTAAGTCAGGTTTTTGCGGCGTCAGATGATTTTCCCAAGCGATGGAGTATGGACGTTTGTTGGAGGACATTTTAAAAGTTTTCCTCGCGTCTACTTATATAGTACTTAGATTAGTTTTCTGATTACATATAATGTTAAATAATTTGATGGCAAAATCTAATCTAAAATAAAATATGGCCACGATGCTATGACATTCGTAGCTACCATTATTCTAATTTTTTTTTGATTACAGAGTACTTATCTAGGTTACAAAAATAATTATGTCAGTTGTGAATCTGCTGAATGTATTCCATGTAGGTACTCCATAAGTATAGGCATCTATAGATACAAGAGTTATTACAGTATTTTGCCATCTGTCATTATGGGTCAATAAATTTAATACCGAAGGGAAAAATAATATTTTACAAAAAGTTTCGTCATTTCATTCTTCACCAAATAATCTATCTATAATCACGCCCTGAGTCCTAAGAAAGATAGACAGAGACAATAGATGCCATTTGCTACGAGTTACGACCGATTTCATACTCTGTCTGCTTGCCTGACTGCCTGTTACGCTTTCACGGCTAAACCACTGATTCGATTTTAATGAAATTGATACGGAGTACTTAGGCTTGAACCCGAGGGAAGGACATAGGCTACTTTTTTTTAATCCACCATAATAGGTGATGAAAGTTAGTATGGGCTCACGGGCCAATATCTAGTTTATAATAATCGACGCGTTTGCATTTGTTCAGTGTCCACTTCACCACATTCAATATTTCAATCTGCAAGTTTTTTTATTTCCAATGATAGTAAACTTCATCATCATCAACCTTTTTAACATCCACTGCTGGATCATTGGTCTCCCTCTAGCGCACCATAATAGTGGCAGGCGGGTTTGTGACCTTTACGTGCCCTCCGAAGCACGATGAGTCGATTTAAGCACATATTCTTAAAGAAAATTGGTGCTTAGCAATTGGCCAGTGAGTATAGGACTTAAACGAACCCGGGACATCCGGTTTCAAGTCCACAGTCCTACCAATTAGGCTATCGACTATCTGATATCGACTACCGTATAGTAAACTTATATATTTGACATAATTTCCAAGATTTATTTTTATTTTTAATAATTCATGCTCCTAGGTAGAGATAGTTGGTATAGTACCTATTATACTTCCACATATACAATGTTGTTTAAGGGGGCACTCTCGACTAAACTTTCTCATTAACTCTTCAAACTCAATATACTTATACCATATCCAATATAAGTATAAATAGGGGAGGTAATAGCCACCCCACTGTGCAGTTCTGATGAAATGCACAAATTGTATTAAATTATCTCACACGATTTAACTCTGGGTGTATTTTGTAAACACTTGGCCAAATGAAAACGGTTTATTATTAAATTTAAATAGTGATGTATAGGTCATTATTGAAAGTCGACGAGTGGCGGGCGGTTATTACGTTTATGGATCATATTAAGGAGATTAAACTTTAATTGGGAGATTTATTTAATTTGTGTGATTTGATGCTTTCTTTTGTTACTAAATCATAATATTTATAACAACAGGCGAAATATATCAGGATCGTAACAAGACAGACTACCCGTCCGGGGATACAGGGCGTGATGATAAATAGACATATTTGTGGGTATTGAAAATCAATACATTTTAATAAATAAATATGAAGAAAAGTAGTTTACGCTGGTTTGGAGAAGTTGAATGAATGAAGCATGAGCATGTATGAAAGGTATGATGAAAAGGCATGTCAGGCTGGTAGCAAATGGCATTATATTGTCTCTGCCTACCCCTCTTGGTATAAAAGGCGTAAAAATTATCTAATATACCTAGAGAAAGTAAATGTTATACTGTCACTGAAAACTATCATTATATTTATTGCGATAGATATTTACCGTTCATGAAATTCTAGCCCCATACTGGGCTGAAAAAAATGTCGGTGCCTACCTAATTTACCATAGCAACATAATATTTACTGTATCTACCTTACTCTAATTTATTGTAGACACCTCTTTATTTTTAACTAGCTTTCCGCCCCGGCTTCGCCCGTGTAATCATATTAAATTATATACTCCATTATGGTCTTCATATAAAAACCCCATAGAAAAAAGTTTTCAGTTTCCTGAATTTTTCTGCTTCTCAGTCGTAGTCGGCGAACTTCTGGTCATAGTACTCTTAGCAGAGCAGGGGGTAACTCTTGATGTAAATTTCAATCTTAATCCTAAGATCGTGAGTTTCGTTGCAAATTGTGTTTAAATAAGTTGTCTCATATGGTACTCGATTTAAATAAAATTGTCACTCATCCTTGCAACGAAATTAAATTCAGGATTTTAGGATTTAAATTTGAAATCTAAGTCAAGAGTAAGTCGTGGTCAATCATGGCGGTCAACAGCGCTATTCAGAATATACGAACATCAAAAAAAAAAGCCAGATCGGTCCAGCCGTTTTCAAGTGATGCTCTTACCAACGAACAGCATTTAATTTGTATTTATATAGATTAGTTTTATTTTTTATTCCATTGTCGCGTTTACTTTAGTTAATTTCCATTATTTTCGAGGAACACAGTATCTATAATAGTATTACGAACTATCCAGATAATACCTACATATTATGTAAGTAACGAACATATCCCCCGTCTACGCCTGTAGTAGGTAATCAATCGAGTAGTAACAATGGGTGCACAGTAGCAGTAATCCCGACCAAATGGGAACGGTCTCTCTATTTACTTGGGAACTAACAGTATGGATATACCTACCTTACATTAACAGATATTTGGTCCAACAAAAATCAGTGAATGATCTTTAATTAGCAAAATCTTAATTGAAGCTTTGTTTATTTTTAGTTAAGTTTTTTGTGTAAGTACCTACTTCAATGAGTTAGTTATACTTCAATATTTTTGAGTAACATTACAACTAAGTATATAAGCGTTTCTATATTATTTTTACAAAACTTATCAATGACTCTCCTAATTTTTTTTCTGTAAATGCCCACTCAGTAAAACCACACAATTTATCTTTTCTGAAAGTCTAGTGTCAGAGATTAGTGAAAGAGGCATTACCGTTACGCCGCACTCGAAATTTAGTTAAGTAACGCGCGTGTGTGCTTTATTGAAAATTAGTCGCGCCTTCAAATTTGATCATTTTCACGATTTTTTATGTTGACTTTGGTATCAAAATAAAAAGCGCGGATGGTTTGAAAATAAAAAATACTCAACATTGCAAATTTTTCACTCTTTAAATTATGTTTTATTTATATTTGTAATATTTTCTATATTAAATAAAATTTAGATTCTTGTTATGGAATAATTCGAGAATTATGTGTTATTTTTATATTACAAATTTTTTTGTATATAGCTCACAAAAAATACATTTTTATATCTATTAATTTTTCCAAAAACATTTTTTTCTCGTTTTTTTTATGAAAGTTGAAAAATCTAATCTATCAATATTTAAGTTGACCATATTACGGTGCCAATACTGTTTTTTAATGTTCAAAATCTTCAGTGAGCTTTACAAGATCGATCGTCAAACGTCACTCGAACGTAAGTTTTTGGAATACGAGTCCGGAAAAATTATAATTTACCAACACTATAGAAATAATTTCTAAATTTCTAAACCAAGACCCGTATTTTTAAAATGACACATAATTGTATCCACAATCTTATTCGTATTCTCACAAACAGACATCAAAAATGTCCGAAATGTAGCGTGTATATAATATTTTGACATGACAATATGTTGATCAACTTTTCAGAAATAAGCATAGAACCTGTTCTGACAGTTGAGTTGGAAAATAATATAATTAGTTGTTGCCAAAATCCATGTATATATATATATAAGGCTCAATTTTTGTAAATATATAAAGTAATCACAATAAAAAGTAATGTCCATATTAAGTTATAGAAGTCATTAGCTGCGGATATCAGAAATCGCGCTCCAATCTTATTGCTCCCGCCGCGCGGTAACCGGTAACACACCTGCACGGTGCTTCCATTTCCGCTTTACTGACTAGTCCGAGAGATAGATGTACATTTTACTATATTAAATAATCTAACTTAAATATTTAAGGTAATGCCGCCACCGGGCACCATACCAGAAGGAATATTTTTCATGCCAGAATTTTTTTGTTTAGTTTTTACTTAAATACTAATGTATAAACAATCAATTACGGAACAATAATAATTTTCTTTAAATAATTTATTGTTAATTGTTATCATTATTTGCTATAATGCAGTTGGGCACATTCATACATTTGCATTTATTGCAGTTTTGCACTTTTAATAAAAGTAGCAAATATTAAAGATCACTCTTTATGCTATTTGAGCTAATTCAAGTATAATTGATGTAATTTAAATTCTGACGTGATGTAAGTTAATATTTAGAACTGCAGATGTGTCTTTGATATGTCACATCTTGCATAAACTCAAATTGTCGGACAATGCCTCTGTGCATCAGCCATATAGCCTAAGTATCAAAGATTTGCAAGTTTTAATTTAGAGTAGTTTGCATTTATAATAATTTCAGTATACATATTAATATAAGTAGATACCTCGTAGACGTGATTCTTTAACATACTCTACACAAGAAGAACATTACTTAGTTGTTTACGTTCAAGTGGTAAAATGATCTGTCATCCCCCGGAGTAGACTAGTAGGGTTGTCCGCCAGTCGGCCAGCACGAGCCACAATAAACATGCGGCATCAGGTGCCAGCTTATTGGAAAACTTACAGAATTAACGAACGGTGCGAGTGAGCTTCAAACATGCTTTTGTGACTCTAGTGATGTACCTGCACTATTTGTGGTCAATCAAAACACACTCATATTCATTAATATGTAACTATTTTTTATAATTTCCTTGAACTTGATTCCACTTAAGATTCATGAATGAGATTCCCCATCCTTCTCGGTCCTCTCCTATCCTATCAACAGTACCTATCTAAGTAATTGATATTTTATTTAATCTACAACACCTGACTGACAGACAACGAACAGCCCAAACCGGACCTAGAGGAAGGAAATATTCCTTAAGTATAATATTTATAGATTTTTTTAACTGAAACGATGAAAAAGATGGCAAAGTTTGTATGGAGAAACATTTTTGAAGTGAAAACTTCTTTAGGTGCGTTGAGCGATTTTTTGAAGGGGGAAATCTTATGGATTGGCTACCTGTGTTCGCTACATTCGGCACAAGACCATGGAATGCCCGGCCCGAGTATGCTCGACCCGAGAATGTCCGGGCAGGAATTCCCGTACTGGCTTCCACATATGCCTGGGTCGGGTATTTTTGGCTGCGATTTTCTGGCCGGTAATTTTACGTTTATTTATTTCAATTAAAATATTGCTGATACCGTATTAAAATAAACTAGCATGATGTAAACAAACTTTATAATTAAAATAACTACTTTTAATTTATCGATAAAAGTTATTGTTAAAACAGGACATCACTAAATGAAAACATTCGATACAATCAATTCTTGCCCTGATCCAAAGTTAAAAACGGAACAAGCGTGTATATTTCGCAAATTAAAAACAATAAATTGTAGACTTATCCCCTCAATGAAAACTTCTTACTCGTAATATTAAAAAACTTTTTGCTATTCATGTTACTTAAGTAAAGTATGTTTTTTTTAATATCTGGGCACAGTGTTTATATTATAATCTCAAAGAAGGTGACAACTGTTATTTATATAGGAACAGTAAATCAAATATGTAGCAGGTATGCAAAATTAAGCCGTGTAACACGAAATAATATTAACAACACTTAACCCACGGTTAAAACATAACTCGGACTTACCTAATTACGCCCTTAGTTCACGCAAGTGGATCTAATCTTATCTTATACTGAAATAAATTTAATAATTTAAATAAATAAGTTCAATTTGGAACTCACGGACTTTCCTGCATAAAAAGTGCAGGTAATAGGCTTTCTCGCCACAGCTCCCTCAATGATACCATCAAAAGGGCTCTTGCGTCAATAGACGTCCCTGCTATCCTTGAACCACCGACTGATCATCTCCTCTGGTGACAGGAAGGCTGGCTCTTTCCTCGCTCAACGAATCAGCATCGTGATCCAGCGAGGAAATGCAGCCAATATTCTTGTCACAATTGGCCATGCTAACTTTTTGAACAGAAACGAAGTTAGTTTAGTTTTATTAATTTTTTTTATTTAAGGTTTTTTACATAGTTGAGTTATATATTATGTTGAATGAATTTAGATAAATATATCATCACGTCTTTTATCCCAGAAATGGTAGGCAGAGACAATGGAAATGCCATTTGCTACGATCCTGGCATATCTTCTTTCGTCGCTTCTTTTTAAACGACTTAAAAAAAAGGAGGAGGTTCTCAATTCGACTGTATTTTTATCATAATTTTTTTTATGTCTGTTACCTGAGAACTTTCGACTGGGTGAACCAATTTTGATGATTCTTTTTTTATTTGAAAGCTTGTGCTTAATTCCCGTGTGGCTCCATTTTTTTTTAGTGAAAATTAGTTCAGTAGTTTTTTTAGAAATTTTGAAAAAACTGACTTTATAAGTAAATTTTCTTATTTTTTTAAGGATTGTAGCAGTAGTCGATTCATAATCGATTACTGCTACATCTCGGTAATATATGTGAGTTGGTAGCTGGAGCGAACATTAAAAAACATGCTCATGAGTGCTGCTATATTGTTATATGGCGGGAGTGGCACTCGCATTAAATAATACTAACAATTAAATAAAATATTCAATTCGAATGCGGCGGTGCAAATGGCGAAAATATTACAGTCTCGCAACACTGGCGACGGGTGCGACGAGGAGGGGTTTGAGGAAAGTTGAAGGGAAAGGGATTTGAACACGGGGCTGTTGCATAAAGATTGCCTCAGGAGACGAACGCATATAAATGGGTCGAGGCAGATAACACTCGACACGGAACTGGTGGCAGGATGGCGGACCCCGATCAAGGAGGTGATGGTGCGAGCTACACTGGGCTGGCAGTGTAGGAGCGGCTGGACCTGCCTGAACATGACAAGGAAGTAAAACGGAGGTCCCTGTAATATCTACGGACCGCCGACCGCAAATCTGGTAACCTCAAAGCAATTACCTAATCATCGCCGAGTATGTAACCTTGCACCAGTGAACTGTTTCTTCCATGTTAAATCCGCATCCAGTATATATCTCGGCACTCTTTGGTACTTTATCGCCACGTCTCACATGGCTGCATCACTTCCTCATACATTCAAGAGCTATCGCACGCCCGCATATAAAAATAATCTTCATTATAGAAACTAACCCGTCTGATCTCCAACATGCCACTGTACATACGATGTAAATATAGTTAAGTTTAGTTAGTTAGTTAAGAGTGTGTAATTAGGTAAGATTAGGATAGCTAGATTAGGATGTTACTTATTAAATTGTATATTGAATGTGTACCCTTGTGTTCATTGAAGCCCGACTGCTCTGTCTACCCTCACCCATATTAGATAGCACTACAGACACTGTACGACCCTGAGATGTCCGTCCCATCATCTTAAATGAGAGTCTCATGTAAACCGACTGGCTAGGCAGGCACTGTTTCCTCAGAAACTACTGAACCGAGGTTCTTGTGACCTCTAGGGCTCCCCTACAGGACCCATCAGGTTACAGGATATAATAATTTCTTGACATTATCTCACAGACATATGACGAAAATCGGTTCAGTAGTTTTTCAGAAATTCAGTAATTTGTCTCTGTTTACGGCTGAAAAGTATGTATCAGAGAAAAGCTTGCTATTGACACGAAGTTGTCAATTTTTGTATCGATGGTGGTCTAACGGCTAAAGGTATGGGGTGCAGCGCAGGATGCACTTGGTTCAAATCCCATCCACAACACTATTTTTTTTCCTTCTATTTTTTTATTTGCGTTATTATTTGTCTCTCATGGCAGCAGAATCACTTAAAAGGGAAAAATAAATTAACTTAAAAAAAAAGTGTACCGACTTCAAATATTTGCACTAAAAAGTAGGAAATAATAAATATTTCGTCGTAGAATTTGAAGACGGTTGGTGTTCATTTCATACATGCTCGGCGATTGTGTGTACATTTGACATTGCCTTGGTTCAAAATAGGCTGCATTATAGCCAATGGAGGATAAAAGAAATACCTACCTTAATTCTTATTATTAAAATACTCATACAAAACACATAGCCTCCCAACATCAAGCGATACAATATGTTAGCAGCACATACATTTAACGATCGACATTGGAACAAAACAAACCAGTAATTTCAAAACAAGAAACCCGGAATTCTTAATGAAAATAAAAATGGATCCTGCACCATAAATACTTGGGGCGGTGTTTCGTGTTTAACCTCTTACTGCGGTCTGCGGGCATCAGGTGTGTGGGGTATAAAGTTTTATATTCGTCTTGATATGCGATTTACAAAACCTTCCTCGACGTACAACTAATACTACAATGTGACTACTGTATACACAACTACTTGTTACTGTCCAGATTGACTACAATATAATTATTAAAAAAACGTCTATGACGATAGTAATAAAGCTAAGAGATTTGAAAAAAAAAATTGTATTGATAGCCTAATTCTTGAGGAAGGCTATATAACATCACGCTATGACCCAAAGGAGCGGAGCAGATACCATAAACGCGGGTACAACCGTATATAAGCGGCCACTCCAATCAATTTATCTGGTTTTTTAAGTAGAAGATGCAGAAAATATCCCATTTTAATTTAGCAAGATATAAAATATATTTAGGTCTTTTGAGATCAATTAAAGACCCGTAGTCAAGAATCCTTAAATTAACCTCAAGGAACTTTAACAAAAACAAAGTATTTTACTCTTATTTTGCCATACTCACGCCTACATCTCGGTAAGGTAGACAGAGGGAAGAAGATTTATTATGTAGCCTAGGTAGGTAGGTACCTACTTGTTGTGGTTTGTCTACCTTAGCTAAATATGGGGGATATTTATAGGTTTGCTCTTTCTAGTTTTATGTTCGATCATAAATGGTCTGCTATTGGACCGAATTTGAATAATACGACTGCACCGACCGGTTAACTACACTCGCTATTACTATCTGGGACTTAGAGGAGAGGTTACTCATATCATTACGACTTTGATCACAGAGGTAGATAAAATATTATATTTCATTCACATTACCATAACAAGAGTCTTGTTTGGGCTATTGTTTTGGAATGTTAAATGGATTGGTTTATCAAGTTTATTGGTTGAGACTACGGTTACCTGCCGGTATCATTCATCTCATGAAACGTAAAATTGCCAGGTGGTGACTCTATTATAGTCTAAATTTTAGTCAGTCATTTATTTATTTTATCTTCATTTTATCTATCATTTAGTGTTACGGTTCCAGGGTACGAAGACCAAGTCTACCTCGTTTAGCCGATGGTATTTGTGAGGCTATACTAACGAGTGGCCAGTTCTGTTGAAGTTTATTTAGGAAAAGCCTCTAAATGTGGTTTGTCGGATTATGTACATAAGTTTTTAATTTAAAAACCCATCGGTACTTGGCCGGGATCCCGAATCGAATCCGTGGTCTGCTCTACGGTCACCTGCCGGTATCATTCATCTCATGAAACGTAAAATTGGCAGGTGGTGACTCTATTATAGTCTAAATTTGAGCCAAAGTTATATACAAACATTTTTCAGTATTATACACATATGACCTACAAACACTGTACGTAATATATAAATTAAATGAGAGAACTTCATTGCCTACCTCTATGAGATACAGCCGTGAATGTATACAATTTTATTTCATCTAATATTTAACAGACTGTGTTCTGTGCATACAACCCTAAAACCACTTGAATAAATCAATACAGAAGTAACAAATCAATGCATTCTGAGACAATTTCAAAATGAAGATTCAATAAAGAAATGGAACCATCCCCGAATTGGATGATATAAAGTGAATTGATCCATATGGAGATACATTAAGGGTAATAACATTTAAATATGGCACAAAACAAAGAGGTGGGTAATAAAATGGAGGCACTTGATGTCACCTGGCCGCAGCCGCAACGTTTACATTTTTATTGTATTACCTACTATTGGATATCATTGGGGATTTATAAATACACTGTAAACCTAGTGATTGCTAGCGGAGTTACTCGCACTTAGATACAACTATAGGCCAGACTTCTAAAATGGGATTAAAATCTTATATAATATCAATGAGACATAGACTAGGACACTAGAAAAATTTCTAGAAAAGTGTTCAGATGACAGGATTTTTAGAATTAATTTATACCAATTATTTACTTACATTGGTATTTGACACGTTGTTCTGTAATCTGAGTTGACACGATTTAAGGCAGGGAACAACATCGATAAAAATACTATTTGCTTTCCGGTGGGCGGATGTTTATGAAGAACGATATAAGGTTCAATATTGCTTGGCATAATTCTACACTAAAAAAAGTATTATTGTTCGATTTTTTTTAATTAAAAAAAACAAGTTTCTACTTTATTCTAAAAAAGTTTTTTTATAGAGATATGTTGCCATTAACCAAAACACTTGAATAATCTATACTGTTAAAACTGTAATAGTCCTACTAGCTGAATAGCCGCTACTTCGTACACGTTGTCTTAAGAATACAATGCACTCCCTAGGGTAAGCAGCGTGATGTTCAATAACCCATAACCTTCCCTAATTGGGCTATCAAATACAAAAATATTTTTTCGGTCCAGTAGTTTTTGAGTAAGTAGGAATAAAACAAACAAATATCGATTTTTATATATTAGATTGTTGGCTGTCCACTGCATTTTTGAGATTGAATTTGATTCCTGACACTTCAAACAAATAATTAATCAAGGAACAAAAAGTATATATAAAGACGTATAGCAAAAAAAAGCAAAGAAAGAGAGATTAAGCAAAATTTTAAAAAAAAGCTCACGGTTTTCGCTTCCCGGGTAGTTATGTTCTTGTTTAGCGTCCATACATAGAAATCAGTCAAAACTTTGCTCCCACCCGAAAAAAAACACTATCAACCCCTCGCCGTTTGATCTAACTAGAAGTTTTCCAAGTTTTTAACTTTTTAAAATTTTCAAGCGATCATTTCGATACCTATAAATATTCCGAAAGTAAATAATACATTAATATGGTTTCTTTAATAGAAAGGTGTGTGATATCTAAATAATACAGGCGAAGCCGTAGGGTAACATCTAGTCTGGAATACAGAAAGATTTGTTATGTGTTCAAAATATTTAAAAAGGGAAAATTTATGGGCTTTTCTTTTAAAATTTTAGCATGAGGGAGATTTTAAATAAAATCAATTCTATGATACTTATGAATAGAGTTCTACATTAAACGGTATTTCCGTGTAAGTAAAGAAAACACTTAAGGCGGTTCGATTTGTCGCGATTTCTTTTAATAAGTGCAGATGATTTACGCGGTGCCAACACCAGCCGGCGGGCGTGAGGCGGCGCCTTAATTAACGGTGGGAAAATGTTGAAGACATCATGGGGCGGGAACTTACGTCACATAAACATTTATTTTGTACCAAATATAACAGTACAAAGACAGGTAGACACTTTCAGGATATTCAGGTAACACTAACCTAAAAATCAAAATTCATCAGAATAAAATGGTGACCCCATAACTATATGGAATGACTTTGTTTCTATCATTTTCATGGGACTGAAAGATATGAGAAAAAGTGATTCTGTATTTTGAGAAGTCACCTTTTGTGTTTTTCATTCAAAGTCAAAATTTAATTGCTTCGAAGATTATCTGTTCTGAATATTTTATTTTATTAATGCAGAATAAACGGGCTCGATCCCCATATTATTATTGGCAATGTTTTTTTTTAATAAAAATCTTTTGGGAACCCAAGTCCGATGTAAAAATTTGATTTGATTGATCAATAGCCTAAATAAGGAAGATTTGTTTGATTGATCAATAGCCTAAATAAGGAAGATTTGTTTGATTGATCAATAGCCTAAATAAGGAAGATTTGTTTTCCTCTGGTTACTTTGGGGATGGAAGTCAAAGGATTTCATCTATATTTATATAACATATTATAATACACAAAAGTACAAGTATTATTTTTGTTTTCATTAGCTACTAAGATAAATACACTTTAGTAGAACAAATAAAAGAAAACAATGTTTAACAAATTCTCAAGAAATGGGTGCATTAATTTTTGATTGCCCTCGTAAAGTTAAAGTATCAAGTATGTACTCCCGCGGGGTGGCCAGAGGGGGAGATTATACGTCTGTATTTGCCCCCGTTTGATTCTACATGAATTACAACTCTCGATAACTTTTATATACAGGCTGATCGAAACGAAGCTTTGTTTTGTCAATCCCTAATTGTTTTTAATTATATAAATACGTTTTAGTTAGTTTGGTAGCTTTACGACTACGACCACTTTTTTTTCTTTTCTGTTCTCCTGTTCTCTTTAATATGGGCAACTCGCGAAATGTGGACATTGATTCATGAGTTTTACTACAGTAACTAAATATTTAATGGAGATTCCGTCATACATTTAGGTATGTGGGTATATTGTGAGAAAACATAAACTAATTTTAAAACAATGTCATTGTATTGTATGTCATTTTAAAATGACAGGTTTCTTATCCAAGACAAGTGGAAATAAAAAAAATGGAATCATCTTATATTATATGTTTTTACAAATGCGGCATATTTTCATAAATGCAAACATTTAGAAAGAATTTCTTTTGAAAGCTCATAAATATTTCCCACTTTTTACAAGTTTCCTAGTTACCTATGTCATTGTAAAATAGACTTTATGCTGTAAACATTAAAGTCTGTATGGATGAAATTTAAAAAACTCATAAGCATCGTTTTGTAAGAGCGCAGGGGGAAGAATTAAAGATTAATCCGGACGCCAATAAATATCGGAATGAATTTACTCGAAATTGAATTGGAAGAATTGTAGCTTATTCGAGGTCCATTTGGAGATGAGGGGTGTTTTTTTCAGCTGAAATACGATTTTCAGTTCTTTGATTTAGGATGGCTGAGAGATGATATAAAATTCAACTCCGCAACTTTTAAAAGTGTTGTCATACAATTATTTTGAAATTTTATTAGGTTTTCTTTGTCGTGGAAATAATTTTATGTTCGGATTAGATCAAGCGTCGGTAATCTTGCTAGGGTTGGATCCTGTCCATGTATACCCCAACAGAACTGGCCACTCATTAGGTATAGCTTCACAAATAGCATCGGCTAAAAGAGGTAGACTTGGCGTTCCGCTGGGTACCCTGGGTCCCATAATACGGGATCGGAAGCTGTAAAGGGCAACCCGTGAAGAAAAAGGCTTCTTATACCTACAGTTTTTTTATTAACTAACAACTTTTATATCTATCACAATTTAATCAAATTATATACTTACTGGCGATCAGTAATTCATCGTAAATAATCAGCTAATGTTCTTTTAGTTTAAAAAAAATTGAATCCCTTATATTTCTTAAGTAAAACAAAGTTTCCTTAAAAGTATTAAGATTTATTTCATTAATTGCTCAAAGGGGTAGGATATACAACTAGCTAACATTGATTGGTGGAAAGAACGATTTTTTTATATTTTAGTTCAAATATACGAAGAAAGACGAATAATTTCAGGGTTAGCGGTAATGTTGTAGACATATCTATAGATTAGGTATTCAAAAAACTAAGATTTGATTCTCAGATTGTGCTAAATAAGTAGGTATATGGAGTGTTAATATGACAATATGTCATGTATACTGCAACACTTATTTTGTTGCCTGAATTTTAATATACATACAAACGTATAATTATCTATAAGTTTGAAAGTAGATAGAAGTGGTAATTAAGTAGGTACTTAAATACAAAGTTACTATTATTTTTAAGTCCACAAAAAGCCCCAAAGGAACAATACGCAATGAAAATTTTAAAACTTAAAAAAAATAAAGTATTCCAAGTACATCTGGCAGTGTTCTAGAACTATGAACAACACATAAATAAATTTCCATTAAGACGACGGTGGTGTCGGTTACCCGCTGTCATGTTGAGCTGAGAGTTGGCGCCCGCGCTGCCACAGACCTTTTACTGAGGAACACTCGTAAATACCAATTTGCTAACTGCACATAAGCGCAGCGACATTCACGACCACAGATCTATGTAGGTATTATCGATTACAATACATTTGAATAAAGTTATTTGTGTAATATTTGGTGTAAGTACTTATTTATTCGAAAGTACTTCAACTAGTCAACTTAATAGATAGAAGTCTCGTTACTTGTCAGTTTTTCGTTGAAATTTTCATAGCTATGGCCGCTATAAAACAAATAATAAAAATTAAATTAAATTAAAATTAAAGGGGGTCCCCATACAAGAAACGTGTTCTATTCGGCGCTTTTTGCTCGATCTTAATAATGGTAATTCATACAAATGTCTAACTAGTATAACTATAATGCATACTTTTGAGTAAAACAACAAATTTAATAATAAAACCCGGCCAAATGTCGGATACGCACTCCATACAAGGGCCTCAAACTTGGTCTGATCTTAGTGCACGAAACATTTCGTCTTGCACTTGGCCAACAAGTCATGATAATTGTAGCTAATCGGCATTGTTATGTATCTATAAAATGTACATAACTTTAATGACAGTTCCACAGCATTACAAAGTCTGTGACCAAATATTAGCTGTTAGCACTTAGACAGTTGGACCGAACCATTCTTTTACAATTTCCGATGGAAGGTCGTTAATCTAGTTAGCGGAGAGTGCTGCGAGATTCAGAAGTGGTGCCACTTTACAATTTGTGAACGAGTTTAAGTGCGATTGTATAAAGGATGGCTATTCTAGAACAATCTATACTGAACTATCATTGTTTGTTTGGACTATCTAGTTTTATACATTATTTTGTTATTGAAGGTTCATATTACATCTCAGTGTACACTGTGTTTTAGTTAACTATTCGGTTACAAACTGATTAGCACCAATTTTCTGTTTTAATACTTAAATATAATGGGAGCCTCTAACCACATATAATACTTAGTAAATTATGTTTATAGGTCGTTTTCACCAAATTCATAAGTCGATTTTAATGTTAAGCAATTCCTTAATCAAATGTTAACATTAAGAATCGACTTAACAGTTTGGTGAAGACTTTAATGTAGGTACAATAATAATTAAATATGTCAAATTAAAAACTATTATTATAAAAATAATACCCTCTACAAGAACCGGGAGGGGTTCATGTGGCATGGTTCCCAAAGGATACAAAAAAAATGGAAATTGTATATGAAAAGCTGAGAAATGAAAGCATTTGTATAAATCTATGAAGGTTCTGTGATATTTATAGTTAAGGAACCTTAAAATTAAGATATTTATGCTGATTTACCGGATTTTTTCGGTCCAGTATACCCAGCGGAAGTTTTGAATTGTATGAGCTCTTTCTAAAACTGCCCTTAATTTTCATATCTGTGTGTATTTAATTCTTAGATTCAATTCAATTCAAAAATCATTTCTTTCTTAGGTATACAAGATACACTTGAAATCGTCAATTTTATACACTTCTCTCTACAAACCCAATTAAAGAAAATACATTTTTACAGCAATTTAAAAATACAATAAATACAAATGATATGTCAAATAAAATTAATATTGATACATGTCAGAAATTAATAAAAAATATACAATTACAATCTAAATACATTAGTGTTAGTCAATTAAAATCCATTTATATAATTGTTGTTATGCCCATGGATGCTTATCATCCAAGTATTCTGATAGGTTTCTACTTGTTTAGAATACATGTTCTCTGTCATCACCACAACACTAAGTTAGTATTATAGTATCAGTAATGGTTGTTATCCCTTGTAGAGTTGTAACCGTATCTTGCGGTCGGGCCCACTCTGTCTAATTACTGTTTGTGAATTAGCTAAATGTTACTGAAGCTGGAGGGTGTACACTGTACCTACACACACTACACACTACACACTACACACTGTCCACCAACTCTATCTACTCGTACTTATTGTTGCAGGAAATCATTATATCTGAAAATTTAAATTGCTTTACAGCTCCTGAAACCGTGTTTATCGACAAAGTCTCCCTCTTTTAGCCGATGTTATTTGTGAGGCTATACTTAACGAGTGGTCAATTCTGTTGAGGTAAAGTAATAATACTATAAGATTAAGTAATGTATAATTATTTTTTATGAAATTTGTAACAATAGTTAAAAATTAATAAAGATTAATAATTAAAAAAAGAATTCGTAAAGAAAAGAGCTTCTTTATTCGATTGTTAATAGGTACCTAATATATTTCTTTTATGAAAATATTTCAGTACTTTTCAGAACTTTACAAAAGTTGGTTTTAGGTATTGATTTTATGTTCCAAAATTACTCATTTATTATTTATAAAGTTTAGAATCGAAAACGTACCACTTCTAAAAATGTATCCTTTGCAAAGACATTATTTATAAATACATTAGTGTACAAAATGTTGTATCAAAGATCCCAATACGAAAAAAGGTATATTAACGAGATAAAAGAAGAACAAATAAATGTGGCGCTCATTATTAATAATTTCAATAAAATAAATCTAAATTACTTATATATTGTAGATACTCTCATCCTGATACAAAACTTTGTAGTAATGTTTCCAGAAATTGTTAATTGGGGTCAGTTTGTAGCAGATTAACCCTCATTTTAATGGGATTTTGTTGAAATATATAGGTGGTGATTAGCTCCCAGTTTTGGTAACTAACCAGAATAACACGTGAAGCTTGCTCATCTAATGCTCTAAACTTACTTTGTTTAGATATACGAGGGTATATTCTACTATTCATTATTTATATTAGGTATATCACTAATTATAAAACAAAATCGCCCACCGTTTTTTGAAATGAGAAGATAATAATTTTATCTTAGTCAGTTTTCAACCCTCGTACAATCCATGTGCAAGCACCAAACAAATACCAACACGTGAAAGAAGCAAACAAATAAACAAACAAACACAATTTACGAGAAAGTCTTATATTTACCGGCCAAGTGCAAGTCGGACTCGCGCAAGAAAGATTCCGTACCATTATCTATAAAAAAAAAAAAAAAAACGTTTGTTGTATGGGAGCCCCCTTAAATATTTATTTTATTCCGTTTTTTAGTATTTGTTGTTATAGCGGCAACAGAAATACATCATCTGTGAAAATTTCAACTGTCTAACTATCACGGTTCATGAGATACAGCCGGTGACAGACGGACAGATAGACAGACAGACGGACGGACAGCGGAGCCTTAGTAATAGGGTTTCCGTTTTTACCCTGTTTTTATTTGGACTTTGGCACTTTAAAGGCCATGTCAATCTTAATTTAAAGAAATGAATTAAGCCAGGGAAAAGTACCTACTTTGCACTTCTGCAGCACACTTTCATAGAATATGCTGCTTAATACGATTCTATTGGAATAGTGTAGATCTAATATTGAACACAACTTGTAACCAACAATAGACATATTAAGTAGTAAAGCCTACATTACACAGTAGTTACAAAGTCCACAAGAACACAACCACAACTTGTCACAACTCACAATCTGTCTACTTTACAAACTCATATTGATATCTAATTAATGACCATTAAAGCCTACATGTCTTACTTGTTGTTTTGTGTGCTACGTGTATTATAAACTAAGCTCTCGCAGCATCTAATTATACTACTCGTGGTAACTGTTCAACCCAACCCAACCCTCGTATAGGTACTATCACTGTGCAAAAAATCCGTTCTTCTGTTTGACATAAAAGGAAGGACAAACACACTTGAACTTTTATAATTTCAGGATAATTCTCAATTATAAAATTTAGTTAGTCATTCGTACACCGATAATAAAATTTACATATTAAAACTAGCAGACCCGGCAGACCCGTCCTACTCATACCCCTACCCCTACCCTTATCACTTAGGAGTATGAAAAATAGATTACGATCGATCGTGGGCCCTACCGAATATACACAAAAAAAATCATAAAAATCGGTCAAACCGTTTCGGAGGAGTATGGCAACTAACTTGTGACACGGGAATTTTATATATGACTAGCGGACCCGGCAGACGTTGTCCTGCCCAAACGTTGACTTGCCCGCACTACCCCTACCCTTACTCCTACCCCTACCCCTACCCCTACCCCTACCCCTACCCCTACCCCTACCCTACCCCTACCCTACCCCTACCCCTACCCCTACCCCTACCCCTAACCCTATATAAAAAAAAATTTAGGGGTGGACCACCGTTAACATTTAGGGGGATGAAAAATAGATGTTGTCCGATTCTCAACCCTAACGGATATGCATACAAAATTTCATAAGGATCGGTCAAGCCGTTTCGGAGGAGTATGGGAACGAACATTGTGACAGGAGAATTTTATATATTAGATTAGATTAGATTAAGTACCTCAACAAAACAAAGAACTGAAAGAAATGATTAAGAAAAGAAGACAGCTTCCACTTGGTACTCTGTGCAAGATGATTCCTTAATTAAGGTATCACAATCACTACATAATTGTGCCCTTTTCACGCAAAAACTACTAAACGGATTTTGATGCGATTTTCATTATTATGTAAGTTGATTCACCGGGAAGGTTTATAAGTATTAAACATTAGCATATTATATCTATCTCTATTAGATAAGTAGTTATAAGCGTGTTTATGTAGGTATTCAAATTATTCTAAATCCATTTTGTATCCGTGCGAAGCCGACTAAATAATAACGATAAAAGGATTAATAGGAATTTAATAGCACACTTTATTTTCTATCTATCCTTTTCTACGCCTTTTATCCCAAGAGGGGTAGGCAGAAACAATCGAACGCCATTTGTTACGATCCTGACATATCTCTTTCGCTTCTTTTATATTCATCATACCTTTCATACATGCTCGGTGATTGTGTGTACTTTAAATATTTTCATCGATCAATATATTTTTAGATGTTCACAAAAATTACACCTAGGTCGTCCTCTACCAGCATTTTCTTTCACTTCAGCTATATAAACTTTTTTAGTCAATCTAAGTCAGCCTGTAATTCATACATACACTTACAATTACAACTATAATTAAAACAATCACTCAAACTAACCTACAGTTAAACAAACAAGATTAAAGATAACTGACCGTTATACATTGTGTAACCATGGCTGCACAGTGCGCACGCGACGGACACGCGACTCTCATATTATCTATCTACTTGTCATTGGTCGGTCACGCTTATATGTTTATTAATATGTTATAATACACAATTGTTTATGTTCATATTTGATTCAACATATTGTGTAACATCTATTTGTAGGGAGTATCTGTAATGACAAATGAAACGGAAGTGTTTGATTGAATGTAAAGAAAATCAAATTAAAATTTCGAATTTTTGAAGTTCTTTAGATGTTACACATCGAATAAATCGAATCGCTGAAAGTAGACATTGTTACCGGCGCTTGGCCACACCGCAAAAAACAGCTGTTTTCACCTGCACCTACCTTAATTATTTCAATAAATAACTGAAATGAATGAAATACCCAATAACTGAAATGAATGAAATACCCAACCCATCTTGATGGCCCAGGGATACCAGTATCTAATTATGTCAACTTTTTGCCACTTGTCCACATTAAACAGAACAGGTGGCAAAAGGCTCTTGCTGCACCTAATTACTACCTAGAGGTGTCACTTCTTTCACAGACATAAATATTTGTTATTTATAGAACAAGTGCTTAGGATGCCGGCTTTACATGCCCTCCGAAGCACGATAAATCGAATGCTTATCAGTTATGGCACGAGATAAGATTTTTCCAACGCTCTACAAACCGGGCTATCGACAAGGCGAATTATTAATTAAAGGTAAACCAAGTCGTAGACAGCAGATAGGTAAAAAAATGTAGTAGTTAATCCATAATCTATTTATCGTAGGGCAAGTAGAAGGGTTGCCACCCGTACTTTATAATAAAGTATTGTACGTTATTTCGGGTAATTGTACTTTATACTTTACGAGAACAATAAAGTACGCGAAAATACTTTATTTCGCATGATTTTATATATCTGGGATTCAAAAAGTTTGATCGTAAGCATTTCTTCGTAAAACGGAACGTAATTGATTGATTCTTGGTGCCAATATCGATAGGTTGCCAGCTTAAACGCCTGTTTTTGAACGCAACCTAAGCTCAAATGTCAACATTGTCATTGTCAAATTTTCTTGATTGTTTGTTTTGTGTAAAGCGGTTTGAGTGGAATATTATCGGTTTTATACCTTTTTTGCTGCCGAAACCATGTTACGGTTCCAGGGTACCCAGCGGAAGACCAAGTCTCCCTCGTTTAGCCGATGGTATTTGTAAGGCTATACCTAACGAGTGGCTAGTTCTGTTGAGATATATTTAGATGGAAAAGCCTCTAAGCGTGGTTTTATATCGGTTTTATAGATTTATTATAAAGTAAATCATGGACAAGGAGAACTTCAGTGAGAAAAGTACCCCACGTACACCTAAAAAAGAAATGAAACGGATCAAATAGATAGTGAATATGTTACACCAAAAATGCGTGAAAAAAATGATACGACGAAACAGAAAAATAAACGAAGGCAGAAGTTTAGTATAAAAATAATTTAATAAAACTTACGTAAAGCAATAAAAAATATGTTTATAAATATAATGATAAAGAAAAATAAATTATACTTTATTTTGACACAATGTACTTTTTTTTCTTACCTTTAATAACCAATGTACTTTAATTGCTGAAAAAAAAGGTGGCAACCCTAAGTAGAACCGACGTTCGTACTTCTTCTAAAAATAACAAATATTTATATCTGTTTTAAAGAGGCTTGCCATCTGTTCTGTTCAATGCGGACAACTGACAAAAAGTGGACACTGTTACTGTAATCTCTGGCCACACCGCAAAGTATAAAGGCGATACTTAAATTCAGTAATCCAAAATCTGTTTATTTTAGTTCAAGTTCATAAATAAATATGAATACGTAGTTTAACAAAAATCAAAGACGGACTAGGGGTGTCCAGAAGTGACTTTTTACAAATGGTGAATAGGGGTGGGGTGGGGGAGAAATATAGATAGATATTATTTTTATTTCGTCCGTGATCGCCAACGAACTGAGAAAACGTGGAGAAAACTTGTGCTGTTTTAGAATACTAACGCTGACCGACTCTACTACTTCAAATAAAACGGGACAAGTTCATAAACAAACTATTATTGTTATATTTTTTTTATGTAACATAAGAATATATCTCAAAAAAAATCTGGGATAAAAGTAACCTAATGTCGCTATTCGGTCCTCAAACTATATCTGTGTAAAAAATCACGTCAGTTCGTTGTTTTGTTGTGACGTAAAAGAAGGACAAAAAAACCAAACTTTCGTAATTATGTTTAAGTGCATACATGTAGTATAGTCGCGTTGGTAATACAAAAGCGCATAGATACGCGTATGTTGAAAAGCGTGACAGATAGACAAGACCGTTTTTTGATAACTATAACAGCCTGTAACAGCCTAGCGTCATTCGTAATTTCGCTTATTTTTGTAAAATATCCTGTTTTAAAGTATAATTTAGTGTTTAGTAGACGTGATTAATAATGGTGTGCAGTGCATGGATCTAAGTTCACAGAATTACACATTTACACGCACACTGATGTAGTAATTTTTTGGTCTTTTTGGTATATCTGTTTAAGATTAATATACTCAAGAACCAATAGATTAAATAAAAATAATGTACTGATGTACTCTTAGTTAAAATGTACACCACATAATTACCTACGAGTATGTTTAAAAGTGCGACATAATATTTTCAGCAACAGTAAAATATAAATATGTCCGTTTTTGGTATTTGGACACCTATTGATATTCAATTCGAAATTCGAACGAGAAAGATCGCCCCGGGACAGCGCGCCGAATTGAATTTCGAAAACAGAACGATTCTCCCCCCACCACCCACCATGACACGGGGGTGAGAGTGGGGGGGGGGGTGGCCATAGACAAGCGTTTTATTGTTTTTTATATTTATTTATCCGAAGTACAGGTATAAAAGGAAGGATAAGTATAGATCTTACAATTATTTATTTAAAAGGTGCTTCGGTGGGCGAGTGGGAGACTCGGGTTCGGTCCCGAAACCTGGCCATTAGTGGCCATGTAGCTATGGGTTTTTTATAAGTAAAAACTTATGTACATAATCCGACAAACTACACTTAGGCCCACTTGCGCGTTCCTGGGTTATCCTATTAAACTCTGGGTTAGTTGCAAATCAAGGGTTAAACTAATAATTTATTACCGCTAATTATTAGTTTAACCCTTGATTTGCAACTAACCCAGAGTTTAATAACAACGCGCAAGTGGGCCTTAGAGATTTTTCCATCTAACTATACCTCAATCGTTAGGTACAGCCTCACAAATTCCATCGGCTAAACGAGGGAGACTTGGTCTTCCGTTGGGTACCGGTTTCGGGAGCTGTAAGGCAAACCGTGAAGAAAGAGAGAGAGAGAGATAGCGCGATTTATTTAAAAAAGCTGGAAAAAATTACCTTACTTGCATTGACTGACTACACACCATCCCACAGCTTTACCCATCTAAACTCATAATATTAAGTTTCTACCCATAGAGCAACACGGTCTTACGTAAGTTACATTGTTATAACAGCATAATGTGATCTGCTGAAAAAGGATCAAAATTATTAAAATTAATTACTAATTGGGCAACAATATTGTACTGTTTTATTACCTACAACTCTACAAGCTGTGCCCCGGCTCCTCCCGTCGATTTCCGACATAAAAAGTAGTCTATGCTTTGGAATTTATTTAGGATTACAAATTACCTAAAAAATATTGTATCTTGTCTGTATAATGATGTACGTGAAACTTGTGGAGTGACTGATAGTGTTGTATATACAATTGAAAGGGGGATGCTGAAAGAATGACTAAACAAATAAGCTATAGTACCGAAAGTAAGAACTTTCAATGAACAAAATATATCTGATGTCCCTAAAAAATGTCAAATAAAAATAGACGTTCATGTATGAAAAGATGTATGGATGTGGATGTGGATGAAGCAAGAGAAGTATGCAAGGATCTCGAGATGTGGCGCTTCATACTCTCTGCCTACCTCTTTGGGAAATAAGCGTGAAGGTATGTAAGTGTACGTGATCAACACATTTCTTGTAGAAAAAGATTAAAGACAAACTAAGTATTATATTAGACATATCCATAGTAAATTACGTATAGTAATTAATACGATACGTCAGCAAATCTTCCTTCACGATAGTAGCCTACTAGGTAGAGGTACCGACTACCGACTACCGACTACCGACTACCGTGATCCTCTCTTCCTCACGATCTTTACTATATTATCGTGAGTACTCAACTGTAAATAATGTTATATATATGACAATTACTATTATAATGCCTTATTTACTTACTTACGTAGGTATAGCCTCACAAATACAGGAGGCTATAAGAGGGAGACTAGGTCTTCCGCTGGGTACCCTGGAACTGTAACACGGTTTTGGAAGCTGAGGCAACCCATGAAGATAGAAAAAAACCGTCGACTGACTGACAATACTGACTTACTCAACGCACAGCCTCACTAAACCACTGAAGATATATTCCTTAATTAGTTAGAGGTGCACCAAGAGTGTACTTGTAGTAGAGAGGTGTAATTTTTTTGTTTATTTTTCGTCATATAAGGGAACGTACCAAACAAATTTGATACAGTATTAAGGGAGATACTTGATTTTATTTATTTATTTGATTTGGACGTGCACAACAGAAATACATTTATTTATGCTTAATCTTAAAAATATTAGAAAATAAAGTTACAATGTACTTCCTACAGGATGCACGTACAGCATTAACAAACTATTACAGAATTATTATACCTACATTCAAAAAACAAACATTAAACAATCAAACACACATAAAATTATAGATACACTAAAATTTGATTCCTTTCCCTTTCTGAGGAATCGAAAACAATGTTTATTTCCTTTTTAAAAGAGGAGAACCTGCTGTTAAATATGTCGACCTGGTGGCCATATTTTATAACCACCTCGTTGTACTCGCGACACATCCTGATACTGATACTGACAAAGAAACACCATATAACCTACACTGGGGAAGAACAATTTTAGCCGGTGACATTGAGGCTACCTAATGAGTTGAGGTGTTTTGAGCTCGGAAGATAGGTAGCTAGCAAAGTACCTCAGTAGTTTTAAAATTTATAGAGCAGACAGACCTTACTGACAGATTCCGTACATTTTTTTCCGTCAGAACTCGTAAACATATTCCCTATATTTATTTTTCAATATTATAAAAACTTGTTTGTATTCCTTATAACGCTATGTCACAATGTGATAGTCACAATGTGATAGTCACAATGTGATAGTCACAATGTGATAGTCACAATGTGATAGTCACAATGTGATAGTCACAATGTGATAGTCACAATGTGATAGTCACAATGTGATAGTCACAATGTGATAGTCACAATGTGATAGTCACATAATGCACTTTAAAAAAAATTACCCCCAAAAGCGAACTTACATTATTTACGCTATACGTCCTCAAACTCTATTCAACCTTTTTCGTCCAGTAGATTCCGAGAAAATAAGCTGTGACAGACGGACAGACAGACATACACATGAGTAATCCTATACCGAGGTTTACCGTTTTTTCATCGAAGATGTTCGGAAATCGACCATTAGACCCTTATGAAATTAATTAATTTGACTGTACCAAATCAAATCATTTAGGTACTGTAAAACCTACTGTTTTTCTTACAATTTCTAACCCAAAACACTTAACAAGAAGATAAAGTAACACAAAAGATAAATACCTCACGCCCGAGGGCGCGACGAGCCACCACTGCCACCAGAGCAACCCTCATTGACCCTTTGACCGTCCGACCGATTGTTTTTGTTACGACCTTCTTTATTATCACGATGTCTACAATAGTTTTGTAAAGTGATTTCCTGTTTATGTTTATTTTTGTGGATCTTTTCATCTTCATTTAAGAGCTATACCTACAGTTATATCATCGAATTATATGGTTTCCCTTACCTTAGCTGCTCTCTTTCCTTAATTTTTTCTTTCAATGAAGTTATTTAAAAAAATATAATCTCATATCGGTGTCCCAACATCTTTGCTCTATATTTTCTAATTGGGACTGTTACCTCTTCTTGCCAGCTGATTCTCTCCATCCTCCAGCACTACAATTTAAAAAGTTTCAAATCCAAAGAAATATTATTATACCTACGTAAAAGAGTTATTTTGAAATATGTTTTTAATAATATTTTATACATTTGCCGCCATCTGTCGTCGAGTAGCGAAACTGAAAGTAGAACGTTAGAACATTTTGTTGTGTCATTTTGATACTAGATGGCGCTGCAATAAATATATAAGTAGCAGTTCCCTTCATCATCTATAATAAAAATTTAATATTATAAAGGGGTAAATTTTGTATGTCTGTAAGATTGGATGTAGAGGGTAATCTCTGAAATTACTAAACAAATTCTAAAAATTATTTCACTCTAAGGAAGCTACATTATCCGTGAGTGCTATTAATAGGCTATTATTATTATTAGGGAGCGGAGATCTAGCTAGTTCTTTTATAATACCTACATAAATTATTTAATATTTTTTACTCTACAACTCACATAGGATTATTGTATTTTATTATAATAATTATAACATGCCTACGCCATCTCTGTAATTTGTAATGATCCTGAATCCTTATTCGTTTGCGCTGTGTTTGCTCTCTTCATTTTCTAATTTCTTATTATACTTACTTCCCTTTACACTAGATGGCGCCCTATGTGACCGCCCTTTGTAATTGTTGTTCTGATGTTTCAGCAGTTTTTTTTTTCAAAATATTTTTTATGATAATCTTGCAGTACTTACTATGAGATAAAATAGAGCCAAAACTAAATCAAGAAGATAGGTTATTTCTCTACGACAGATAGATTGAATTGAAATGTACTTATAAGCAGGTAGGTATTATGGTAGATCTGTATCATCACTACATATTATAAAACAACAAACCTATTCACACAGAAACTACTGAACGTATTTTGTTGCTGTTTTCACTATTAGATAGGTTGATTCAGTGGGAAAGTTACACACAAACAAGTCGGGAAAAAAGTTAGCCTCAGCGAGTTTTTATGGCGTACGCTGTCCAATCCGTCAGAGATATAACAAAATTATGTAGGAAAGAATTGTATAGAATAAAATAATCTACAAAAAAGTCCGCGATAGCATATATCTATCTCTAATAGATAAGTAGTTATAAGCGTATTTAAGTAGGTATTCAAATTGTTGTAAACCCATATTGTAGGTACCCGTCGTTAGTCTATATAAAAATAAAGAACATATATATTACTGAAAACTATTTATTTTCTCCAATATGATTCCTAGACTACTTGGTACATACTTCCGCAAACACCTACATACTAATGTTTTGTACCATTTCCGAATTATTTAATAAATACTGGCAACACAACTGAGTAAGATAATGTTATGGCTAAAGTATTAAATACCTACATACAAAATTTAGGTATTGTGGCACTGGGTTGACGGATCACATTGTGTCATTAAATTTTTTTTACAAATTTTAACATTGATAAGCTCGAAATTGAAATTCAAACCGACAATTTTTATTTTTAAATCAGCCATAACAAAAAAATTATCAAAATATTATGTTATTAAACACACAGATTGTCACTTCAATAAGTTCCTACCTAGGTAGATAATTATATAAAGTTTTGTATTAGGTATGTACTTAGCATAGATTTAGTACAGTCGCGTGCGCTCTCTAGATTAGCAATACAAAAGAGACAACGCATAAATACGACAGATAGGCGAGACCATTTTTTGATAACTCTAACAGCCTGTAACAGCCTAGCGTCATTCGTAATTTCGCTTATTTTTAGAAATATTCTGTAAGGTGTGCAGTGCTTGGATGTAAGTCATCTAAGATGAAAAATCCACAGAATTACACATTTTTTAGTCTCGTCCTAATCGCGCATTACCAATCTAGTAGAGCGCCAGCATACTACATGTACCTACCTACTACTGCCAAAATGAAGGGTTCAATATTTACAAGGCGCAGGAACTATCTAAGAATATCTTTTGTAATTTTAACATAGTCCGTAGTTACGTATTTTTATTTATTACTATCATTAAATTTTGTGAAAAACTCCATTTCTATTCATTGATATTTAAAATTGTAGTATTTGAACTATGGCCAGCTTAGTATATTTAATTATAACAATGTTAAAAAAACTTGAATAAAGTAATTGTACTGATATAGTTTGATATGTTACAATAACTTACTTAATATTATATTATCTCCAATCAGTTATTAAACAATGAGATCTAATTATACTTATGAGTAGAAGATAATCCAATGACACTTCAGGTAAAACATAATCATTTGATAAGTATTTTAATTATTATAACATTATATTTATAAATATTTGTTTGAGCTTGAGGGGTGGGATTTATTGACTGGGAGGTATAGGTATAGGTTGTCTATTAATTGAATCTTACAACATAATGAGTATAATGTTATGTAGAACACACTTAAACTATGTATTATTGCACCAAAACATATTAAAACTATATACAAACACAATCAAAATTTAATTTAAAAAAAATGAGTATTTAAAAACGTTATTTAAATCAACTTAGAAATAATATTTTAAATATTACAAAATATGTACCTAAGCAGAAATACCTGAAACTTATTTTCTGATAAGTATTTCAAGTTATTATGACATTAATTAATAGGCATTGTTTCTGTTTTTTGTATTGCCCGCATCCGGTAGGTACGATGTCATTAGAGAAGAATGAGGAGTGAAAGGTGATGTTGTGACTAAAATGAAGAAAAGTAGTTTGGGCACGTTAAAAAAAGGAAGGATGAAAGATTGACTAAAAAGGTATATATGGCTGAAGTGAAAGGAAATGAAAGGAATTTATCGATGGAAATATTAAAAGTACACACAATCGCCGAGCATGTATGAAAAGTATGATGAATATAAAAGAAGCGAAAGAGATATGTCAGGATCGTAACAAATGACATTCGATTGTCTCTGCCTACCCCTCTTGGGATAAAAGGCGTGATGGTAGATAGATGTTTCTGTTGTCTAAAATGTATAAATAATCACACAATTGTTGTCATTATCAATAAGTATAAAACGTTTACATTTCAACATCTCTAGTTAAATCATCAAACTTCATATCCTTCACCTCATCAGGTGTGAAGCTCTTTATCGACACTTCTCTAGAGATATCCGTGCTCGATAGTTTGTTAGTAATCTTAGTTATCGATATTCTACTCTCTATGTCGTTAACATCACATATTTGTTCTAATACAACACTTTTTTCAACTTTACGTAGTTTAGTAGGGCTAGTCATTGTTTGTTTAGTAGCTTTTAGTTTCTCGCTCAGTAGTTTAGTACTATTCTTCTTCGACATGTCTAATACTAAAGGATCTTCTTTAGTAGTTTCTTCTTTCTTGTCGTCTGTGGTAGACTTGTTCTGCTGCTTCATCTCTGCTACTTCTGCGTTAGATATGTTGTCCTTCTTTTTCCATTTTGTTCTTCTGTTTTGGAACCAGATTTTGACCTGGAACAGAATTATTAAGAAATATTAATAAATTGCTCATTCAATCTAATCAATCGTTGGAATAGACAGACGGACAAAAAATCTTAAAATTGTTATTAAATGATGAAGAAGAAAAACCGCCTTCAAAATCAAAATGTGCTTTCCGAAATCAAATGCACAAGTCACTATAAAAAAATGCCCAAATCGCTTCAAGTGTGCCTATAAAATTTTGAAGAGTTCTCGATTTCTCCAGGATCCCATCATCAGGTCCTGACCTGATGACCATAGAACTACCTGGAAAGTATACCTACCCTTTCAAACAAAAAAAATCCAAATCGGTCCAGGTGTCTTCAAATAATCGGGGAACATACATAAAAAGAAGATTCCGAAAATTGAGAACCTCCTCCTTCTTTTGAAGTTCGGTTAAAAAGAGAGGCGATGCACCATTGGTAGAAGTTTGGATTAGAAGACTTCAGATTACTGACAGTCTAGCTAAAGTTAATCTAAAGATTACTTACATAACAACTGTCAAAACCATACCTACATTATCACCTGTCACAGAGGTGCCTACCTACCTATTTGACAATTTTTATGTTCAGCTTCGCCCGTGGAGCCCATGTTAACTTAGTTCATACAAAAATCTCAAATCGGTTCATCCGTTCTCAAGTGAACATCATTTCATTTTTATTTATAGGTATAGATAAATAAATTAACTCTCGTTCATGGCTTTGACAGTTGTTACTTATGTTATTGAAATATCGCTTTCAAAATTCGATATAAATTCTGTTTATATTTACTCTTTTTCAGTATCCTTATTTCATAATTCAATTATGCTCCCCATCAATTTCCTCGACAGTACTGAGACAGTACCTACATATATAGAGGCATGTCGGATACAATAGCACGAGTACAACATGTGAGCGTGTATCAATGTATCAGCGTGTATAGATACACAAACAGTTAATTACTGCCTGATCGATCTCGGGCCTCGGGGAGTGACGGGTAGTGATGTGACACAACCATTATACTATATATCGATACTAAATAAATACAACCACACTTAGATTCCATCTAAATTAAATAACTGGCCACTCGTTAAGTAGCCCACGCACTGGTCCGGTATCTCGCCGAAAATTTTCGATCCGGCTAGCCGTATGATCGACATTGAACACAGGCCACACATTAGCGATGTAGATCACATACATCGAGTCTGTGGTCGATTTAGATGGACTGTATGACGGCGTGCCGGGGATTGGACGAATGTGTGACCTCCTTTAGGTATAACCTCACAAATACCATCGGCTAAAAGAAGAAGACTTGGTCCTAAGCTGAGTATCCCCCATATTAAAAACGAAAAAGCAAGGAATATAAGAAAATATTCGTCAATCGGGGAACACGCTCTAATGGAATTTGCTGCCTGATCCTGATGTTAGTTAGAGATACTTAGGTATAATAAAACTAATTCTACAAAAACAGTCAGGAGTAGTATATAAATAAATTGTAAAAGTACAATGGACAACATTTCATTTTTTTAATCACCCATTTTTATTACTTTAATTAAAAATATATTAAAAAATAAGTTACACGTATTTTTATATTTTATTTTTGGTTGAGTTTTTATATTTTTAATTTAATTATGAATTTTTATAAATTCTGAGGACTTATAAACTAAAAACCTTAGCTAGAACTAAAATTAAGAAATATAAACTGTCACCCAAAGAAAGTGACTGATAGTGTCAGTCAAGCCACAGAGTATACGTTATAGAAATGCAAAGAGTATAATATACCGTGTTCCAAATAGGTGTTGCCGTAGCCGGAACTCAAATCGCCCACAACATTATTCATAATGTATATAATAATACTAGCTTTTGTCCGCGGTTTCACTCGTAAATATATTTCCTGTGATAGCCCATTCGAAACTAGCAAAACTTCCAAAAAATATTAAATAAAAGAAGTATTTTTATAATTATATTTAAAGAATAATTATTAATTTAGCTTCAAATTGAATAAAAATGGGTAAAATTAATAGAAGGCAACACCTGAGTTCAATAACTAACAACTCAGCCAACAGACATTAGTATTTTTAAATTAGATGGTTAGCACAGATTAGGGGACCTATTAATCCTTATTTTTCAATATTTCAGTATTTTTAAAATAACTCGAAAATTAAAGGATATAAAAAATTAAAAAAATTAAAAATAAGCTTTCTAGCATGTAATCTCCAAACGGTTTTCGAATTTTGGTACCTTACGAAAAATGAAATGTTGTCCATTGTAATATGTAATATGTAAAGTTGTAAACAAACAAAATTATCGACAATAATGTAATGTATGTTGTGTATGCAGTCCGTGTCATATATATACCCACCTAGACACTATAGGTATGAACACTGTCATCAAAGCTCGGTCAACATACTACGTACTACTACCTAGGTACAAGATGATTATAGATTGCTTTATTATCTACCTATCTATCATCATGCCTTTTATTCCAAGAGGGGTAGGCAGAGACAATCGAATGCCATTTGTTACGATCCTGACATATCTCTTTCGCTTCTTTTATATTCATCATACCTTTCATATATGCTCAGCGATTGTGTGTACTTTTAATATTTCCATCGATTTTTATATGTTTCATAAAATTACACATAATAGGTCGTCCTCTGCCAGCAGTTCCTTTCACTTCAGCCATATAAACTTTTTTAGTCAATCTTTCATCCTTCATTCTTTGAACATGTCCAAACTTTTCTTCTTTTTAGTCACTACATTCTACGTAAGGACCGCATTTCCACTGCATTTATCTTACTTTCATGCTTCTTATTCCATACCCACCCATGTCTCGCTTCCATAAGTAAGTGATGGAACTAAAACAGCATTATGTATATTAATTTTACTTTTAATAGTAAGTTGTGTATTTCTGCATACATTGTTTAGTTCACCAAATACCTTGCTTCCCGCTTTCACTCTCCTTTCAATTTCCTTGTAAACATTGCTTTATTACTATCTGTATAAATATATATCTACTTGCTATATTTTTATGTAAATTTATTGAGGAAGATTCATGTATATTGAAAACCAGATTTCCGCCCATAATGGTCTTTGAGTTCATACAAAAATCCCATAGAAAAAAACACATTCAGTATTTCCTGAATGTTCCAAGTTTTCAGGCAACTTTTACACTTTTTCTTTCCCTAAAACCTGATTCAGACTATTACGAATATTTAAAATTAACTAACCAAATCGGTCCAGCCGTTCTCAAGTGATGCGTTTATCAATGAACAGCATTTTTATTTATAAGATAAGATTTATTAGATTATCATAGGAGCTGAGCATTAGTGAATGAAGCCAGAGTAAAACTTTACTGTCACATATAAGAAAATAAGCCGCTGAAAAGAACTTATCTGTAATAAGCGTGCTTATAATTCAAATTAAGCAAGTATGGATAAACGTGATTTTTTGCACAGGAATAGTTTGATAGGCTTTTTATCCCTATTTTTTAAGTTGAATTTGTAATACGTAACATTAGTGATAGTAATTGAAATAACCGAATAATCTAACTCGAATGTTTCTGATTCGATTCCCAGATAAGATGTCTAAGAATCTGAATCAGCATTTCTTGATTGCACTAATGGATCATTACTTACCCGGATATAACTTACAAGTACCTATGGCATGTATCCAGAGATGTATATGATAAAAGAAAAAGGCATTGGCAAACTTTTAACTGACTTTAGGTATTAGAGCTAGAATTAATTGATCAACTAAATAAAAAAAATATATGTATCCAACCAAAAGTGGCATTTAAATACATATCACAAAAATAAATACTAAGTATAACCACTTCTGATGAAGAAAAAAACCGCCTTCAAAACAAAGTCACTATAAAAAAAATACCTAAATCGCTTCAAGTGTGCCTATAAAATTTGAAGAGTTCTCGATTTCCCCAGGATCCCATCATCAGATCTTGACCTGATGACCATGGGACCACCTGGAAAGTATACACTTCCAAACAAAAAAAAATTACAAATCGGTCCAGGCGTCTTCAAGTAATCGGGGAACATAAGTACATAAAAAAAACATAAAAGATTCCGACGAATTGATAACCTCCTCCTTCTTTTGAAGTTCGGTTAAAAATGACATGAATAAGTAAACTCAAGTAATGCAAGCATCGCCGAACATGTGTGAAAGATATGATGAATATAAAGAAAGCGAAAGAGGTAGGTTATTATGTCAGGATCGTAGCAAATGGCAATCAATTGTCTCTGCCTACCCCTCTTGAGATAAAAGGCGTGATGACAGATAGATAGGATTCCGTGGCAAAGACAAGGCAACTTTTTTTTACTCGGATTTTTCTAATAGCTGGGTTTCACTACTTAAGCCTAAAAAAGATCACATATCCTAGAATCTAGGACCTAGATACATATTAGCTACGAAATGTATCCTAAATCTAGCTAGATATGTCCAATAAACGCTACATTAGTCGTCCGCAACTTCAGCTAAATTGCCGTCCAAATTAATCTATCTGACATATTTGAGCGACCAACTCACATCCAACATTGCAGTCCGCTACAAACACGAAGATAATTATTATTGATTGCACATTAGTGGGGAGGGGGGATGTGTGAGCGAGACAGTTGGGATTATGTTGTCAATGTTTAATTGTAGGCTGTTGACCGTTAAATGATGTTGTGAATCCCATTGGATTTAAAGTAATTGAGAACTTGATCTGTTTAAAGCCTTACTACTTAATTAAAGTTGTATAAGTTGTACTTACACTGTTTAATCTAGTTTGTTTAATTGTACCTATAACTTATTGTACAATCTTTATGACTGTTGAAGATCTGATAGGTATATAATCTCTCTTGTTTTCTCTACATTAATTTATTTAGTGAGTTGTGGTGCTTATTGTTTTTGCCTCGAGTAAGGATTGAACCCGGGCCCTCCCGTTGCGCTATTTTCAACGTATCCAGAAACACTGTCCACATTTGGCCGCCTCATTAATTTTCAACCAATCCATGAAAAGTTCTGTTAAAACGGTTCTAATAGGTTTATTGCGGTAAGGGACGGATCGAAACAATACGAAATAAAATTATTGACACATTCAATTTTATTGAAGAAATAAAGAAAAAAAAAGGAAATGAAACCGAAGATATCAAAGCTAAAGATAACAAAGGGTACAGTTAGAGAAGCGAAAATGTAGAGAGCAATCAATATTAGTGGTGCGCGTCGCTTTGTTCACGAGATCATTGTACACGACCCTATTAGTGCTCGAGCGGGAATAGAGATGTACCATTCTTTAGTTATCGATATTTTTTTAACATATTTTGACTCAATTTTTAATAACCCTGAGTTACTAGCATAGGTTATCGTATCACCATTACTATATCAAAAGTGCTACTTCGTCCTCTGTGGTAATAACGTGTTTATGTGAAAATATATATACCTAAGTATTATATTTTTTCGCAACTAGATGTAAATAAAGAAGAAGAATTATCTATCGCAACTAGTTGCAGATCAAGTAAAGTATGTCGTCTACTGCAACTGGGAGAGACAAGAAACAGAGTAATAATTAAAGAGAAATATTTCTAGATTTGCCACATACCTACGTGAAAAAGCATATTTTTTAATCTACTGGTGAATCCGGCTAGTGAATCCTTGTAGCTCGTAGCAATAGTTGCCTTCACACATAAACTCACCATTAGTTATCACTAGGCATTTATAGATATCCATTGAATACATGTCCATATTCACTATAATTTAAAAACCTATATTGTATTCTTGCTAATAAAAAAATTTATTTGATTTGATTTAAGAAGAAAAACTGTGTGTGTACCTACTTACGAGGGCTGTTTGATAAGTACCCGTTTATGGAAAAAAAACATTTTTTTTGTATATATGCATTTATTTTTCTACGTAGTCACCTTTTAACTCTATACATTTGTTCCACCTATGCTTTTCAATAAACCATCCAAAAAGTATGATTTTGGAAAGTCATTTAAATAGGCGTCTGTGGCGGCAATGACTTCGTAATTTGATCCAAATCGCTTACCACCGAGACATTTTTTTAGGTTGGGAAATAAAAAGAAATCGCATGGGGCCAAATCTGGAGAATACGGGGGTTGAGGCAATAGTTCGTAGCATAACTGTCCTAATTTAGCCGTCACAACTCTCGACGAATGAGCCGGGGCGTTGTCGTGATGAAACAGTACTTTTTTCTTTTTTAAATGGGGTCGTTTGTCCTTCAACACGGCGTCAAATTCATCCAATAAATTGGCATATAACTGCCCTGTTATAGTTTTCCCCTTTTCTAAGTAGTCAATATGTATAATACCCTGCGAATCCCAAAAAACAGTCGCCATGACCTTTCCAGCCGATGGGACGGTTTTTGCTTTCTTTGGAGCAGGTTCACCCGGTAAAATCCACTGTTTCGACTGCTCTTTCATTTCCGGGGTGTAGTGGTGAACCCACGTTTCGTCCACGGTCACGAAACGACGCAGAAACTCCTTCGGGTTACGTTTGAACACGGCTAAACACTGCTCCGAAGTAGTCAGTCGGTTCCGTTTTTGCTCTTCCTTGAGTAAACGCGGCACCCACCTCGCCGATACTTTCCTCATACCCAATTTTTCTTCTAATATGTGTTGTACCCTCTCGATTGAAACGTTTACAGCATCAACGATTTCTCGAAGTTTAATTCGGCGGTCGGCTAAAACGATATTTTCAATTTTCTTAACTATATCGTCTGTAGTCACCTCAATTGGCCGGCCTGGGCGATCCTCATCAAAGACGGTTGTTCTCTACCGTTTAAACTCGTTATACCAATATCTGACGGTTGTCATAGAAGGAGCACATTCATGGTAAACCGCTTGAATTCTTACTTTTATTTCATCACATGTGTTTCCTTCCAAAAACAAGAATCTAATTACAGACCGATACTGTTCTTTCTCCATTTTAAGAATGTTAAGTTCACGCTTTCACTAAATAGCTGTCAAATGAGAAAAAAACAGAAGAATGCCATTTTTTTATTAATTTTCCCGCCTCTGAAAAATGGCTTAAAAAGGTGGTATACTTATTTTCGGCCAGTGATATTACTATATTTAGAAAACGGGTACTTATCAAACAGCCTAGGTATGTACCTACGCGCGTTAGAAGTTATACTTTTTTGGCAAAATATTATTTGTATTTAGCACGCAAATAGTTAATGATAATAAAACAATTAAATTCAATTAAATAATTAAATTTTAAAATAATAATTACCTAAATATAGGTAGCGCGCATCGTAAAATTTCACTCTCAGCAACTTCATCCTGTCAAAATTTCACTCTTATAATTTTTTCATAACGCGCCTAAAGAAATATATTTTCAATAAAAACAAGAGGTATAATATAATGAAGTATATCGATATACATAAAATATCGCATGTCCCATCTCTAAGCTTATCTGTACAGCGATGGCACCAATCGCGGTCGATGAGTAAGCTCAGTTAATCTAACAATTACTCATTCTGAACACTCCCTCACTCCCACAGATTACCGACTACCGACTGGCCACAAGACGTTAGCCGATCATCGCGAACAATTAACTCTGCCGTTTGAAACAAAACTATAATAATGGCTATTTATTCCTCACACACAAAGGTCATATATTACGATATTACAAGATACATATATATAGGAATCGATAGCCGGGAGATACGTAAAGCACTTCTTCTAAAAATGGACAAGCATTTAAGTGAACACAGTTACTGGTGACTGGCACACTGGTCACACCGCAAGCTATAAAGACCGTGATGTTGTTGTATGTGTATTTACAAATATTATGTTATGAACACCTCGCATCACGCAGGGTGAAGGGCATGAGCACAACTAAGGTGTGAGGTGGTGAAGTTCACCAAAGCCTTACCTAAAGAGTATCGAAGTCAAGTGTAAAATAAACTTAAATGTGCTGAAAAAATTAACCACACGTTATTTTTCAAACCCGGGTCTACGCTATTGCTGAAAGTCTTCTCCAGAATCTACAATTTGACTGTATCCTTACCCCAGATCAGCCTCTTTTTGAGCCCATACTTCAATAATTCTGTGGTCGTCACTCAGCAGCCCTCTCTAGCAAAAATTTGTTAAGCCGCCTCCGTTTTCACTATTAGATAGGTTGATTCGCCGAGAAGGTTTACGACTATTAAACATGGACCTGTCATGTTTAGGAGCTGAGCATTTACAGTTTATGTGAATCAAGTCGGAAATCGTTAGCCCCAGCGAGTTTTCATAGCGTATACTGTCTAATCCGTCAGAGATATAACAATATGATATAGGAAAGAATTGTGTAGAATAAAATTATCCACAAAAAAGTCCGTGGCAACATATATTAATCTTTAATAGATAAGTAGTTATAAGCGTATTTGTAATTTTTATAAACCGATATCTTGTACGCCCTCATTCACAAGATGAACCGTACAATAATCGTTTAGCTCCAATAGGTTACATGAAGGATGTTACAGCCTCGAGACTCGAGACCTTTACAGGTAATAGGTCACTGCTCTTTATAAATAACTATAGGGGTGAAATTTAATATAGGAAAAAACTTATATTTTAGTTTTATCTATTAATTGAATTCTTGTGCTTCAGAGGGTATTTATAGCTGGCTTCCTGAAAATAAGAGATAGGTGAAGAGTCCATGGAGTGACAACTCTACTAGCCTGTATGGTAACCCCCGCTAAGAGTTTGGGCTGGCAACCCTGAGCTATGAAATGTCAGCTCCAAATTTAAATTAATTAAAAATATTTAAACTATATTTAAAGTGTAAATAAGTACATATAAACTTTAAATAAACAGTGATAAAGTGCTAAAAAGTATAGTTTGATAAGTTTATAAACATAAAATAGTGTTTAAAGTGTAATTGATGTTGTGGGTAAAAATAATATCATTCAAAACTCAAAACAATAAACTGTAAAATTGTAAACAAATAAGTGCTGAACATTTTCGTAGCCGTTGACAGCATCATACTTAGCCTAGCGGCTATATTCGCCCCGCATAATTATACCCCACGTTTGAGACCGCGGGTTCGAGACCAGTGCGCCGCGAATATTATTATTATTTATACCTATTTTTTTTGACATTTTTTTTTTGACATTATTTGTTCTTATTTTTTTTTTTAATCTATTAATAATAACTTAGTAAAAATGAACACACGCAGTATAACCATCAAAGTACGTCAGATGGAAGACAAACTCCAACATACTCTGAAGGAACTACACACTTCACGGTCTTTGTGTGAGCAGCTACTCCAAGAGAGAGATGATCATGAAAGGGAAATATTATCAATCAACCATAAATATAAGCATTTAAAGATTGAGATGGCGGCCATGGATACAAAATTAACAGATGTTTCAGAACAAAGAGACCAACTACAGCAAGTTGTAAATGACTTTGACCAGAGCTGCGACTTGTACCAGGACGCCCTGAGACGTATTGCGTCACTGGAGAAGGATCTACGCGACGCCCATAAGCACATTTCGGGGCTGGAAAGTCAAAGCAACGAGGTCAAATCAAGTCGTATTCAATCAATGTATGAAGAACTTGTCACCATTGCACCTTCTATGATTTCTGCTGTTCCCTTTAATCACTCCTCTGGTGTTGTTGTCGACTTGACCAATGATGATTCAATACCCAGGATTGTGACATTTTCAAGTAAAAATAAGTTAAAAAAATATATTAAAGTGAATAAATATATTAGAAAGACCAATAAACTAATTAAGAAAAATAGGGTATTTTGTAAAAGGATTAATTTAATTAAGGAAAGAAAGGATTTATTGGGCGAATTGGGCCAATGTAAATTAAGTTTGGAAATGAGTCAAAGTACCTATGATTGTGACACACGGCGTCTCCAGTCAGAAATACTAAAATTAAATAAAACTTTGGATTTCACTAACACACAATATCAGATATCCCAAAACCAAATTAGGGAGCACTCACTGGCGATGGACAACTTGTTGGAATTGTGTAAATATAACCAAGACCGATTCGAGTCTTTAACAAACAATCATCAATGTGATTGTATTCAAACTCAGACAGATTTGTCCCTGCCAGTGTGTCCGACTAAAGACTCCTTGATTCTGACGCAGGAGCTATGTGACGAAACTAAACACACTTCCTTCACTCGTACTAATAATGCTAGTGATGGGAGTGCTCATTTAAAAAGGAAAATGTTCCATGATATAGTGATATATAGTGATGAGATTGGCAAAGACATGGGTTTGTCGCTCAGTCAGTGTATGGGGCAGACAATAATTAATAATTGTATGCCTGGTGCCACATACTCAACTATATTGGAAACTATTTTATTGAGTAGTTTTAGAGAAGGAACCACTTTAGTAATTTATGTAGGAAGAAGGGGAAATTTAAATAAAAAGCAATTGATTAATTATTTTTCTCAACTGAATAATTTAACTAATGTTAGTAAAGTTATTATGTTGACATTTCCATTTAGTAACAATTTTACAAAATACGAAAATGACATTAGATATTATTTAAATATGACATTACACAATTTGACATGTCGTCATGAAATTAAATTTCATTTAATTGATAGTAATAGTATTATAAGGACTAATAATAATTTTTGTATGACTAAAGATAGATATTATCTTTCCAAATATTATAAGAGACAAATAACAAATATGTTACACTATTTTCTTTTGAACTCAATCTCTTCGATTGTTCAAACTGGCTTTATTGAGCGTCTATTGGAAACTATTCCAAACAATTTAAATTAAATTTGGAGACAACAGAGACTACCTCTGGCAGTAATATTAATAATTGTAAAAATGTAAATATAAAAAATAAAAAATGTATTAACCTTGTACACCAAAATATTCAGGGTATGTGTGGCAAGGAATTAGAAATGGAGCTCTTCATGAGCAGCTCTAAAATTGATATTTTATGCATAACTGAACATTGGTATAAAAATTATGAGCTAATGTTTGGCTTTAAGGAACATCGCATTGTAAGTTCATTCAGCAGGGAGAAAGCAATACGTGGCGGTAGTTTGATTATAATTCGTAACAATATTAAATGTAGGGAGCGCCACGATATTGTAAACCTCTCTGTTGAGCGAAATATCGAGATGGCCTGTTTAGAACTTGACCGGCTTATTGTACTATGTGTATACAGACCCCCTTCTTCATCTTATGAATTATTTGAAAAAACGATGGATGAAGTTCTTTGCAAAATTAACAAATCAAATAAAAATGTTGTGATCTGTGGAGATTTTAATATAAACATATTAGAAGACAGCAATCTAAGTAGTAGATTTATGTCACTCTTTAGTTGTTATAACCTCATGAATCTTTTTTCAGAGCCCACTAGAATTACCTGCACAACAGCTACATGTATTGATAATATTTTCTCTAATATTAATCCTAGTCATAAGTCAATACTACATAAATTAGGTTCAGATCACTGTGGTCAATTAGCCACTTTTAATTTAGCAGTTGATAAGACTCTGAAAAATGATATTGCATATGTGCCTATAACTGATGCTCGACTTGAACTTTATAGGAGTAAAGTAATAGCAGGACTCAATTACCTCCCGTATTGTGACGATTTCAATGGTTATTTTGGATTAGTCTCTGAAGTCTTGAGAGTTGAATGTGATAATGTATTTATATCGAAACATACTAAACGTAACAATTCACTCGCTTTCAGTGACTGGGCGACTGTGGGCATTCACACAAGTAGACTAAAGTTATATGAGCTTTATTATGAAAGGTCATATAAAAAGAGCGAAAGGTTTAATCACTATGTTAGACAGTATTCAAAAATATTCAAACGTGTTTGTACCATGGCAAAGGCAAATTTTATAAATAATAAAATAAAAAATAGCGATGACATAGTGAAAACCACTTGGAAAATTATAAATAGCGAAACTGGAAAAATAAAGTCTCGCAACACTGATTTTCGGTTAAAAATTAATGATGAAATTATAAGTACGCCCTCAGAAGTTGCCGAGGCTTTTGAAAAGTTCTTTACCGAAATTCCTGTTTTGACTACCAAATCTCTCAATTCATCTCCCACACTTGCGGAATCACTGCTCAAACAGAACATAGAGATCTGTAATTCTCAGTTCAAATTTCATCATATTAGTTATACAGATATCATGAAAGCATTTAAATCTTTGAACAAAAAAAAGACCGCTGACGTTTACGGTTTATCAGTCAGAATTATTGACTCTGTAATCGATTGTATATCGTCACACTTGGCTTGTATCTTTAATAAGTGTATTGATGATGGCATATTTCCAGACTTGATGAAGCAAAGTAAAGTCATACCTTTGCTTAAATCCGGTAGTACAACAGACCCTACTAATTTTAGGCCCATTTCAATACTACCGACTCTTAGTAAAATTTTTGAAAAGATTATGCTTAATCAGTTATTGACTTATTTTTACAATAATAAACTTATGTCACATAAGCAATTCGGTTTTACTAGGGGCCGCTCAACAACCGATGCAGGTGTTGAGTTATTGCATCAAATTTTCGAGGCTTGGGAAGAGTCGCGGGATGCTATAGGAGTATTCTGTGATTTGTCCAAGGCCTTTGACTGTGTTCATCATGACATTTTAATCAAGAAACTGCATTATTATGGTGCAACAGGTCGTGCTCTAGACCTTCTGAGTTCATATTTGAGTAACAGAGTCCAGAGAGTGGATATAAATGGCAGTAAATCGTCAGGGGCCACAGTCTCTATGGGTGTCCCCCAAGGCTCTATTCTCGGTCCATTTTTATTTCTAGTATACATAAATGACTTACCAAACCTTATAAAAGACAAACTTGGAATAGTATTGTTCGCTGATGACACCTCTTTATTATTTAAAGTTAACAGACGAAAAACAAACTATGACGATGTGAACAATGCTATCTCTCAAGTAGTTCAATGGTTTACGGCAAATAATTTACTACTTAACGAAAAAAAAACTAAATGCATTAAATTTGTTTTGCCTAATGTCAGAGAGGTACCCACAAATATAGTCGTAAGAAGTGAAATTGTAGACCTTGTAGAATCTACTGTATTCTTGGGCGTTACGTTGGACGCTAAATTGCAATGGGGTCCTCATATTGGTGGATTAGCAAAAAGGCTCAGCTCTGCTGCATATGCAGTTAAAAAAATTCGAGATATATCAGATATAAACACTGCTAGACTGGTATACTTTGGTTATTTTCACAGCCTGATGAGTTATGGCATTCTGCTGTGGGGAAACGCGGCGGACATAAATATTATTTTTGTTTTGCAGAAAAGAGCTGTTCGTTCAATTTACCAATTGGGACAAAGGGTGACTCTAAGAGATAAGTTCAGGGATTATGACATTTTAACCTTTCCGTCACAATACATATTAGAAAATGTTATTTACGTTAAAAAGAACATCGATGTTTTTAAGAGAAATAGAGACATACACAGTATCAACACAAGAAACAAGGATAAACTTGTCAATTGTGTGAGTCGACTCCACAAAATAAATCAATCATTCAAGGGGCTATGTGTGCATTTTTACAATAAGGTACCCTCTCATATACAAGATCTTTCTTTCTCTAATTTCAAAAATACAATTAAACTTAAATTAATGAAAAAAGCATACTACAGTATATCAGAATACTTGGATGATAAGCATCCATGGGCATAACAACAATTAAATTATATAAATTGATTTTAATTGACTAATCACTAATGTACTTAGATTGTAATTGTATATTCTTTATTGAATTTCTGACATGTATATTAATTTTATTTGACATTTGATTTGTATTTATTGTATTTTTAAATTGCTGTAAAAATGTATTTTCTTTAATTAGGTTTGTAGAGAGAAGTGTATAAAATTGACGATTTCAAGTGTATCTTGTATACCTAAGAAATAAATGATCTTTGAATTTGAATTTGAATAAGTGTCTGGCCACGCCGCAAAATATAAAGAAAGTGATGATGTGTTTTCAATGTTTTCATGTATGTAGGTATTTGTATATACAAACAAATATAACCAAAGCCTTGTGTTCCCCATATTCCTCTACGCGCGCCGCTGAGGCTGAGACGTGAAGCGAGAAGGCGAGAGGAAGAGAATAAATGCTCTCGAAAAGTGGCACTGGAGAAAAATACTTAGATATCGTGGACGGAATACTCCAAGAATTCGGCATAAAGCAGCGACTATACTCAGTCATACAGGCCCACATTGCCACTTTCGTTGGTCACGTGTCGCGACGCGAGGGTGCTTCCATTGAGAGCATGGTGGTTCAGGGCAAGGTTGAAATCCTATAAGACAGACGGACCAAGTGAGGGATACAATGAGGTTTCCATTAAGCAAGATGCTGAAGTGACGACTAAGAAGAAGAATTGTTATTACCCCTTAGGTATTTATTTAGGGGATGAAACGTAGCTCATGAAATGTACAAAGCGTGTACCTTAGTTTTATCAGAATCTGTTTAGATACATTGTTGTAACTAAATCTCGATACCTAATTATCCTAAACGTGTGCGTTACGCAATCAAACTATCTGCTGCACAATTTCTATATAACATACAAAAATAAATACAATTTTGAAACACACGTGGCCCCGCCTTCTTGAGTCATTGCCAAATTACTACAAAAACTAGTCAACCAATAGCTGAAGTTTAGTGTCGTGACCTAGTTATATTCGACCAATGAGATTCGTGTACAGGTTGCCCAGGCGCATAATTATTTTAGTTTTGCAATTCAATGAGACAAGTTAATTGTTTTCCTTGGCGCGGCGATCGTGGGACTGTTAATAGTACGTGTTGATGGGGTATAACAACATTAACAACACTGTTGCTGTTCATTGATTTTCGGAGAAAAAATTAATGTAGTTTTCTTGGCATTATAGGTAGGTAGGTAGTTATCTTTGTTTGTTCTTCTTTCAGGCCGAAACTGAAAGTATCTCAACCAAATTATTTAACTAAAGAATAACGCGACGTGTGACTGTAGCTCTACAAAGCAAAAGAGGAATTTTCATTTTGATAAATTCTTGTTTGAAACATTTTGTAGATCATTTTTATTTATATTATTTTTATATATCTACCTATACTTGACCTATACATCATATAATAATGTTGAAGAGTTTGTATGTTTGAATCTTAGAATACGCATGCGCACTGAATAGTATAAAAGCGTCATGTGTCCAAAATAATACGAGATTTTCAGTACCCGTCATCTTCTCGCCACAATTTACCAATTATTATCAATTTGTCATTATAACACCTTATCCATGTCCATATTAATTTTTCTTATATTGTCTTTTACTCTATTTTAGCCTGACTTTAAAGAATTTATATTAGTTTGAACGCGCTAATGTCAAGAACTACCACTCCAATTAAAAAAACGTTTATCTACTCTTGTATCGTAAAGTCTCTATTACAAAATCGAATTATACTACATAATGATATGTTTTATTTACACGCGTCTGTAATAATGTCAAACTTCGATACTATAATTTTTCTATAGTACCGAAGTTTTCATACAAAAACAATATCGTAATGTTTTTTTTTTTAATGCAGAAAGGGCAGAGGATTTTTTTATACAGCCACATTAAACTCTATGAAAATATCGACACGGGCATGTCAGATGAGAGTGTAACCGCTTTTTGCCGCCAATTTGTCGATTAAGCAAAATATGTTGGTTCAATTTGTTTTGTACTATTGCATGGGATTAGATAAAGTAGTGTATGAACGGGCACATAACTTGGAATTAAAACACTCGTGGATGCTATTAAAAAATTCGGCTTCGCCTTAATTTTTAAAATTCCACTTGTGTTTTAATTACCCCTATTATGATCCCGTATCATAAACTACTATTATACACTGTTTATTTAGGAAGTTTATAATGCTCCCTATGTAACATCACGCTACGACCCAAAAGACCGGAGCAGTACCTAATCATAAACATCAGCAACCAATCAAAAAGTTACAGTAATTTGTTTCTGTAGTAGAAAGAATAAGGTAGGTACCTCACGAATTATAATCCCAAATAATGTCCCTCGATCGTTTCCACCACGTTACATTTACAGTTTATTGAAGTGAAATGTTAATTTTCAACTGAGCAGCTTCGTCATCAGTTTCATTACTCGATTATTACTAATTACTGTCATCTTATATTTTATATCATCACGCCTTTTATACTAGGTGGGATAGAATTATATTGAGACAATAGAGTGCAAAATGTCTGCCAATCTTGATATGGAAATCCTCTTCATTTTTCGTGCCATGGTGTGACCAAAACATTTAAAGGTGGCCAGGCTGACGTTGCACTTCATATGGGACTATCTGAAATGCGGCCGTCCTTCTTTTAAGCCCTCTGAAGCACGACATTTCAAAGCAAAATTTTAAATTTTTTTCCTCACGGTTACCCAGCGGAAAACCCAGTATCCCGAGTGTTTTAGCCGACTAATTTGCGAAGCTATACCTAACGATTGGCCTGTTCTGTTGAGGTATATTTAGATGGAAAAGACTCTGTGTGTTTTGATGGATTATGTATTATATTTTCTTTTTAAAAACCCATCGGTACATTACATGGTCGGGATCGATCTGTGGTCCTCCTAGTTAATACCAGGCGTCTTAACCACTCGGCCACCGACACGGATGGGCTAATTGTGCTAAGCATAACCAAACTGTAGATATTTTTATGAATTTACTGAAATACCTATAGGCAATCATTAGGGCTTCAATGAATACCTAGACTAGAACCTACACCTAAATAGGTATACAGTTATATTCAATTATATTTTAAACGGTCTTAAATATGATAATAGCGGGTTGTATCTCATTATATATTATTCTATCTGTAGTAATTATACAGCAACATCTATTAAGTCATTCAACTTCAAAATGGGGATTAACAATTTTTGTCAGGTTCCATTTTATCACTTTTATTAATTGCTCTCAAATACACAAGTTAAACTCACCCTTATATTTGAACAACTACGGTATAAATTAGTTTAGAAAGATAAACTGCAACTGCTCTTGTCCGGGAACAGACTTAACAAGGAGTAGCAATTAAGAGTGGCAAAGTGTAAAGTGAGGGCGCACACTGGAGACAGAGGAAGGTTATTTAAAAATCACACTTACAGAACAAAATCTGTAAAAATAAATTAAATTAAAGTGTCTATATCTGTGATTCCAAAATGTATACAAACATCTTAGTGGCATAGTTTGTAAGAACATTGGATTAAGTTCACGATCCTGAAGCATAAATGATGGTTTTTAGAAATTGTACCTACCTACCTACTTAAGAAAAGTACCTAAATAAAAAAGAGACACCTGAAATTATATAATTATGGTAATACTTAAAAAAATCTCAGTCCAAGTTACTTAAGAACTCCCCACATAACGTTTGTTCCATACTAATTACATGCTGCAGCTATATGTATGTTAAGCGATAACTATGTCTTGGGGTTGACATTAAAATTACTTTCTAAAGATAGATATTATATTAAGAGTCCTATATCCATAATTTGTATGTGGATAAACTATTAGAAATTTATCTGTAAATAATCCACCTGTGTCACTGTAATTTAGCATATATATACTTTATAGATAGAATACTCGTCCTCCAAGAGCTTGGAAGACGAGTATTCCTAGAATGTGGTGACTCCAAATGTCATAGTTATTTAAAACAAAAAATCAGCATTGCCATTCAACGAGGCAATGCTACAAGTGTATTAGGTACACTGCCAAGTGGTGTCCCACTTATGGACTTTTTTTACCTAGTTTAGAGTTTTTAGTTCTAGTTTAAATTTTATTTTAATTTTTATTAAATTTTGTCATTTATTAAGTTTAAATTAAATAAATCTTTTACATTAATGATTAATAATATAGATACTTATTCAATATATCTAAGTGAAATAGCCGTTATGTTTTCAATTGGTTTTATTGAATTGGAAATATAGGTGGTAAAATAAAGGATTATTTTGACTCTATTTTCTCTTTCATCATACAAAGTTCTTAAAGTTTTTACAGCGCTGTTATACCATATATATCGCGTTTTTTGTAGCCTATCCAAATTTAAAAATAATAATTGTTTTATGATTTTTTTAATTGGTCAAAAATAATGAAAATTATTATTATTTTGAATTTTTATATTTTGAAATAATTTGGAGCTGGGCTGTTCTGTTAACAGCAGATTGTTAGGTTACGAGATTGGGAATCAACATAATTTAAAGTATGAGAAGTGAATTAAGTACAGCGCAGCACATCTAGATATGAATGATCACATTGATCACCCTTAGCATCCAGTGTGCGCCCTAGTTACCAACGAGCGCATAAAACAGCGTCTAATTATTGTCGTAGAGGCGGTAGAGGCGACAGTGGCCGCCTATTTCGTGCCTCCGTACAATCAATTAAGGCGCGTGTCGACGGAATTTTTATGCAAATGTCGAAGTCGGGGTGGTCCGCTCCTTAAGAGCAGTAAGTGTTAATTGAAAGTGGGCTTTTTAATTAGTCATTAGTGTTTATATGGAGTGAGGCTGGGGTTTGAATAACGTGGACATTTAGAAATACAATTACTTTACTTGGATGCAAAGTTTAGGAATACCAAGCGTTTATTTATAGCTTGCGGTTTACGGCATGATATGGCATAAATTGCAAATCTGTCAATCAATCACATTAGGTAGTCGAAAAAGATTAGCTCGATAGAACAAAAAATACCTCAACAGGTATAATAGGCAATGTCATCAGCTAAATCAGGAAGCCTGGGTACTCTAGGACCGGCAACAACAGTCAGTAAAAATATTTTTCATTTTCACACCTGTTTCCCAAAGGCAGAGGCAGAGAGTATGGAGCGCCACTTCTTTCATACATGCACGTCTATTTTAAGTACTACGTATTTGACCTTTTTAGGGTCCCTACCCAAAGGGTAAAAACTATTACTAAGACTCCGCTGTCCATCCGTCTGTCAGTCCGTCTGTCACCAGGCTGTATCTCATGAACCGTGATAGTTGACATTTTCACAGATGATGTATTTCTGTTGCGGCTATAACAAATACGAAAAAAAACAGAATATAATAAATATTTAAGGGGGCTCCCATACAACAAACGTGATTTTTTTTTGCAGTTTTTATAGATAATGGTACGGAACCCTTCGTGTGCCAGTCCGACTCGCACTTGGCCGGTTTTTTTAAGGACATCAGATATTTGATCAATGAAAGTTCGTCTTGGTCGTCCTTTCCTTGTTGTTCCTTTCGGTACTACAGCTTTATATATTCTTTCTACACATTCGTTCAACCAAACCAAACCATCTCAGCATTCCCCTACTAATTTTAGATATATACAACACTATCAGTCACTCCAAATGTTTCACGTACATCTTCATTTCTCACTCTATCTCTGAGATATATATATATATATTAGATATCTTTCTTGTACATTATACTTGTATAGTACATTAAATCGGTTATGTAGCCATTATAATGTATACCTATAATTTGAACCGCAGAATGTATGCCATTTCGTGTGGTCATCATTCCAGGAAAGCTGTGTGACTCTTATATAGCTACGTCTTATAACATACGTCATATTAACTGTGATATATAACATTAGGTACATGAAGATATACACAAGGAGGAGGTTCTCAATTCGTCAGTTTTTTTTGTTTTTTTAAGTATGTTCCCAGATTACTTGAAGACGCCTGGACCGGATTGGATTTTTTTTGTTAGAAAGGATATACTTCCCAGGTGGTCCCATGGTCATCAGGTCAGGATCTGGGCAGCGATTTGGGCATTTTTTTTATAGTGACTTGTGCATTTGCTTTCGGAAAGCACACTTTTCAGTGCATAATTTTTGAAGCAAGTATTTTTTTAAAAAGCAATTATTCAGCTTAGATCCAAACCTGTACCGTTATTTTCAGGGTACTCCCGCTATTATAACTGAAATTAATGTAATTCAGCCAATTTCGATCGCTTATAAAGTGAGAGATACTTTTTTTAACTACGAAAATATAATAACAACTAGATGACCCGTGCGAATACTTCGCACCGTTAGTTCAATTGATCTCCTACATATTGGCGTATTTTACAAAATAAATAAATTAGTCTTATTTTAAAAGAACATTAAAGTTTTGTTTATTTTTCGTCATTAGAGGGAAAAATTATCTTCAAACATTAACTTTTGATATCGACATAAAACGCCTTTGAGAAATAATATTATATATACCTACATATATAGATAATAAGGTACCTATGTAGGGCGTAGCTAAGTCTAGATTCAATGTAAGTAACCTAGTTTTTTTTACAATTACAGTTATTTTGATATCTATTACAAAAAGTTTTCTAGTTTAACAACCAAATATACCTTGCCTAACAAATTGAACAGATATATCAATAAAATAGTCTACCCCTAATATAATGAGAGGCTTTAAGATGTAGATGTACGTGCATTGATAACGAGAGAAGAGAATAATAGAGTGAAAAGGGCACTTCATCAAAATTAAAAAGGAAATAAACTGGGGTCGTGTTCGTGCTCTATCATTACGACTCATTTATATGGGGTGGGCAATGAGCAGGAGCAGGACAGGGGAGGCAAGCGTAACGGAGTAGCTGTGACGAAATTGGTTTTAACTTTTAATGCTTCCTATGTGGTCTATGGCAAACTCCCAATTTTCGTCTTAAAGTAATTCGAATATTTTAAATTCATCTTTCACGGGGCAACGGAACGACGTGATTTTTTGCACAGATATAGTTGGAGGGACGCGAGTGATATAGTCACTCAGGGATATCGTAGCTTCAATGAGTGAAATATTTTTTAGACTCAGCTCCGTAGTTTTTGAGTTAATTAATTACACACAAACATACAAAAAATCTTACCTCTTTATAATATTAGTATAGATATATACATAGAAAATGTATTGATCGAAGGCAATATTAAAAGTACACACAATCGCCGAGCATGTATGAAAGGTATGATGAATATAAAAGAAGCGAAAGAGGTATCTCAGGATCGTAACAAATGGCATTCTATTGTCTCTGTCTACCCCTCTTGAGATAAAAGGCGTGATAATAGATAGATAGATAAATAATTTACTTCCCACATATACACATATTATGAGTTCATTCAAATTCGTTAAGATGTTACGGAATGTTAAATTACGTATAGGTACAACAAATTGAAAAATTTGAACAAAAACTAAGAAATAAATACGCGCCTTAAATAAAGAAAGATGTCATGTAAAACAAATATATAATTTGGAGAAAACCAATCTAAAAATATATTGTGTGTTTTATTATGAAAACGTGAAGCTAAGCGGACGGACGGACGGTCGGTGTGAAGTTGACATTAACAAATCCAATACAAACGTAATCCTTAACAGAAAATGTGAGACAAGCTTAGAAAATAAACGAAAAAGTGGGATTCTTAGGAAAGTGGGCCCATTCTCTAACTTCACGTTCGTTTGAATGTAAAATATTTGACTGCATACAAAATAGTGAAAAAATCAATCACAATTAATGTTTAATTTTCACTCTCTATCTATACTAATATAACAGAGTTTGTTTTCATGAAGTAAACTTAAAATTACTGGACTAATTTGAAAAGACATTGTTATAAAGCCGGATTATTCTGGATATACATATAGGCTATGTTTTATTTAAATAAAATACGACATTCCTAACAAATTTATAACTAAAATCGGATATAGGGATTATGGGGAATGTTCAGAATAACTCCATGACCTCGTCCCTCCATCCCCTTTTCGTACCCGCAGCACGGGATACAGATTTCATCCTCACACAGTGGACAAGTTCTACATTCGAACGAAAAAATTCAGTGACGTTAGGAGCCGGGTGGGTCGCTAATAGTTGTAAGGTTCATAGTATGTTTGCCGTGAGTTTAGTTAACTTAAAAAACCATGAGTATCTATGCGTTTTAACGTAATTTACAGAATTGGCCTTATGAAAAAACTCAGTCTCTAGAAAAAGTAGCGCGAGTTGACAGCGTTTTTCAGTTTTCATTGGAGTTGTCAAATAGAGTTTTAGAATTTCTAGTAATTAATCAGTAAACAGCGCCGCTCTTTCGTTATGATGTTTTGGGAGATTACTCTTAGCTGTCAACGTCTTATTTAATTATTGTAAGAAGACAGTCAATTGATTAGTAGTTACGTCTTTTGCCCGCCAGGTGGCGGAGGGAGAGAGGTGCGTTGGCCAGCAAATGAAATGGTCGCTTTGTTTTAACTGTGTAATATTTTAATTCTGTTTAATTGTTTAATTGTGTCCAAAGTGGAAATTAAAGACAGTAATTAGTAAAGACGTTAATTTTATTCAATCCATCATCGTCTCTTTACAAGTGGCAGCCCAACTAGTGGCCAATAAAAGTTTCGAACCAAAATAACGAATTTTTACGAACTCTTAAATTTTGTTTCTAAAATATATTCAGTTTTCAACAAGCATTTTGCTGGTTTTATGTGTGACTGTCTCAATCTTCGAGGTGTTAAGTGAAAGTGAAAATGCCAAGAAGAAAAAGTGCGCAAAGTAGCCACGAGGCGGACTTCGAGGTGGAGTCGCGCATGTCAGCGATGTTCGCGTCCTTTGCTAGGGCTCAAGCTGAGTCTAACAGAGAGTTAATATCAGCTATCCTAGCTTCCAAGGATTCCAACAGTGACAGCGGCGCTCCAAGCCTGTCTCCGACATCACACATCGCACCGCCCTCCGCGCTTATGGGAAACTTCGCTAACTGTACAGCGCGTTTCAGCGGGAGAGCTCATCAAGATCCACGTGTCGTGGATGCTTTTATTGATACAATCATAGTATACAAAGAGTGTACAAATATAAGTGACGAGCATGCGCTCCGCGGCCTGCCAATATTACTAGAGGCAGATGCTGCTGTTTGGTACAAGGGAGTAAAGGGCTCCATTTCTTCGTGGACAGAGGCAATACAACGTTTGCGATCCATGTATGGTGCGCCGAAACCTCCCTACAAAATATTTCGTGGCGTGTTCAGTGCAGATCAAGGACACGAGCGTGCCGATATTTATATCAGCCGTCAACGCGCGGAACTCGCGAGTCTACCGTATGTTCTTGATGAACGAATTATATTAGACCTTCTTTACGGCTTGCTAAACATCAATATTCGAAAGCGAATACCTCGAGACCTGGTTAATAGTGTCGACGAGCTCATCGAGCGCGCCAGACAGGTGGAGGACGAGTTCGACGAAGCAGCGTCGGTGCCTGTTCAGGGACAACGGGAGCTTCGTGCCGGCCGGCATGAGCCGCGCTCTACGGCGGCGCCTGCGCCGAGCACCTCACTCCGGTCACCTGTGTTTCACGGGTCAACGACTGCTCGTAACTCGGTCGAGACTCCGCTTCGGTCTTCGACGTGTGAAGTTCCTCGGGCGACACAGTGTAACCAAGTAATTCAACCTCTTCGAGGTAACAAAAGTTATTGTGTTTATTGTCGTAAAAGTGGTCACGCTCGCTCTGAGTGTCCGCGACTTAAAATTAAAAGTGATAGTGAAATCAAGTGTTATGGTTGTGGTGCTAAGGGCATCATTCGTTCTAAGTGTGCTAATTGTAATGCTGGGGACAGTAAGCCTAAAGACACTAGTAATACATTTTATTCTTGTAATTTTCATTCTTTGGACAAGTCTTTGAGCGATGATACCTACCCATTTACAGATCTTAGTCATGAACCTAATGTTATAAATCGTAGTAACGATCGTAGTTGTACATGTTGTAACAATATGTCTGTAAATCGTAGCAATCGTAGCCCAAAGAAGAGTCCGTTTTCGTTTAATACAAATTTGTCAAAGATTAAGCAAGGTCATCTGTCAAAGATCACCGAGTTGTGTACTAACACTTTTGTACCTAATGGGAGTTTGCCTCTCAGAGGCAAGTCGCCTATTCAAAATTGTAACAAGCTACCATTAATGAAGGTTGCCTTTGCGTCTGACTCCAACAGTAACGGCACCAGTAACCGACCTATTCTCAATGTCGAGATTAATGGGGTTCGTGGTACCGGTTTAGTGGACACAGCGGCCAAACGATGTATAGCTGGTTATAGTTTGTATACGTTGCTACGCGATCAAGGTCACCCGTTTCGTAAAAGTAATTTTCGTGTAAAATTTGCAGACGGGATTGTGCGCGATATGAATGTCAAACTTGTTGACGTCGACGTTAAACTTGAGGGTAAGGTTGTACCAACTACCTTCATTGTTTTACCTAACGCCGTAAATAATGAAACACTTTTTGGTATCGATTTTTTATGTAGTGCTCGTATTGTTCTTAACTTACACGCGAACTCATGGTTTATGACTGATCACCCGCAGGCTGTGTATCCTTTGCAAGGCGAGAAGTCAAGCGTCAAGGTGAGTTGTGCAGCTGCAGACGTGATTCGACCTGATGAGGGGGCGATGCTGTCGTCAATGGAGCGAACTGCATTGTCAACCTTAGTTCACGAGTACGAGGACATCTTTGGTGAAGGGGGAGGAGCGACACCTTTCGCCGAGCATACCATCGATACAGGTAACCATTTTCCTAAGACTACTAAAGACGAGACCCGTCGTGTGGGGGAAGACTATTCACCTGGTGACCTAATCCTTCTACGTAGCCATGTTTTGAGTAATGCCGGTAAGGGTATAACCTCGAAACTCGTCCCAAGAAGAGATGGGCCCTACTGTATAAAAATGAAGGTGAGTCCCACCACTTACTTAATTTCGCATCGTGAATCTCCTGATGAATCGATCGGTAAGTATCACGTGTCCGATCTTACTCGCTACCATGCACGTGAGTGTGAGGGTGATCAGTCCAAGCCACGACCCGTCAACCCAAAACGGAGACGCGGTCGACCTCTTAAACTATTAGATTATGTTTAAGTTCCTTGTTCTAATTGTTTTTTGTTATTGTTAATTGTTCTTACTGACTTTCTCTTTGTGTTACTTTTGTGTTTGTTTGACCAAACTGGTGGTCCTATATTTGGTCAAAAGGGGGAGTATGTAAGAAGACAGTCAATTGATTAGTAGTTACGTCTTTTGCCCGCCAGGTGGCGGAGGGAGAGAGGTGCGTTGGCCAGCAAATGAAATGGTCGCTTTGTTTTAACTGTGTAATATTTTAATTCTGTTTAATTGTTTAATTGTGTCCAAAGTGGAAATTAAAGACAGTAATTAGTAAAGACGTTAATTTTATTCAATCCATCATCGTCTCTTTACATTATGTATTTACAGGAAATATTGTATAATCTTCGTCCATGTATGTTTTGAAATGATCTCTAGTTATGTCTTTCTAATACTTTGACTCAATGAATTTTGATATGGTTTTCGAACACATTTTGGAAAAAACAGTCTGGAAATTTTTATGTTAAGTATAGCAAGTTTAAATTCGGTAGGTAAAGTAAAAGTTAAGGTATGCTGAATCCAAAACCGTTTCGAGATATTGGTTTAATAATCCGTATTTTTCAATTTATAACTCTTAAAATCGTGAGATTGTCTTTATTTTTTCAAAAACAAATAATTTACTTAACCTACATTTCACCTATGAATGACGTCATTATATCGGCTAAATAAAAGCAAAATATTTACTTGTCAACTTGTCAACCAATGTTACCCTGTTACTAGATTTACTACTATTTCAGTAGTTTTTATAACTAATCTAGTTTATTATTTAGGAAGAATGTTTAAGCATTTTTATGGTAGGATATTCTTTGACCTTTGTATATATTTTGTATCACAACCGTAACAAAGCCGTAAATATGTGTTTCTTTGTTGTTGTTTTAATATTTTTTATGTAGAAGTGGTAGGTTTTGGTAGATTTTGTAGGATTTAGAGACGGCAACACTATTGTTTGTTAAATGTCAAACTCAAAGAACACAGTTCTTTTTTCTGTACCAACATATCAAAGGTATTGAAGTATTCAGCCGACAAAATTACGTCATCAGTGTCAAAACTTTGATAATTTATTATAAAAAAACTACTGTATAGAAATCAAAAATATGGAAATTAGTGTCTTAAAATAGCTTAATCTTTAAAATAAAAATATAAAAATCGTACCTTAGCTTTTACTTTACATACCGAATTGCGGATCTCTAACATTAAAAAAAATCATGTCAATATACAAACAAATAAACTCTCTCTCTCTCTCTCTTTATAATGCTACATAGTATAGATAAAAGAAAACTACTACGCTTTGCTCGCGACTTCGCTTGGCTTAATTTATATATTTAATAACATTATTATTTTACAATATTTAATACTAGCTTTCCACCCACGGTTTCGCTCGTGGATATTTTTAAACAAAATAAAGCCTATATCACTCAGGGATATTGTAGCTTTAATATATTCGTGAAAGAATTTGTAGAATAGGTTAACTTACAAAATAATATTAGTATTGATGCAATTTTTTATGATTCAATTACAAATACAATAAATATAATTAATTTAGTAAATTAAAATGAACCCAAAACTTCCCAGTTATATCCGCTAGTATTCTATAATCCGTACAACATAAAATAAAATGAAACTCATCTCGTATTCTCCCGATAGCTATTGATCCCTTCGCGGAAAGTCAGATATAGCAGTAGTAATATTATTCTTAGAATATGTGTCGCTACTAATGACTCTCCAATTCTTACTAACTTCTTGGTATTATATTACTTAGACCTTGGTGGTGGGCCTACGTGGAAACCTCAAATAAACATCGCCTCCTGCTCCTGCCTCTATTCCCTGAGTCAAAAGTATTTGTTTTTTTGTAAGAAGTAAACTCGAAAAATACTGGACCGATATGAAATATTATTTGTTTGTTACAAAGCTACATATTAGGCTTGTTAGGCATTAGGCAAAGTTAGGGTTTCCTGAGATATGTACCTAATAGCAATACATATTTGTAATTACTATGGGTTGATTAATAGCAATTGAAAAATGTTCACTGGCGAAAGTTATAGATCCTCATTTAGCCAATGGTATTTTTGCTGAGGCTAATATATCCAAGAAGTGGCAATTTATGAAAACTAGCTTTCCGCCCCGGCCTCACTTCGTTAACTTTAATTCCATAGAAAAAAAAACACTTTCAGTTTTTCTTAAATTTTTCAATTTTCCGAGCAACTTTTCCAATTTTTCTCACCCTAAAAACCTTATTCAGACTATTACGAATATTTTTTACCCGGTCTCAAGTGATGCGCTTACTAACGAGTAACGAACATAATTTTTTTTTTCTTTCTTCACAAGGCAACCCGCCTTACAGCTCCCGAAACCGTGTTACGGTTTCAGGGTACCCAGCGGAAGACCAAGTCTCCCTCGTTTAGCCGATGGTATTTGTGAGTCTATACTTAGCTATATTTAGATGGAAAAGCGACAAAGAGGTCGGATTATGTACATAAGTTTTTAATTAAAAAACCCATTGGTTATTTTTATTTATATACTTAGATACATTCTGCCATTATGATTTCACAATTACTAAACACAAAATTATTATTAGATACTTTGCTAAGTTAGCTATGAAAATATCAAAGTTTGAACTATGTTAGTCAATCAAGTTGTAACGTTTAAACGGATTTTTTGTAATTTTATACATATATATATATCCTTGATTAATGGTAATTATCATGCGAGCGAAGCAGTGGCCAAAAGGTTTTTCATAAATACGGATATCATAGCAGCAACTTTTACAAGATCAAATATCTCCAAACGAAACACAATATTATGTAAGGAAATCTCTACACAAGTATCAGGTGTAACTGTTATTATAACTGTAATAAGGGCTTTCCCCATTTCCCCTTACAGAGGGGGAAAAACGCTTCGCTTGCTTGCCACCCCAATTAACCCCCGATCCGTCAACTTGTTATACCTATAGACACAGTAGCAATATATTAATTGTATTAACGACAGAAGTAACGATTTGGAAAATCATATTTGATACCAAGGTTTGTTGGTGAACGTTTCATCAAAATTAATTCAGCCGTTTTGAAGAAATATGTTTTAAATATTATGTGGGAATAGTGACTATTTATTTATATATTATAGATATTAATTTTTAGAATATTTCTCCCAATATTTGTCTATGATAAGCTCCGAAATGGCGGAATGGATTTTCATGAAACTTTCAGGGATCATACTGAGTGTTTAAACTTACAATTTACTTTTTGTTTCACTTCCAAATTATGGAAAAACTTATCCACGGGCGAAGCCGGAGCGGAAAGCTAGGTATTGGCATCTAAGTGGAACAATATCTATCTATTTATCTATCATCACGCCTTTTATCCCAAGAGGAACCCCTCTAAAAGCAGAGACAATCGAATGCCATTTGTTACGATCTTTCGGTTCTTTTATATTCATTATACCTTTTAAACATGCTCGGCGATTGTGTGTAGGTACTTTTAATATTTTCATCGATCAATACATTTTTTATATGTTCAATAAAAGTACACCTAGGTCGTCCTTGGCCAGCATTTCCTTTCTCTTCAGCAATATAATAAACCTTTTTAGTCAATCTTTCATCCTTCATTCTTCCACGTGTCCAAACCAGCGTAAACTTCATTTTAGTCACAACATCATCTTTCAGACCGCATTATCTAATGACATCGTTCCTGATGCGATCAATACCATTTCGATGGTCAATACGCATTATATCACACATTCTACGTAAAGACCGCATTTCCACTGTATTTATCTTACTTTCATGCTTCTTCTTCCATACCCGAGTCTCTCTTCCATAAGTAAATTATCCTTATCCCTTTGAACCAAAGACGTGTATTTTAACCGTCTTTTGATTTTTCTCTTCGTCTAGACTTTAGATATTCAAGATTTCTAAGAAGCCTATTAACAAAATTCTGTCACTAATTTTAGCAAACATTCAAACATGCCTCTTAAATCAAGCACCGTTTATGAATCGTTCATATCGAAAGCTTTGATCTAACATAACACTTAATAATAACCCTTAAACACTTGTATTTAAAAATCAATATCCTTTAACTGTAAGTCATAGGGCTTTATTACTGAAGCAATCACCTTTTAAGTAATTCTCAATCATAAACCTCGGCATTAAAGTAGTTTTCTACTTGAACTAAATTAATCGATTACAGTATTTTAGATTGGATTTATACCTTATCGTTACGAGTTATGGTTTAATTTTAATTAACGAATATGCTAATGTAAAGTGCTTTTCACTGTACATTTAATTGGGCACGACTGAATCGTTTCATGAGGTTATGATTTGATACAGAACTTAATTGCAACCTCATTTTGTGTATTCATATATTACCGTATTATAACCAAAGGGTATCAATTAGGTAAAAGTACTGTGGAGTAGTTTAATTTGTACACTCAACTAACTTGTCTATTACCCACTAGGCAGCATATTCCATGAGTAATGAGAGTATGCTGTCAGCAAACTTTTTTCGCCGTGATTCATTACGCTCTCCTATAAGAGATATACCTATAAACAATATATATAATACTAGCATTCCGCCCCCGGCTTCGCCCGTGGATATTTGCGAACAAAATAAAAAAACCCTACAGCACTCATAGATAATGGCTTGCCTGCACTACCCCTACCCCTACCCTGTTTCCCACGACTTCGTACGTGTCTATTTCAGAATGTTGGCAAACATACATTTCGTACATAGCTTTTGTCATGTTCACCTCTGCCCACCCCGTTCCCGTCGTCATGCCGTGATGGCATATAGCCTATGTCACTCACGAAGAATGTAGCTTTCTAATGGTGAAAGAATTTTTAAAATCGGCCCAGTAGTTTCTGAGCCTATTCATTACAAACAAACTTACAAATGTTTCCTCTTTATAATCTATATATATAAAAATGAAACCCGTTTTCCGTTGTCACGACATAACATGAAAACGGCTGAACCGATTTGGCTGATTTTAGTCTTAAAATATTCCTAGATATCCAGGGAAGGTTTTAAAGGTGAGACAATTCGAATAATTGCCGAAAAACCCCTAAAAACAGCCCTTTTCTTTTCTCATAATAACAGAGTCAATTTGAACCTTATTGCTATTCAATAGGGTAGTAGTGTAGGGGTAGGGTAGGGGTAGGGGTAGGAGTAGTGCAGGCAAGCCAACGTTTGGGCAGGACAACGTCTGCCGGGTCCGCTAGTATTAGTATAGATAGATTATGACCAAACTGAAAAATTACTTTCATAAACATAAGTCTTTACGTTCAACAATAGTATGCCTACTTCTTGTGTGAATCTGCAATGTTTTTTATAGGCCCTCAGATATTGATTAGTATTTATTTATGTGTTATGTTATCTTGGTGTGTTAGTTCTGCTAGGTATATTATGTATGTTTCATTTATTTCGTTTACTTGCTTATGTACCTGTGTTTACAAATGTCTCTCCTAATACAGATGTCTAAACTTAACAGGAGAGTCCGCAACACTTGTAAAAAACTACTTGTAAACAATAACAAATGATTTTTATTTTGAATTTTTAAGGATCCGTGGCTCTCAGTCATCTTGTATCTGTCAAAAATATGGCAAATCTCAGTTAATCCTGGAAACGTGAGTTTATTTATACAACATTTGCTCACCACACAATGATAGTTATTATTTGAAATTGGATTGAGCCACTGTATTATTATTTAGGGTTCTAAAGAGCCGTACTCATGTTCGATACGAGCAGTGCCTTTGCATTTTGGAAATTATGGCTATTTAGACCTCTTAATAATGAAAATATGGCTCAATCAATCCAATATAAAATAATAACTATCAACTGTGTGCTGAGGAAATGTTGTATAAATAAACTATTTTGTAAATAACTATTGACTGAGATTTGCCATATTTTTGACAGATACCACCTTCACAACCGCCCCTTAAGAAATAGGATTATTTTTATTGTAAACATCAAAATTCTTCGAGAAAAGTCGTTCAATTCAGTAATGACTGAATAGACAACAATTTAAAACTGTCATTAATATCGACAAAGAGTAGTAAACAAACGTTGACAGTTTTATTGGACACAGTTTATGACAAGTGAGTCGCTTATTAAAGGACCAATTTAACCCATTATAGCGTTCATAAAAGCGTACATCATCCTGTTTCCCTCCATCCCTCTCTAACCAACACTTTACATATACACTTGTCTCGTTTCCACAAAGAAAACGACCGCTGAATATGGTTTACGAGATTTCGAAGTGAAGGGGAGGTGTATTTTTGAAATTGATAGTGATGTTCATTTATGTTATCGATAAACTGTTAATTGGTTTTGCATGTAAGTGTGTGTTAAAATATATTTTAATTGACTCATTCTATACGATTATATCAAAAGGATGTTTATAGTGGCAATAAAAATCAGCTAAATGCAATTAAATATTGCTGAGAATTGCCTATTATGCATTCAATAAAACTATTCAATTTGTGTTTATGATAATTTAGTTATTGTGTATGTTCCTTCATTTTATTCTTTTAGCGTTTTTAAAAAACCCTATCTTTTTACCCATTGTTGTGACATGTCAACAATGTCCAATAACGCAAAAAAGTTTCAAGATTATCAGATTAACAAACACCGGTATTGACTTTATAATGTATCTATGATCTGGCCTTTTATCTCAAGAGGGGTAGGCAGAGACAATCAATGCCATTTGCTACGATCCTGGCATACCTCCTTCGCTTTTTTTATATTAATCATACATGCTCCGCGATTGTGTGTACTTTTAATAATGCCTTGGTAAATACATGTTTCTATATGTTCAATAAAAGCACACCTATGTCTGCCAAAATTTCCTTTAACTTTTGCCATATAAACCTTTTTAGTCAATATTTCATCTTTTATTCTTTCAACGTGTCCAAATCAGCGTAAACTACTTTTATTAATTTTAGTCACAAGATCATCTTTCACTCCGCATTATTATCTAATGACATCGTTTCGGATGTCATCACACATTCTACATAAAGACCACATGGCTTCTTATTCCATATCCAAGTCTCGCTTGCATAAGTAAGTAATGAAACTTAAACAGCATTATGAATATTAATTTTACTTTTAGTTGTAAGTTTAAGTTGCACTTAAAATTCGTTGTTTGGTTGTTTCTCGTTATTTATTAATTAACTACTGTAGCATCGCCCGTGGAAAATTTTTATTTATTGACCTTTATGGTTACTGCTTCCTCCCTCCCCGTTTCCCGTTTTACAAACATATCACAGTTTCATATCATACCTATTTAATTCATAATTTAATCCATTTAGGCATTATTGAGTATAAACTGTTAAATTATATATGATCAGATTAATTATGTTAGGAAAGTGATAGTATGATGGCAATATCGATATTATCAGGGTATACCTACAAACATCCCTATTCCCAGTCTCCGCCGGATGAACGCTTAAGTGCGCTAGATCGACTCATCGAGAGAAGAGCTCATTCTTTTATTTGATTGTTTATTTGTGAACGCTGATTTAGCATTTACCGCCCCTTCCCCTCCCTACGGCTGACTCGTGCCTTTCAACGTTCGGAAATTAAAATTGTGTAAGGCTTTATTATTCTGTAGGGTTGTGCTGTGTCAATAGATATTTTAATCAAATAATTGGGTAAGCGAGTTGACATCGAGTGGCACCTTGGCTTGACAAATCATTATTACGAGTACTTTCATGAGTATGCAAATATTTGAAATGTTTTGTTTGTTCTTGTATTATTGTAAGATGAAAACATCAGGGCTGCGGTTTATTTGATATCTACTTCAGTCTTAGAACTTTTTTTAATATCCTTAAATTTAGTATTTTTTTAAATGTGAAAAATAACATCCCCTGATACAATATAATAACAGTTTCATTATTTTATTATTTTTATTAATTTTCTCATACATTTTTTTCTTTCATCACGGGTAGCCTTACAGCTCCCGGAAACCTTGTAACGGTTCCAGGGTACCCAGCGGAAGACCAAGTCTCCCCTCGTTTAGCCGATGGTATTTTGTGAGGCTATACCTAACGAGTGGCCAGTTCTGTTGAGGTATATATATTTTGATGGAAAACCCTCTAGTGTGTTTTGTCGGATTATGTATTACTAGCGGACCCGGCAGACGTCCTGCCCAAACGTTGGCTTGCCTGCACTACCCCTACCCCTACCCCTACCACTAACTTTGGCTATATTATTTCTCGTAAAAAGTAAAGGATAAAAGATGGTTATTGTGGGTTATCCCTAAGAGATAGACATATACCATTGCTGACTTTTTTGTAGACCTTTTTAAGGTGTACAATACTGTAAAACATTATTTTGATCTATCTCGTAGGGTTCAGCCAGCGTTTGCAATGTAAGCGCAAAAAATGTGTTTATTTACGACATCACATTAGAAACCTCTAAAATTATCAGTGTTTCTCTACTATATAATGCATGTTATATACATATAAACCTTCCTCTTGAATCACTCTATCTATTCAAAATCCGTTGCGTAGTTTTAAAGATTTAAGCATACATAGGGATATAGGGACAGAGAAAGCGACTTTGTTTTATACTATGTAGTGATTATGTACATAAGTTTTTAATCAAAAACCCCCAATGGCCAATTGGCCAATCAAAAAATCAATACATGGCCGGGATCCAGAATCGAACCCGTGGTCTACCTAGTTAATACCAGAGGTCTTAACCACTCGGCCACATTGTGGCTGAATTTCTGAAAAAAATCCTTTCTTCGTAAAAACTGCAACAGCTACTGTATGAATTTTCTAGTTGTCACAGCCATTGTTACATTAGTTAGATATTTGGAAAAATAACACATTTATTTACATACCTATATATGAAGATCAATAGCATATAAATATAATAGGTACATGAACAAGGTAATTATTTATAATATATAATAGGTTCAAATAGGTAGTTCATAAATGTCAATTAGGTTATTTTAAAAAGTGAAAACAATTTTAATAGCGACAGTAAAATAATTTAATTGTTAATTAATTATAAGTAATATGGACACTATGGACAGCCCTACGGTCTACGCCTCATAATCTGCCATTATACATTTAACGTCAGTTTCGGTTGAAATCCATTAATTGATACCTCAACGAGCCGCACTACCGACATATAGCTCGCTTATATTAATTATATTGTTCTAGAGGTACAAGCGGTACAACTACAAATATATATTATGCTCATCGGTTAATTTATTGTTAAGTATATTAATAAAATTTAAGTGTATGTATGTGATTTCGAAATATGGTTTTTTAATTTAACCAAAACCCAATCACCTGTTTTTAGATGTTTTGCCTGCCTGTTTGTTCGTCCGAGCAAATCTTCGAAACGACTGAACCGATTTTGACAGTTTTTGAAACTTAAACCGGTGACCCGGGGTTCAATTGGGTTCAATACAAACTCGAGACGGAAATTATATAGTGTTCGACATATAACATCGCACAATATAAAGTCTATGATGGAGTGTTTTTTTAAACGGTAGAGAGTCTATAAAAATAACAAAACTTTCAAAAGAAACGTCAAAACCGAGGAAGTCGACGAAATACCTCTAGGAATGTTTTTATAATAATAAACAAAACATAATTATAAATGATCATGTAAACCAGTTAAATCTTAACAGTCATTATATAAATCATTGACTCCATTACAGATATCCTCAACAATAACAAAAGGTAAATCAAATGATGAACTAACAAAGAATTACGGAGTCAGAGCTGCCAGGCTTGTGAAAAAACTGAGAAGTATGCATTATGAATATGGGACCAATGGGAATAATAAAGTACAAAATGCTAACAAATTGTGCTGCTATAAAAAAATTAGCACAAGCTTTTGCTCGCGGTTTCATCCGCATGAAAAGAGAACAAAGAAATAATGGATCTCATATTTACAGAATCAAATGTACCATGATATAAAATAGGTATTCCAAATATCTAAATTCTTTCAACAGTTTGAGTAACTAATAGCATTTAATAATATATTAGTAACGTGTCTTCTAATGGCATTCCAAGCAAATTAAATATAAGTAAAAAACCTCAAAATGCCTCAACTGGCATCACTACCCGAGACCGGTACAAAAACAGTCTCTTCCCGAAATTAAAACGTTAATTTTTTGTCCGTTTTTCGGTGTCGACGCTGGATAATAATTTAAATTAATTATGTTTGCTTAATAGTCGGCGATGGTCGGGCGGAGACGGGGGAAGATCGTTGTTTTTGTGAGACTAATGAGGCTGCCGGCGTTCGGGGCGTTTGATGTCCACAGGGTTGTCAACTTGACATGCTTATATTCTAACTGAAAACTTGGTTCAGTTTTCAGGGATAGAATTTAAAAAAATGTTTGCAGATAATTGTATAACTGTCTTTTGAAACTCTCTATCAAAATATGTTAAAATAAGTATACAAAAACCCAAATCGCTTCAAGTGTGCCTATAAAATTTAAAGAGTTCTTGATTTCTCCAGGACCACATCATCAGATTGTCTGATGACCATGGGCCCACCTGGGAAGTATACAATTTCAAACAATCCGGGAACAAAGTAATCCGGGAACATACATATAAAAAAACATAAAAGATTCCGACGAATTGAGAACCTCCTCCTCCTTTTTTTGAAGTCGGTTAAAATATGTAACTTATTTCCTAAAGAAATTGTTACCTAACATTATAAAAACGCTGTAATATAACTTAAAACGCGATAGGGTTTATAAATTGATTAGGGTTGTCAAATTAAAAAAATTGATAAACAGTCAATTCTTCAGGGATTAAATGAAAAAAAAATTGTTTTTCCCTAATATTAAAATATGACAGTGTGTGAGTTTGTTTGGTACTAAATTCGAATTAGATCGATTTGAAAAATATTTAAACTTATAAGACGACCCGTAACTTTTGTCCCATACAAATGACATCCTTCACAACATCTTAAATTACGCGATAACTATATGTCTTAGGTTTGAAATTTAAATAGCTTTCGAAAGATAAATATATTTGACACAATATGATATTTTTTTTAATATGAAAATCAGGTGATTTATGAAACCTTGAAAGTCATCAATTGCACGCGTATTTTCAACCGATTTTGCGACTCAAGTTTTTTTTTTTTTTTTTTTTTTTTTTTTTTTCAACCGATTTTGCGACTCAAGTTCTCTTAATATATTTACTAATGTACCATTTTCTCTTATTTATCCTGTACATAAATTCACATTCTTTATGAAGAAATTAACTACAACTTCCTATTTCTAATAGTTTCTACTGAATAAGACCGCTGTCGCTTTGTGGGAAACTAGCCACAATAATAAATAATTATTTTACTCCATAATGTTTTATTTTCAATTTTAATGAAGAGGTTACAGAGGAGTAAAAGGAATACAAGGAATCAAAGGAAGTAAAAGGAGCACGAAATATCATGCTTGATTTTATAAAATAGGTGTGCTCTTTATCAAAGCTAAAACGGAATTGACTAAAAATGGTAGAAAATAAACAAATAGCAGACACTGTTCCAAATTCAGATTATTTTGAAAAATTTCTAAATTATAGGTAGTCAGTAACTTATTTTGTAAGGAGGTTAACAACTATTATTGCAAGGAGGTTAACAACTATTATTGCAAGGAGGTTAGCAACTATTCAAACCTCTTTAAGAAAAAGTGGTCTCATTTATTTACTAAATGAGCACAACGTTACACCGCAAGATCTATTTATTATGAAATCGTTCTTTCTCATATCTCTGGTACGTGATCTTGGGCCTATCTTATCTTATCCTTAGTTATTTTATCGATTATTTTTCCAGTGTATCTTTCTAACAACTTAAATAGGTATGTACTTCCGGAGCTTGCCACATCAGCCAAATGAGGTACACTTTAATAAAATATAGCAGTAACAACCCTAGAAAACAGTCTCGTGATCTCGTCATATGACGATGAAGGTTACATAAACGATATCAATCTACCTTTCAAAGGATTAAACTCATATTATGGTTTATTTTTATTGTGATCTCTTAGTATCTTTACAGTTATTATTTGCACGGAAATTAATCTCGCCGGCTCGAGAATGTCTGGGCAAATCCGTGTACTGTCTTTTCTCGACCCAGCATTGCTCGGTATTCTAGTGTTGGAAATTGTCGGGTCGAGCATTCTTTGACAGGCCATTGGTGCGGACCCGTCGTTTTTGCTCGTTGAGTCAAAACGAAAGGTTTATCCGACCGGATATCAAAAAACAATAAACCTTTTTTGTCGGTGTCAAATATCTAATACTGTATCAAAAAAGATACGCCATTTTGAAGATTATTTTTCCCTCTAATGACAAAAATTAACAAACAAAACATTTCTTTTTTAAATTAGACTAATTTATTTATTTTGTAAAAGACGCCATCTATTGGAGATCAGTTGAATAATGACAACAATATTGACACCACTAACGATTTGAAGTATTCGCACGGGTCATCTAGTCCATATACTTACACTGACGAAAAAAAACTAATATAAAAAAAACACTAGCTTTAATCATGAAATATTTCGGAAACCACGCCAGATAGCTTTTTGAAGTAAAAAGCAACATTCAAAAAAACTTAATGGAAACAAAACGTTAAACAATGTAAAAACAATTTTATTTGTATTTTTAGGCACTTTGCTTGCAAGTGGCTTTTTATATTGCTCGTCAGTGTATATATCTATCTAATATACCGAAATACCTATGAAGAAAAATCACACACACTATTATAATATCTAGTAATGTAGAGCTGAAAAAGCGATAGATTTGCCATCTAATAGATATAATAGAGCACATCAATACAGGACGGCTGCTCCCAAAAGCACAAAACATTATGGATGAAGACCTAAGAGCATCTGCATATGAAATGAATCCTCACGGGACACCAGAACGATTATAAAATGAATATGTATACATTTTACGAGCAATCTTTAGAGTGAAGCCATCAATTATATAGTTTTAAAGAGGTCTACGTTTGCTAGAAGAGATATATTAGTCACATTTTACTATTGACTTCCTCAGATCGTGTTTCTAACATCCGGCCCCGTCTGTTATAGTCTCCTTCGATTAATACGCATCACTAACTTGCACTTGACGGCCGATTTATAAAATTAACTGCTCGCCCGCTTCGAAACATAACGACCTTTAGGAATTGTGGCGTGGCTAGAGCTATTTCTTCTAGTATTTGGTGCTTACTACCTACTTTCAAGTGAAGATTGAAACACTTTTATAATATTCCATCATTCTGTCTGTAGTAAAGTTAAGGAAATCGTAGAAACTCTAGGTCCGTGGGGTTCAAATGCCAAAAAGTTTATTAAAGATATATCCCCTCGACTGATCATCTCTTCTGGTGACAAGAGGGCTGGCTCCTTCCCCGCTCAACGAATTAGCATCGCGATTCTGCGGGGAAATGCAGCCATTCTTGCCACTTTTACGCGGACCTGGTTTATTTAGTTATTTTTAATGTTTAGATTAGATTTAAGGTTTTTATATTGTTGTTAAATTAATAAAAAAGTTAAGTTAAGTTAGATTTTACAATTAAATAACCACTTATTTCATAAGATTGACTATTAATATACTAATAAGTTACTTTAGGTTTCGTTGGTATCGCTTTGTGTTGCGAGACAGAGCTCTAGAAAAAAAAATTGTAATATTTTTCTATTTGAAAGGCGATCTAGAACGTCTAATTTCATTATCTTATGTTTGTATTTAGCATAATCTCCATATAAAATATAAGCCGTTAAAAAGACAACTAAATAACACAAGATATTATATAACGTTAACAATATAGATAACGAAGGTAAACCATTTCCGAGTGTAAGCAGTTTTCCACTTACACGAGAGTACTTATACGAATGTTTGAATCCGCAGTCTGGAGTTAGTAGGGTGACAATTTGAACTGACGTTAAATTATTCATTGAATAAAAATCAGAATATATTATTACAAATATCAAAATTTTGCTAATTATTTAGGTAGAGATTACATGACAAATAAAGAGATTTTCAAGAATTATTCCTTATAAGCTTCTGTCATTCTCTGACCCCTAAACTACCACTATGCAAAACATCATGTCGATCCCGTGAAAAACAAAAACAAATCTATCCCACGGGAACCATACATTTTTCCGGGATAAAAAGTAGCCTATGTGCTATTCCAGACTATAATCGATCTCTGTGCCATATTTCATCCAGATCCATTCAGCCGTTCTGGCGTTATTGAGTAACAAACATACAGACATCCATACAAACTTTCGCGTTTATAATATTAGTGGGATAGGAAGGACCTTTTTTTTCTTTACGGGTTGCCTTACAGCTCTCAAAACCGTGTTACGGGTCGAGGGTACCCAGCGGAAGACCAGGTCTCCCTCTTTCAGCCGATTTTTGAGGCTATAATACCTAATGAGTGGCCAGTTCTGTTGAGGTATATGAAAAGCCTCTATCAGTAAATTCCGCTCAAAACTTAACCACTCGTTCGATTATCTTAATTCCACATTGAAACATACGCCGCAATGTGACTATTTGTCCTGGATTTGTCCTTATTTGATAAAGAATGATGGTGTACCTACCGTGGACTCCCCGGCCCGTGAGACGTCACATCTGGCTCTACTAATTAAAGTACTTTACTATACTCTGTCAACTACCTCGCTGACAAACTTGACTAGCTATTTATTATTTTACTAAAATCTTTGAATTTAAATAGGATTTGGAAGATTTCCGATGGTGGACCTAAACTATTAGAGAATTTAGAAGAATACTGCCAAAGCAATTACCAAAACAAGTACACCATGAATTCTACTTCATGTCATGGTGATCGACGCACATTGTGATTAGTCTGTGATTAATAAGACATATCACAGTCGGCCGGATCATCTTAGCTACCGATTAATCGTCATATTAATACTAGGAACCATCACGAAAAAAAGTAAACCACGTTCTTTCTACATCATTTTGTTTATATCTCTGACGGATATATGAAAACGCGCTGAAGTTAACTTTTTTCTGACTTGATTCACTTATACTGTTAAAGCTCAGCTCCAAAACATGATTAATCCATGTTTAAAACTCGTAAATCTTCCGCATGAATCAACTTATCTAATAGTGAAAACCGCATCAATATCCGTTTAATAGTTTTTGCGTGAAATGGGCACAGACAGACGTGAATACTACGAATAAAATAATTTACTTTCTCGGAATACAATATCGCGCGTGTACAAATCTGTTCCACAGAAGTTATATAACATTGAATAACAAGTTATAATTGGTCGCTAACTTTGTGCGATTCTAATATACCTACAAATACTTGTAAACATGTTTACATTGTGTCCAGAACATATTGATACACTCACATTACACAATAGGTTAGTGATGATAGGCCTAAAGAACAGATGTAACTGGAAGAGTTGTTCGAAGGCACCTCACAATAAAGTACATAAACTTTTTAAACTTTTTTAGCGACTTTTGGCGGGGAGGGGGGGGGGGCAGACGCTTTACCACTTTACTTTTTTGGAAACACTATGTTCCCGCGCAAGTTAGACGTCCTAGATCGCCATTCCCATTTGATTTTTCTAGAGCTCTGTCTCGCGCCACAAAACGATACCAACGAAATCTAAGGTAACTTATTACTGCGCAACTAGTCAGTTTAACTGGTCAAAGAGCAAAAAAATTGGCGAAAGGGGGAGCCCGTCTATGGCCCCTCCTTAGGCTTAGTACTCTATGGTACCGTATATGTATGAAAAGTATTGATTTGAATAAGGCAAAATAGGTATGTGTCAGGATTGTAGCGACAGTGAGAGCATATCTTTGATATTTTCAAGATTTATATGAACGCACCCCATAGCGATTTTAAATGTCTTTGAAGCACGAGAAAATTAGTGCATAAAAGTAAAAAAAAAATACATTATATTGTAATTGATTTCTTAAACTGCCCGTTTTGTACGTTAATAGAATATTGTAGACGTTATCTGTATATTGTCGTAACACACGATATAATCACATGACACCCGATGGGAAGTCAATTATCCCCTCAAACATCTCCCATTTAACGAGGGACAACAAAAAATATTTTTCTACAATAAAAAGTATGTCAGTGAGCGCGTGTAGCCCTTAAAGTAGTCAGCTGTCTAAACTCTAAATACAGTATCATGGATTTATGACGAATATAATATTATGTTCAATATTATATATTAATACTAGCGGACCCGGCAGACGTTGTCCTGCCCGAACGTTGGCTTGCCTGCTATTTACTCCTACTCCTGCCACTCTCACTACCCCTACCCCTACTCCAACCCCTACCACTACCTCTAAGTACTCCAATCCCTACCGCCACCTTAACTCCTACCACTACTACCACTACTCCAACCCCTACCTCTACCTTTACTCCTACCACTACCGCTACCCCTAACACTACCACTACCGCTGCTCGATTGAAATCAAAACTTGAAGCATTAAAACAAATCGATTTGACAGTTCAATTTTTGTTATTCAATCCGTTCTGAAATCAAAAAAGTCGTTCCATAGAAAATGTATGAGAAAATGTTTTTTCTTTATCATTTTTTTTCGTGCATTTTTCCAATATTTTAATAGTTATTCTGCTATTCGGGACAGAGACAAGGACAACAAATCAAAAACCATGAAAATCGGTGCAGCCGTTCTCGAGTTATAAGTGTTCGAACAAACCCTACTTTGTTTTATATACCTATATAAGATTTAAATAAGTCGTATATGCCAGTTGTTCATATTGAACATCACGGTCGGCGGGAGCATCCTACTTCCCACCTACCGATTATCGGCTTAATATTATACTGTGACGTCTATAATACTTGACATTGGCGGAATCATCAATACCATGATGGAGCCATTTTGAAAAAAAAATAGAATAGGTATCAACAATTAAAATAAGTTGATACAAATGTTCAATTTAGTTAATGTGTTTTAAGTTTAGACGGCCGCGTTATTCTGAGTCGGCAAGGAGCACTAATTGACGACGCTCTCCTCTGGGACTACACAGGGTGCTTTAAATCTTTTATTATACACTCCCTATATATTTATACATTATACATTTCCTATGAAGCGAACGTTGCCAGCGAAAACAACGGTTTTCAAATACATTTTGAGTTTGTTTCTGTTGAATTTGTAACTAGTTAATGAAAACAGAATCTCCTGTAATGGAATATTTCTGTCAATATATTTCAGGTAATAACCAACTTTCAGGAAACGATCAGGATTTATAGGAAAGAAAAATTGGAAAAGTTGCCCGGAAAATTGGAAATTTCGGGAAAAACTGAAAGTATTTTTGTCTATGGGATTTTTGTATGACCTCAAGACGAAGCCGGGTCGGAAAGCTAGTATTAAATAAAATGCATTGCTAAATACATAATTACTGAATTTATTTGTATGCCGACGAAGTCGCGGGAATCAGCTAGTATAAAATCCATCTATCTATTATCACGTCTTTTATCCCAAGAGGGGTAGACAGAGACAATCGGATGCCATTTGTTACGATACCTTTCATACATGCTCGTTGATTGTGTGTACTTTTAATATTTCCATCGATCAATACATTTTTTATATGTTCAATACAAGTACACCTAGGTCGTCCTTTGCCAGAATTTCCTTTTACTTCAGTCAATCTTTAGTATAAAATATAGTTAAAAAACTACTTAACCTATTTTGAGTAAAATTTCGGTATGTTACAAGTTTTATTCGGATGAAGCTGTAGCATGTCAAAAGTTAAGTAATTATTGAATTAAATATGTTGATAGCACAATAAATAGATTTGAAAAAGGAGCTAAATAACATTGACTTCTCTTGATTTCAAAGTCACGTAAAGCTGGCGTTGATTCTTGCCCTGAAAATACTCTTTAGGCAGTTTTTCAAAACATCACATCTCCACAAACTCCAAGCATACATACATGACCAATCGATCCTGTATCCTGTCATAAAGATTTTCACTGCTACATATTTTAATGCACACACATATCAATATTTCAGATTCAACAAAATTGCCACTAATTAAAATTTATAACGAATAGCCCGCAGGTACTGTTTAAATAACTCTGTTTCATACAGTAGCTATAATAATTATTTAACATTTGAAATATTAATTAGGTTTTTAAAGGATTCTCCGAAACAAATTTATCAAATCAATTTGAAAATTCATATGAAAAGCTTTCAGAATTGTAGAAATTTCGATTCTAATGAAAATTCATACAAATATGTTTTATTTGAACTGACATACAAACTCTAGGTACGAAAATAAGTTATTTTAGGGATATTAAAATATTTTAATAAGGTTTTAGAAACAGTCTGAGTATTTTTAGAGCTTCGTCAGAGACGACGGACGCTGTACAAAGCCAAGTAAAGCGATGGGTATTATTCTTTGCCGGGTACAATAATTTCCGGACATCACTCTGTATAAAGTCATTCTCACCATATGTCATTTGTTAAGAGGTGCGAGCTTTTTGTTGTCCCCCGTGGTCGCTTGTCTATCAGTTTTAAGGGTCGACAAACGACATTTTATATTTTGCCATTTTACAAAAAATATGTGCCCACAGTATGGGCAGAATATAGGGCGTGAGGGTATTTTTTGCTGTAGACTAAAAATAATATAGGTATAATATATTGCCTGTCTGTCTATGCATGATTTTCGCCTAAGATTTTCACTATTATATAGAGTGATTGATTCATTAATTCACAAGGAATGTAGAATTGTGTATATTTAAAACTGTCTAGTGAATCAAGTTAGAGAAAAGTTTGTAATCATTGCACCTCGCTAATAATATGGTTAAGTTTAATTAGTGTAAATAAATAGTCCGATCGCTAATCCAATATTTCATAATAAATGAACTAAGTGTGAAAACCCTGTAGCTTTCAGGCAACCTGTGAATGTTATATTTATAAAATTGAACACTCACAAACTCCCGAGATCCGGCCATAAGCGTTTGACACTTCGTTCAATGTGGGAGATCAATGGTGTAAGCAAAAAACAAACATAGCCACCCCAAAAGAAGCCGTAACATACACTAATAAATCTCAATTTAGCTCAAAATAACGGCTTCAATTACAACATTTTAACATGAAACCGTCACTCAATGTTTAGATATTGGTCGTGTGGTTGACTAGTTAATAGGTATTTTCGTTTTTAGACTTCTTAGAAAATGTTTAATTACTTTTTTGTATGGAGAGTGGATAATTGTTTTACAGGAAAGTTGTTTTGAAAAGCGGATTGGATACCTACACATGAAATAAACACTTGATAATGCTCGAGTAACGTCAAACAGATCTTAAACATATTTAATAAATTTGATTTGTATATAATATACGTTTGCCTAACCCAGAATCGAACCCAAGACCTTCAAATTCAAGTCTTCGCCACCGTGGATTTTAGAATGCGTACAGTATGTAGCTATCACAGAATAAATTAACTCACTCAAAGCGAAACATGAAATCATTTGAAATTGAACTGATTGTCCACTCCATTGTCTCATAGGCATTGCTCTACAAATTACTTATTATTTAAATTAGGTACTTTAATTTAACTTAAATTAAATTTCAATCTATGGCCTTATAAAGTACCAAAGTCCAAAAAATGTATAAACTCACCTGAGTTTCTGTAACATTGAGTAACTTAGCCATATCGGCCCGTTCTCCTGACGAGAGGTACTTTTTAACTTCAAACAATTTCTCCAATTCAAATATCTGTCGACCTGTGAAGGTTGTTCTCGCTTTCTTTCGACGACCGGATTCTTCTCCTTCGTCACTTGTAAGAGACCCTTCACCGCCCAGGGGAGATCTTACGTCCTCTGTTGACTTCTTTCGTTTGATCAGCTTGGAGGGATCTGTAGGAAAATGTTACTGTTAAAATACTGCTGAATACCTTGTTGTTATTCTTTTTATTTATATGGCGTTAAAATAAAGAAGAATTCGATCCAAAAATTCCAAGCACCAATTTTCTTTAAGGGCAATCTAAGTTAATCATGGAAAGGTGAGTTTATTTATATAACATTTAATTACCACACAGTTGATAGTTATTATTTTAAATTGGATTTAGCCATATTTTCGTTATTAAGAGTTCTAAATAGCCAAGTTTCCAAAACGCAAAATCAATGCTCATTTTGGAAACTATGCTATTTAGAACCCTAAATAATAAAAATATGGCTCAATCCAAATTAAAATAATAACTATCAACTGTGAGGGATGGAAATTTTGTATAAATAAACTCAATTTTCCAGGATTCAATGAGATTAGCCATATTTTTGACAGCCACAAGATGTCCTTGACCAACGGCTCTTGAGAATATGTGCTGTAAGCTTATCGTGAATCGGAGGGCAGGTAAAGCATCCGTACTTCTTCTAAAAATAACAGAAACCTACTTACGTCTATAAGAGAAGTGACACATCAATCTGTTGTTCTGTGTTTCTGGCCACACCATAAGGTATGAAGGACATGAAGATGTATGTTAACAGTCAGGCAGATATAGATATAGAATATATAATATGTTGTACATTCCAGTTTGTATCTCTCGACATGTTAATCGAGATCTAAATAGGAAGCATGACTCTGTTCAATATTGGTGAAACAGCTGTGTGCCTGTGTCGCTCCATCGACCGTAGCTCAGGGCTCGGGGTTGTCACATTCTACCTACCGATTCTTATGATGAAAAAACGGAAACCCTAAGGATCATCTCATGTGTCTGTCTGTCCGCTTATTTTCTCCGAATCTACTGGACGAAAAATGTTGAAACTTGGTACATATTATATAGTTTTATGACCCAACATTTTGGGGGGAAAATTAAAACGTAAATATTTTTTTTCAACTCCATCATTGACATATCAAATGAAAGGGCTCGTTATTAGGAATACAAATATTTTTTTTTTAAATTTTAAAATGCATAGTTTAAATTACATAGGTATATTAAAGAAAATATACGAAAATTTGTCGTCATCCCCTTATCTCCGAAACTACTGAGACTAACATTTTGAAAAAAATAGGGAATATAGGGCCTATCTTGTAGTTTACAGGAAAACCTAAACGAACGGAACCCTCGCGCCTCGTCGTACTTGTCGTTGGGCCCAAAGTATGATAATATAATATCCTTGGGCCCTACTACAATAACAATACTCAGTGTGAGTTTGTTTGTAAGAAGAAAATTCTAAACTACTGCAGGACCGACATTATTATTATTATATAATATATTAAATATTAAATTTTATAATTAAAACCTGAAAATGATTATACATATAATCGATCTCGTCAGGAATTGAAGTTTGAGTACAACCATATGACATAATCTATCAATTCGGTATCTAAAGTAAAAATTTAGTTATTTTAAGAAACTAATTTGAATATTTTTATTTACCATGCAGTAGTTTTTATAATAAATTTTCATACTTTTGCCAACAGACGACATAATGACGTCATAGTTTAGGTAAAGGCTCCATTTCTCCATTCATTTGTCTAACTGGTAGTACCATACGTCATTGGTAGTACCACGGGGCACGTTATGGGCCATGGTACTACTTTTATCACAAACGAGTAGTACCTACCACGGGACAGAAACGTTATTTTACCTTAACGATGACGTCACTTTGTCGTCTGTCGGCAAAAATTCAAATTTTATTTTTAAAAACTACTGCATAGAAAACAAAAATATTCAAACTAGTTTCTTAAAATAACTTATTTTTTACTTTACATACCGAATTGCTGTTTTGGAGTTATTAGCTTTTTAAAATTTAGTCATGCGACGATAATAGGTAGATCTCGTTAATGCATTTTCATTCAAAGAGTACTGGCTGACAAGTCGTAAAACTACTAAAATAAAATAGACTGAAAAACAACAAAAGTAGCCTGAAAAATATCAGACAATTTAGCACAACCCTATGTATTGGTTGGGTCGGAGCGGTAAACTGTCTACAAATGGCGAAAATGTACTAAGGAGATTATTATTGTAGTAGACGATTTAAATATATACTTTTAGTTTTGTTTATTGTAGTTTCGAGATATGCATAGGGTAGCTATGTCATTCACTAGGATTGAAGCTTTCTCCGTGTCAAATTTCATCAAAATCAGTTCAGTGGTTTAGCCGTGAAAGCTTAATAGACAGACATACACAGTTACTTTCGAATTATTAATATTACCTAGTATTGGATAATATGGATGTATAATATTTAACCCGTAAAAAAAAATTGATTTAACATTTTGAGAGTTTTATCTTTGCATTTGTTTGTTTTGTACATTTTCTCAGACATACCTAAGCGGACGACGGCTTTACATGTGTTTCAAAGCACGAGAAGTCAACAATTTTTAGCACGATCTGACATGAAAGTTATCGTTGGATATTATGTGATTTGTATATAAAAGGCTCAGACTTGCCTCCACAATATCTAAGTACTTTCTACGGGCCAAGAGTCGAGGCTTATTTATTGGATGTATGTCTTTACGTATGGAAATTAAATAATTCAGGACGAATCGCTACTGAAAGTTGTCAAAGATATTTGACTAGTTGTTCAGACAAAACCATTTCCATTCATTAGCCATTCACATAAGAAAGACTGCTGAAATCCGCTTAAAATAAATATTGACATAAAGCGAAGCGGATCCGTTAAAAGTCTATTAACAAGAAAATAACAGATTGTACTAAATTAACGCAAGAATAAACAATATAAAGTTAAAAAATCGACATTTTGTTCAACAAAATAAAATAGTTTCACTGTAAAGCAATAAACTTTTAAACGACACAAGTTTAAATTACCCGACCAACTTAAAAAGACTTTGGATGTTTAAATACAACTCAGTTGTTGAGGGCTTTTCAAATTTATAGGGTAATTAGAGGTAGTATGTGGTTGGTTTCTGGTCTAGCGTGATTCGTTTTAATTGTTGATTAAATAAATGCATTTTAATTTTATAGGCTTTACCTAATTCTTATTTAATTTATATTTTAAGTCCAGCGTATTTATAAAGATTCAATTCTACGATTAATGTCAGGAGTATAATAACAAATCTTCCTTACTTAGATGTACTAACTAAGGGATATCGTAGCTTTCTATTAGTGAAAGAATTTTTACAATCAGTTAATTAGTTTGAGAGATTACCCCTACATCCAAACTTGCCTTTAAGTACCTCTTTATTTATAAAATTATTTTGTCGCGTTTTTATTTTGCGATAACTCCTAATATATTAAGAGTGTAGTGTACCGCGTCCATGTCCATACAAACGGAGAAAACGTTTTACTACCCCTAAATATTAATTAATTTTAACGATTTTGTAATATGTTACTGTTATAATGAAAAACTACGTACGTATTTTTTCCTTTTTTCAAAATTCGTAATAGGTCAAAAATTATAAGCCCCTCAAATCTCGGTTTTTTTCGTTCATAACTTGCTGGTAATAAACCGTGTGTATTTGAGAAACAAAGCAAAATTTCAAAAAAAGCAAAACGTACGTACGTAGATTATAATCTGCTAAAACGTTTGACACCAAAATTATAAGGTTTCGTTATAGTTTAGTAGGTGTAAATCGTTTTCGCCCAAAACGCAATTTTCAACGAAAAACATACCTACTGTTACGAGCTAGGGTTCGAAGAGATTTTTAAAATACCGATTAAATAAACAAACTTTACTTTAACACCACAAAAATACAGTTAAATAAATGAACACTATAGAATAACACTTATTCGCACTAAATTCCACTTCACTGTTTCGCTTTGATCGCTCTGATTCGCACTGTGTCCTCCCGGCGACGATCCTCTGTTTATATTGCCCTCCGAACATTCGAGAAACGCCGAGATTGTTGTATAAAGTTGTAGACGCGTCTCGATGCGGCTCGGTGCCAAATACCTACACACAGACCGCGCCCGATTTTGGTACCTATGGCTAGGCACATACGGTCCATTTTCGTTTGTACTTGATTCTCTCTGGATGTTTCTAGAGACGTCTATCGACCTTGATGTGTTTAGGTATTTATTTGTGCGATTTAAGTACCTATTCGTTACACTGCCCCCCGCTTAGACTTGCTCGTCCCGAGCAATATTCGAGCCTTTGTAAGGAGCCAGTCGATCAATATGGACAACCTTTAACTGTCCACGCGGGCATCGTTGGATCCGATAGGTCACGTCATTGATCCTCGTGATGACCTTATACGGGCCTTCCCAGCGGTTCTGCAGCTTGGGAGATTTGCCTTTTCGGCGTTTCGGGTTGTGCAGCCACACCAACGATCCCTCGTCAAAACCGTTACTATTGAAGTTTCTATCGTACCTGGTCTTCATCTTTGTACTGGCCACAAGACTGCTCTGACGAATCTGGTCATGTATGTCGCACATCTTGTTTTTCAGGTTCGATACGTAGTCACTTACAGGTTGCGGCGCATCCGGAGGTCCGCCGGTCAGGAGATCAACTGGTAGTCGGAGTTCTCTCCCAAAGTTGGCATAAGCAGGAGTCACCTTTATGCTTTCATGCTCTGCGGATCGATATGAGAGCAAGAACAAGGGAATATATCGGTCCCAGTCCCTCTGGTGATCCTAAACCAGTTTCGCTAAATGAGTCTCCAAAGTGCGGTTGAACCTTTCAACCATTCCGTCGGACTGTGGGTGATACGCCGTAGTCCTCGTTTTATTTATTCCCAGGAGACGGCATACTTCCTGGAACAACTGCGACTCAAAGTTACGCCCTTGATCAGAATGTATCTCCAATGGTAGCCCGAACCTGCAGAATACTTCGTTGACCAACTTAGTCGCCACTGTTGTCGCTTCCTGGTTGGGAATTGCGAAGACCTCCGGCCACTTCGTGAAGTAGTCCATCACAACCATGAAGTACTTGTTCCCGTCTTCAGTGCCCGGGAACGGTCCAGCAACGTCCACCGCAATTCGTTCCCATGGGGCGCCAACATTGTACAGCTGCATACGTCCTCTCGTACGTGTCGTAGGTCCCTTCACGGCCGCACATACTGTGCACTTGCGACACCAATCCTCGACATCTTGCCGGCAATGAACCCAATAAAATCGTTTCCTGATTTTCGCCAGGGTTCGATTCATGCCCAGATGTCCTCCCGAGGATCCATCGTGCACGGACTCAAGCACTGTGCGCACCTTTGACCTAGGCACGACCAGCTGCATCAATGTCTCCTGTCCACTGGGCGACTCCCACTTGCGGTACAGCAACCCGTTGTCCAGCACTAGACTTTCCCACTGAGCCCAGTAACTTTTCGTGGTGGAACTCATGGCTGATACAACATTCCAGCCGGGCCTTGGAACATTCTGCGTCTTCCATTCCATTATCGGCGCCAAGTTGTTATCCTTGAGTTGCTCGTCTCTCGTCCTCTCGTTCGCCCATTCGTCACTAAGGTTGTTAGTCGTAATCACTTTGATGACAGAATCACCGATTTCACGCCTCGAGCAGTGTTTACAATCTTCAGTGCACGGCCTGCGTGACAGTGCGTCAGCGTTGCCATGCATCCGTCCTCGTCGATGTTCGATCGTGAAATCGAATTCTTGTAACTGCTCGATCCACCGAGCGACTTGTCCTTCAGGATCCTTGAATTGAAGTAACCATTTCAACGCCGCATGGTCTGTCCGTAGCTTGAACTTCCTTCCGATGAGATATCTGTTGAAGTGTCGTAACGTCTTCACTACGGCCAGAAGTTCGCGTCTGGTTACACAGTAGTTCCTTTCTGGTTTCGACAGAGCCTTGCTGAAGTACGCTATCACAACTTCCTTGTCCCCCTTCCGTTGTGACAGCACACCTCCAATGGCGATGTTGCTTGCGTCTGTGTCCACCACAAACTCGCCGACTTGGTCCGGGTAGCCTAATACAGGTGTTTTACACAGCCGTTGTTTCAGTTCCTGGAATGACTCCTCGCAGTCCTCAGTCCACTGAAACGAACGCTTGTCCTCCGTCAGCCGATGTAGGGGCTTGGCTACTCCCGCGAAGTCGTATACGAAGCGGCGGTAGTATGAGCACAGACCAAGAAACGCCCGAACATCTGTTTTGTTTTTCGGGGTGGGCCATTCCCGTACAGCTATTGTCTTGTCAGGGTCGGTTTCTACGCCATCCTTAGTAATTACATGCCCGAGGTAATTCACACGTTTCTTGAAGAAACTACACTTCTTGGCATGCAATTTCAGGTTCGCGAGCTTCAACTTGGCAAACACTCTTTCTAAATTCCTCACGTGCTCGTCGAAGTCGCGTCCCATGATGATGACGTCATCCAGGTAGACTAGGCAAGCTTTTCCCACGAGATCCGCAAGCACAACTTCCATCAGCCTTTCGAACGTTGCGGGAGCATTGCATAACCCGAAAGGCATGACGTTGAACTGCCACAGTCCATTTCCGGTCGAGAAAGCAGTCTTTTCCTTGTCCTTGGGATCGATCTCCACTTGCCAGTATCCACTCTTCAAATCCAGTGTTGAGAACCACTTGTTCCCACTCAACCTGTCCAAGGTGTCGTCAATCCGGGGTAGAGGGTAGCTGTCCTTTCTGGTTACCTCGTTCAGCCGACGATAATCCACACAGAAGCGAGTGCTGCCATCCTTCTTCTTAACAAGCACAACCGGAGAACACCATGGGCTCAAAGAAGGTTCGATGACATTAGCCATCTTCATGTCTTCCAGCATGCACTGTACTTCGGCTTCTCTTCCTACTGGGATTCGTCGAGCACGTTGACGTATAGGTAACTCGTTGCCTGTGTTGATGGTGTGTTTCACCAATGACGTCCTGCCGAGATGCCCATCTCTGTCACTAAAGATGTCAATGTAACGAGTGAGCATCTCCTTCGCTCTTTTGTACTCGGAGATTGACAAGTCCTTTTTCGAAATATCGACGAGTTCCAAGGGGTTTGCACTGTTATTTTTTATCGCCGACAGCTTCCCCTGGGTGCAGTTCCGCATCCAATTTATCTCGTCGCACTTCGCCACGACTTGATCCTTATTAAGAGTGACAGGAGCGCCATTGAAGTTGGTCACCCTTACTACAGCTCGTCCACTCTGGCTGTTTACTAAAGTTGGAGTGAGTAACCAGCCTTTATGTTTAGAACGTTCCAGGTGGTCGATGATAGAGCACCTCGTATTGGAGGGGTCCCCATTAGTTGGTAACTCCACATCGACAAGCGTCTCTGTATATGGGTTCAGTTTGACGCCCTTGGCACAGCGCACATAGCCAGCATAACCACCTTTCAAAAATACCTGTTCCTGGCCGCACTGCAGTACACCGTTGCGCAAGTCGATGCCAAACTGGAACCGCTTCATAAAGTCAAGTCCGAGAATGCAGTCGTCTATAATGTCGGCCACGATGACGGTGTGTGGGTACTCCCCGTCACCCACCTTGAGTGTCACCGGCAGCTCGTCGTATGCGGGTATAGGCTGACCGGTTGCCGTGAAGAGTTTCAGACAGGAAGATGGACGTCTGGTTCTGCTCGTAGATCGTCCCAACAACTGAGGTCTCACAACCGTGCGCGTTGCTCCTGTGTCGATCGTCATCTCACATGGCGTCCCGTTGACCTCGCCGGCGATCACCAGACTGTTCCCGTCGAAAACTTTCTGTCAAAACAAACTGTCAAGGCGGTCAGAGATTGCTCGTCTGTCCAGCCGTTGGCAGAGGCGACCGTTTGGAACTGCAATTTGTACGCTGTCCAGGACGTAGTCCCGTCGTACGGCGGCACCTTGACTCGGGGGCCGGAGACGACGACGCCTCCAGAAACAGGAGCGGTCAGCTTCAGTTTTCTCACTTCATTCTGAAGCCTCTCGCATTGGCTGTCAAGTCGTGCCTCCAACTCTCCGTAGCGGTCGTTAAGTCTTGTATCCTGTTCTCCGCTCATCCTTGTCTGTATTTCCTTATGGAGATCCTTATAGTGCTGTTTGAGGTCTTCGTACCGGATGTCGAGGTCTTCGATTCTCTCCTCGTGCATGTCTGTAACCCTCTGTAGCTGCTTCTCCTCCATAGTCACCTTTCCCAGTGATTCTGAAAGCAGCTCCTTTAGGCTAGCAGACTGCTCCTCTTGACGTCGGGCCTGCTCCTCCAATAGCTGCCGAGTCTGCTCCTCCTGACGCCTGGCCTGCTCCTCCTGACGCCTTGCCTGCTCCTCCAATAGGTGCCGAGTCTGCTCCTCCTGTCGTCGGGCCTGCTGCTCCTGACGTCGGGCCTGCTCCTCCTGACGTCGGGTCTGCTCCTCCATCAGCCAAATCAGCATTCACATGTCGGTTGCCTGGGGAGCACCCGCAGAACCCGCAGCACCCGTATCAACTCCAGCAGAAGCTCCAGCACCAACAGCAGCAGTCCCAGCAGCACCAGCAGCGGCTCCAGCAGCAGCTCCGGCACCACCAGCAGCATTCCCAGCAGCACCAGCAGCGGCTACAGCAGCAGCAACCTCGTCAACCTCCTCTTCGTGATGTCCAGCAGTAGTTTGTCGTGTTTTGGGTCGCCGTGATGACGACGAGTCACGTGGTGTAATCGGCATTTTTTTAATCCCACACTCCTGACACCAATTTGTTACGAGCTAGGGTTCGAAGAGATTTTTAAAATACCGATTAAATAAACAAACTTTACTTTAACACCACAAAAATACAGTTAAATAAATGAACACTATAGAATAACACTTATTCGCACTAAATTCCACTTCACTGTTTCGCTTTGATCGCTCTGATTCGCACTGTGTCCTCCCGGCGACGATCCTCTGTTTATATTGCCCTCCGAACATTCGAGAAACGCCGAGATTGTTGTATAAAGTTGTAGACGCGTCTCGATGCGGCTCGGTGCCAAATACCTACACACAGACCGCGCCCGATTTTGGTACCTATGGCTAGGCACATACGGTCCATTTTCGTTTGTACTTGGTTCTCTCTGGATGTTTCTAGAGACGTCTATCGACCTTGATGTGTTTAGGTATTTATTTGTGCGATTTAAGTACCTATTCGTTACACTACGAACACCCACGAGCTGCAGTGCTCTCTGTCGCACTGATGCCCGGGGGAAGAGTGCGATTGAGACAGAATATGATTTTCTAAATACCTATTTCGCTGCGTACGCTGAGCTACACGATCCTCTTAATTTAAATTATAAAGTGTAAAGGGCAAATATTATGTTCTAAATTAAATATGTAGTTAAGATAGTAAATACATCTATAAAATATGGATTAACACCATATCACCACCACCATAATAAACAGCTTCGTAAATAATTCAATATTTTTGATCAAAATTTGAAAGATGAAAATGGTTAGATACTGTGAGTATAAGTAGGTACATTCAAAGAGCTTCACTCTTTGGGTACATTGTGCAACTTTAACTATTGACTTTTTTCGACTTAGTTGACGAATATCATCATAACTTTAGCTGATTTGCACATATATACATAATATTAGTCCATCTGGAATAATGTACCTTTCAGATGTTGAAAGAATTTTTCAGTGGTTCCGGAGATGACCCTCTACATATACAAACTAACAAAATTGGCATTCTCTCTTTATAATATTAGTATAGATAAATCAAGGTTTTCAGTTGTAAAAGAATTTCTCAAATCGGTCGAGTAGTTTTTATTACTTGTTACACACACACACACACACACAAACTAATAATATTAGTATAGACAACATCCTGACATCAAATAGCTTCATCAAGTTATTAAAGTATTAAAATAAAGACATGTACGCCGCAAACTATTTCTCCAGTCGGTTATCACCTTAATGATTTACTGCCCATCTACCACAAACATATGGCGTGAAGATTAAAGCGACTGCGATCCCGAGCTGTGTGCTGAGTCCCGGGGGAGATTCATAGAGTGCTTATTTAGGAAAGTCATTTCAATTTTTAATTGTTCTTTTGTGGATTGGATGTGTACTTTAATTTTTTGACGTTTTGCCAGACTTCCACTGTTCACAATCAGGGGTGTAATTACAAAGGTACGAGGTGGTGCGTCGCACCAGCGCCCTGGAGCCATGGGGGGGCCTGGCCGGTCATGTCTTTTTTGAACCGACAAAAAATGTTCAACAAATATTTCACCAGAAGAAAATACCTATAACTTATAATTTCCTTTTCTCCTTTTGGAAAAAGTTTAGTTAGACTCAGTTTGTCAAAAAAAAGATACGAATAAGTATCTACTTAGATAGTTAAAATAGATCTGATTTCTTCAATAGGAAGAGATCACTATGTTGTACTTAATATAACCAATATTCACTCATTTCTGTGGTCGTAATATAAAAGGACGTATTTTTCAGTTTTCACTAAAAATGTTTACGCCACGCCGCTATCTATAACATACTGATATTATGGTATATTGAACATATAAAGTTTTGTAAGAAGTAAACTCAAAAACAACTGGACCAATTTGAAAAAATATTTCGATTTGAAGCTCCAGTAATCCAGAGAAACAAACGGTATATGTTTTATTAAAAGAAAGTTAGGGTTCCGTATATGTTTAAAGCTCTTAATTAAAACGCAGCTGCATTTCATATTATATTAACAAATTATATATATAAAAAAACTAAAAGACATCGTGCACTGTGCAGATTCGAGGGCGGTCGTTAAGTTAATTATAATTACATCGGTAACACAAATCAGTCGTCGCTGCGCACAACAACGCAGGGATCACTGTACAAACTATATTCATTATTCAATTCGATTCGTCGACAGCAATTAGAATAGTTGGCCGGTATCCATGTGTGAACGAGAATCGACTTCGGTACATCTCAGGATCTAAGAACTTTGGATGTGGTAAAGGGGATCCCTTAGTTAACAACAAGGGTGGATCCAGGATTTCATTTTGGGCTTCTTTTCAAGATTTTCAGAGGACTTTAGAGATAAAGGCACAGGGAATAAATAACCCAACAAGAGTTTTCACAAGTTATTGGTGTAAATCTTTAAAGTGACGTCATTTTCTCAATCATCATATGTTTAATGCACTTCACGCAATTTTTTCACCCTTAGCCTGTTATCAATTCAACTTGATATCGTTTTCAACCAATGAAAGCAGTTTTAGCCTTATGAATCTATACTTATATTATAAAGAGGTAAAGTTTGTTAGGATGTTGGGGGTAATCTCTGAAACTATTGATCCTATTCTGTAAATTATTTCACAAATAAAGCTACATTATCCCTGAGTGCTAATAGGCTATACCTATTTCATTTTGTTCGAAAATATCCACGAGCGAATCCGGGGGCAGAAATATGTGTTATTCTTATTCTTGCTATATGGGAACAACTAGCATTTAAAACAGCACAGTCTATGCAAGAAAGACCTCAAATCATGTTCTATCAAAGCAGATATCAGACTATTAAATGCTGGGAATTATAGCCTCTTAAGAATGTTGCAAATTAGGTATTGGACCGTGGAAGTCAATTAGGTTTTCATTCTTTAGCCAATGTCATTTCTTGAGTGGTTAGTTCTGTTGAGGTTGGTGGAGGTACCTAACTATTTTGAGATCGAAAGGTCATTTTATACGTTTGTTGGAAGTTGTTATTTAAAAAAACCAATCACTAGTTAATGTGATTTTTAAAACAATTTTAAGTTGGCCCCAAAAGTCAACGACGACGATAATAGGAGTAGTATGTATGTAATACATTGTTGAAATTGGAACTCAAAATTGTATTATTATTAACCTTTGAGTTTGCAACAATGTAACCAATCAAATAACATCCCAAAATAAACACAGTTGCATAATATTTTCTACATTAATGTAACAATGTCGCCTATTAGTTGATCTCAATGTATAGCATCACAAAGTTCCACGTCGAATTAAGCTGGAATCTAAACGGCATGATATTAACGAGTTTATATTTAGGCTTTACACAAGTCTAGAATCAAGATACGTTGACATGAGCTAGACTAAACACGGAGAACTAAATTAAGCTGATATAAATTCGATGCTATACAATTTAGCTGTTGCATGAAAATGTTCTATTTAGATGCAGACAAAGATAATCTATTTTAACGATTGGTTCTTCATCTATATTTATAACGGATACAATCGTTTGCCCGAAAATCGTTTGCCATTTTCCCACCCTTAACCATGTTATCGATTTCAGGGTATCCAGCAGAAGTCAATTTTCCTGGACTAATCCATGATGTACAGTTACTTTTTTTAAAGATACACCCTCAATGTAACCGAAATCGACGATCAAATATGTAGAATAAGTTAAACTATACCTACTTGGGGACAATAAGATTAGGAGATTATCTACTGCCCACTTGGTACAAGCATTCAACCTTCTCCACGTGTAATAACAGACAGACATTAACTTTTATATATTAACTGACCTTTAACTACTTTGTCGTCATCCGAAGTCCAGACCTCCTTCAATTTTGGCACAGACAAGTTCAACGGTTCCGAACTCCCATAATTATCACTAACACTAGACCGAGCGGTCCTTTGTAACAATTGTTCATGAAGCACCTTATTCCTATGAACGTTTGATATTTTTCTTAATTCTTGATTACATTCTATTGCAATATCTTTCTTCTCTGCCCCTACGTTGAGCTTACTATCAAAACTTCTTTTAACATTAATTAGTTGACTAACATTTGGTTTCCTAATTTCTTTCTTATCACTAGTGCTTCGCGCGATACCTAATATATATTCAATTGAGTGCGGTGTCGGTTTCTTAGGTGGTTTACCGTATACATGAGGATGCCAGGACAGTTCAAAATAATCTTCCTGTTTGCTATCGTCTATATTAATATATTCCTTGTTTGATTCTGTTTGAGCATTGTCTATTTCATCATTTTGACTAGTGTAATCTGAGAAATCATTATCATCACAAACATCTAAATCCTCATCCAATTTATCATCAAGATCTACATCAATTTGTTCATCGTTTTCTGGTGTCAATCTTTTTTCTATATAATGATATTTATCTAAATTGTAAGCATCGTTTTCTATCGAGTTGTAATTGTGCGTATCTATGAGTCTATTATCCGCCTGCTCTATGAGATCTGGCGCAACGTACGGTGTCACGATAGTTTGCATGTTGTCGTGAGTTCGTTCCGCGTCATCAGTATTGTCGACTCCCGCGCATGTATCGTTGTGATCTCCGTCCAAAGAGTTCATGTGTCAAGATTTCATTCGCGAATCGTCGCACAGAAATAGACGCTCGGTCTCATGTTTGTTTTTATGAATGAATTAACATTTAATAGGCACTTTAAATTGATGGCGCCGGCCGATCCGTTATTGCACTTTGATGTCGGCGCGCGTAGAGCTGTCTTTGATGTAGACTCGAAGGATTATCTGAACGTTTCCTGAAACAAGAAATAGACGATTTGAGTGCTATTGAGTGTGTGATTGCGGCGCGAGGTGAAGCGATCTCGTATGTTCTGTTTGTTACAAAGGGTGAACATTACAGCTATAACACTAAGAGTAAAACTGCACATCTAAACTTAGAAATGCCACACACGTAGTCTGTAACGTCTGTCTGTTGGTCCATAATTCCATACACAATGAAAACCAAAGCTGTAAAATTGTACCTAGGACTTTAAGGAAGATAAAAGGCAATCTACACAACTAAATAGAACTGAAGTGTCTGTCTGTGATTTCTAAATTAATATAATTATTATTTACTTGCAGTTGCCCGCGACTTCGTACGCGTTTTATTACGTATAGTAACATAATTTATGTAAATATGCAAAGAGTTTTCCCTTGATTTTATTTTTACCATCGTAGTTGCACCGTGACTCGTGAGTCAGTTAAAAATCCTAAAATAGGAGTTTAATTATTAGTCTCGAACAGTATTTGTACCAAATTTCATTAGCCATACAAACGTTTACCTCATTGCACCCTTAGGGGTTGATTTTCGATAAATCCTTTCTTAGTGCATCTCTACCCTACAGCCCCTAAGTAATTACCATCCAATTTTTATATTTTTTGTCTTCACTGGTTTAGGCTGTGCGTTGATTGTTAGTCAGGCAGTGACACGACGACAGTTTAATGCATGCTGAAGCATAAATTAATAACCGTTTCTAGAATTTCTGACTTTCCTGACCTTCCTGTCTTTCCTAATGTTTGTGGCTGAAACGGCTGAAAGGATTTTGTTGAAAGTTTCAGTATTTAGACATAGAATCTTCTATTTACTTAGCAGCGATATCAAAATAATACGAGCAAAGCCGTAAGCAATAACAAGTAGATATTTAAACATTTTTAGAATGCAACACAGTGCAATAAACACTTGGTGTATCTACACGATATTCAACGTGGCATCAATAAAACAGTCCCCCACGTCCCCATACCGAGCAAAAACCTTGATTGATTTTATTGGGCGGATGTGCAGGGTTGGCACTGAATGTAATTATGTGTTTGTTTGTGATTCACAGATATGGATGCCAACTAGCGAGAATATTAGATAGTTATTATAGCAGGAAATAACTTTGTGGATGTGTGTGCAGTGTGTGTGTGTGTGTTGTACTTCTTCCAATATTACATTAAATTATTTAGTTATTTTTAATGTTTAGATTTAATTTCAATGTTTTCTATATTGTTAAGTGTAAATAATTAAATAAATTCGTAATTAGAGATCAATATATTTTAACAACTTTTTGATAATATAAGGAATCTGTGAGGGAGACTTTATGTACTTCTTCTTCTTTTAGTATGGCTCCACCAATGTTAATCAGTGATTTGCCAATGTCAAGTATTTATAGCCTTTATAGTGTGTATGCCCATTAATCGTCAGATGATCACGCCGACTGTGATATGCCCTATTAATCACTGACTAATCACAACTATCACAGCGTGGACGGGATTAAACTGGATTCCCTCAAAAGGTTTTTCCTGTCACGTATATTGCGTATATTAAATGCCATGTACCTACCAATGGGTTTTCTAATTAAAATCTTATGTACATAATCCGCCAAACCACACTTAGGCTTTTCCTTCTAGCGGGTGTAACCGCTACATCTACTGGACTGGAGACTTCCAGTCTAAAGCAAAACATATCACTTTTATATTAAAGACTTAATTCACGGCAATTTTCTTTAAATAACTCTTATAGATGTTTTTGCACTCGTTAATTGAATCCAAACAACAAAAATTTGAATAATCGTAAAATAAGGCAAATTTAAATGTCATTCCATTTTATGGCTATTTAATGATTTAGGAATACTTTATGTAAAACACTTTTGATTAAGCAATAAACATTTTATGACAAGTATTAGTGGGGCGACCGAAAATAATAAATATTTATTTTAAATATTTACTTAAGAGCTCCCATCACAACGTTTGTCCCATACTAATTATATATGCAGATTTAATAAATTACGCAATAACTATATATTTTGGGTTAGATATTAAAATACCTTTTTCTAAATAAATAATAACTTTAGAAAATATAATAATTGTTACACCTTAGTTTTATGAAGCTCTAAAAGTCGTTAATTTCATGCGTATTTTCAACCTACAATGCGACTCGCCTTCTCTAATATAAGTACGATTTTCTTGAGTTTATTATATAGATAGGTACTTGGATAGCCTAAGTTCGTTTCGTGTATTTTCGCAAGACCGATTTTTTGTGAAATCGTACTTTCTTATGTTTCTAGTACGTGAATCTTAGCCTACTTATCTTATTCTTGCTTATATTACCGATTCTAATCTCAGTGTATCCCTTCTACATCTATCTAAAGAGATATGAACAAAATAAGTCGCACGTTTCACTGAATGCGTTGCGCTATAATGCGTCACCTTAAACACGACCAGTTTATCGATATAAAATTAAGTATATTACAGGTCGAGGTTAGTGTTGCCAATATACCCCTAGACCCCTAGGAGAAGCAGTCGTGAGTGTTTTAGGGTTTGATGCTAATAAAATATAAAGTTGCTCACATAAATCTATGAATCTTAGCGTTGTTTGTTTTGTTTTGTCGGTATAAGTCAATGTTTGATACGCCATTTTGAAGATTATTTTCTCCTTAATAGACGAAAAATTAACAAACTGATCAAAATAAAATGTATCTTTAAAATTAGACTAATTTATTTATTTTGTAAAAGACGCCATCTATTGGAGATCAGTTGAACTATGACAACAATATTGACACCACTAACGGTGCGAAGTATTCGCACGGGTCATATAGTTTACTTATATTTTAATATCAATATTAAAGATATTGAAGACACGTGATAGAAGTGAAACTCTTTAAAAAATAAACATCATTATTGATACAATTTTATAATCCATGTACACACTGAAATGGCCTTGTCTGGGCCGTAATGGTCCACTGTGTACAAGAGGCTTTAGATATACAATGTATAGCTCTCTTTCTTTTTCTCTCTACGTTATATATTTCTTCTCTCTCATGTAACGAAATGTGCCTAAATGTGACGTGTCCTTGAAATTTTACTCTCAATTCTCGTCCTAGAACTATCTGTCTGTCCCAATTTTTGTCCACAACAGACTCCAATGGATTTTGATAAAATTTTCAGGAATTATTCTTAGACTTAGAATCTGCTTCTTGTTTCAGTAGAATGTATAATGTGTTAATGAGATCGGGTAGTCTTTCAATAAAATACAAATAATGTGTACAAAGAGATATAGAGTACCACAGCATGACAGCACACCCCTACCAGCAGTTAAAATTGAAACAAAGCTTCGATAATGATCACGACGAGTGAACTACACATCGTGCACGTGACGGGACTAGGGGGACTAGGGGAGAAGGGGGAGGAAAACGTATTTGATACTGTGACCATGGATTTTGAAATTGTCCTGAATCCTGAACACGACTTAACATGAAACAAAGATAGCAACTCATTATTTTTTCTTTTTTTAAGATAAATCACACTTCTAGAAAAACTATTAGATAATCCCACTAATAATATAAATAAATGCGAAAGTTTGTATGGATGTATGTTTGTTACTCAATCACGCCAGATTGGCTAAACGGATCTTAATGAAATTTGGCACAATGATAGATTATAGTCTGGAATAGCACATAGGCTACTTTTTATCCCGAAAAAATCCGGTTCCCATGTCAATGTGCAACTGTATGCTACAAAAAGCTTCTCGTCAAAATAAAAAAAAATTACACGCGGACTGCCGAAGCTCTAAGTGGCCTAAGGCTAATATAACGAATATAAAGGTTAATGTAATAAAATAGATTTTAAGTTAATATAATAAAATAATATAAAACAAGGCCGGTGCGTGGCCATTTTCCTTAGCGAACCTGGCTGACACACTTCCGTGTGTTTAGTTAGATGGAAGTGTCTGTCTGTGATCAAAAAAATAGTACATATCAAAGGCCCTTTTATTATCAAAATCATGGTTACTATAGTGTTGTGAGGGAAAACGTATCACGCCCGGGGTCCAATTTGATGTTGCATTTTGTGCTGAGACAGTTTATTTTGGTGAATGATACTTTGATGTGCTCCATTTGGACCCTATCTAGCTACGAATATTCTATTACTGTCTACCTAATTAGTTCAATAACTGTACAAGCTGAAATATGTTCTAAAGAGTGGGTAGAGACTGAAAATACTAACTAATATTATAAATGCGAAAGTTTATTTGTCATTCTTAGAAATGAAAAGAGAGCAATGTTGACACAGAGATAGTTGGAGAGCCGGCGGCGAGTGACAGGCTAATTTGTATCCTGGAAATCCTTCGAGATAAAAACTTATGTCAAATATTTCCACGGGCGCAGCCGGGGAGGAAAGCTAGTTATAACATCATATACATAGAGATGATAAACTGATTATAATTAAGGTTGATATTAAGGTTCCGTGTTACGTGCCCAATTTTCATATTATTATTCTCTTTATTTCAATTATTTCTTTAAATTACATTTTTACATACATATTTAGGTATAAAAAAAACAAAAATATATAAAAATATAAAAAAAGGATTTATCCCCCCGGAAGCGAGGTTAATACCCAAACTACCGGTGGTTAGGGCTGCAGAGAGAGGAACTTCCTCACAATACGGGCCGTGCTGAGGAGTACTGGATCTGACCCTTGTCCCAACTGCCAAACTCAAGGCTCCGTTTTCGCTATTAAAATTTGACTGCGGACGCCTAAACTTGCAAGCCTAGTATATATTATTTTGTTTGGTATTAGCCTCATCGCCGGCTAAACGGGACCTTCTACCGTTAGGTGTCCGTCCCTATAAATAAAGAAGCTGACAAACTGACTGAGGAACTAAAACTACGTTCTGATGCAGATCTGATTAAAGCAAAACCAGGGCAAATAGGTATATTAGTAAATGTTGATTTGAACATGAACGTTTGTACAAAATTAATGAATGCTATACTCCATTAACATTAATTACCCAATTAAATATTCAATATGTCTACTGAAAATCGGCTATTTACAAGTATTTAAATTTTCAGTAATAGTTTTCAATGGCCGATATTGTATTGTAAGTATATCATTATAGGCCAAATTAAAACTGTGTTAACGAACTATATTTTATTTTATTTTATTTTTAACTTCTCATTTAGTTTATTTATTTAACTTATATTTACAAGTAGCTTTCTACCCCCGGCATCGTCCGTAGAAAATTACTTCCTTCCTCGCTTCGGAAGTTTAAACATCGGATTCCCGAAAACTAGTCAGAACTAAAACATAATATGACCGCATTTTAGAAAATTTTCAACAATTCACTAGTAATTGAAATTAGTGTAACCTAGGTCCCAGGGTACAATTACGAAGACAGCAAAAAAATCAACCAAATCGGTCGAGCCGTTCTCAAGTGATGATCTTTCATACATGCGGCAATTAATAAAAAAAAATCATCACGAGTTGCCGTAAAGCTCCGGGGAACCGTTGTCGGCCCCAGGGTACCCAGCGGAAGACAAAGTCTTCCTCACTTAGCCGAAGATATTTTTGAGTGGCCATCTGTTAAGTTATGTAGTTGGAAAAGCCAATTTGTACGGTTTGTCGGATAATGTATATAGATTTTTTAGTATAAAAATCCATTGGTACGTGGTCGGATGTGAGAATCGAACCCACGACTTCTGAGTTGCGAGCCGACGTCTTATCCACTCGACCACCGACACCCCCACATGCGGCAATTGATTTTGAGGTGAATTAAAAAACAGATTCTAAGTATAAATACCAATAATTCTATATATTATATAGTATAGGCTCCAAAAGGGTTTTCATGAAACTGTCAGGGATCGTTATGAATAGGGTTTCGTATATAAAACAAGTTTATGGCCGTGATATCAAAACTATTTGTAAATATAGTAGAATGCAAGAAACAGATTGACGTCAGCTACTAATAAAGTCACGTCAATTTTGATCACCACAATCTACGTAGGTACATGTTAGACACCACAAAACATAAAAGAGAGGAAACTACTAAATAAACTAATTTACAAACAGACAGACATAATGGCGCGAACAATTTAATATTAATAGCTAAATCAAAGGGAATTAAAAATTATCAAAGCTATCCTCAGGAAATGTCAGGTCTATTAACATATCTTTTATGAGAATCATATCAAAGAATGTTTCGCAATGACCACACACAAAGCACAATACTTCCTTCCCTTGTGTTAGAACAAAAATATTGTAGGTATAGTATACGTACGTACATATCCTGAATAATATATTAGTCATCGATTGACGTTTGTTTGTTGTGTGATACATTGAACACTTGATGGCGAGTGGGAGAATAAACACACTATGAAAAATTTTACCTACTTCAAAATAATTGAAGTTAATTATCAATTGTTACAATCTCAGTTTGCAACCAAATGCTGACCACAGCTTCGTCCGTATTATTTTAATATTTTATTTATCTACTCTACGAAATGAAACGAAGTTTTTAATTGACTTATATTCAGTAAGTAATGGTATGATCGCTGAAAGTATCATGAAAATTAATTCACGTCCGAGCCTATTTTGTAAAAATTTTGGGACAAAATAAAATTCTGAAAATAATTATTTTTAGAATTAATCATCGTAATACATATATATAACAAGAAGTTACTGAAGTACACAAATGAAACTTACGAGTGTGTGGCTTTGGGCAGACACTGGTAACATTGCATACATTTAGTCAGTTGCCTATTAGCACAGAACTACAAGCCTATCATTGCACTTTAGAAGAAGTAATAGAGCTCTTAAGGAGTCGTTTAAAACCAATGACGTAATATTTAAAACAATAAATTTTGGCGAAAGTGCGAGAATATTTGTAGAAAAAAGAAAACGTGTATTAAATATACTAAAGTATAACGAAATGTTGTTTATTAGTAAGCGCATCACTTGAAAACGGCTTAACCGATTTGGTTAAATGTTATTTTTAAATATTCGTAAGGAAAATTTAAAAGGTTGCACGGATAATTGGAAAATTCAGAAAGCTGAAAGTGTTTTTATTGGAAGCTCTAAAAATAAATCTGTATTTTTTTAAAAAGAACACCTTACATGTTACGAAATATTCTCTCTACCTTGCCTAAAGAATGTCGCAACTTTTTAAATAAGTTGTAGTTTTAAATAATTAACCGAAGACCTCCGGTTACAAGGTTTCCCACCAAGCATTGTCTCTTCTTCATTAATTTACAGTTAATTACGCTTACGGCTGTAACATTAAATTATCTAAACCAATCAAATAATTAATAACGGAGGACCGCACTCTCTGTCATGTCGTAATAGCGTCACATTTAGATTTATTGTCTAATTACATCAAAGGAAATCATGTGCATACGTTGCATTAGGTACTACTCTAATATCGAACAGTCTTTATAAGGGGTATATAATTATACTTATACAGTGTATAAATCTAAGCTACATATAAAAGAAAAGTCATTGCCATACGTCTGTTTGTAGATTTTATTAGATATTATTGTTTTCGTGATTAGTGTATTAAAAGTTTCTTCATGGAATATGCTGCCTAATTATTATTAATTTATTGGTTATAAATGTTATAAGTAATATGACTGATAAAATTATTATGGAATATGTTTGAATAGCGACGAGGGTATAAATAGTACCTACTTAGTAATACACCAATTTTTTACAAGACTTTTTTTGTAGATCATTTTTTCTGCACACATTTTATTGTACGCGTATTTCTTAAAAGCGTGCTAGATGCAAACTTTTTCACTAATGATTTGCTCCAATAAGTGATTAGGGCATTTTTTTATACACAGCGAAGGAAAGTGGGAAGTCAGACAGACATACAAAACACGGGTCCGGGACTTTCTTGTAAAAACTATAAGTTTTTTCTTCATGATTTCAGCGAGATTAAATAAAAAAATTGTAACTCTCTATGGGCCGCGGTAACAAATACTATGTATGAATTTCAAATCCCTATATTATTTAGGAAGTATTGGTATTAACTAGGATTCCGGATCCCATGTACTAAATATCAATGATCTCAACAGAATTGGCCACTCGTTAGGTATAGTCTCACAAAATACCATCGGCTAAACGAGGGAGACTTGGTCTTCCGTTGGGTACCCTGGAACCGTAACACGGTTTCGGGAGCTGTAGGCAACCCGTGAAAAAAGAAAAAAAAGGAGGAAGCTAGAGACCTGTGACAGACGGACATACAGACAGACATTGTATCAAGATGGACCTATAGATATTAGATTAATGGATACTTTTGAATTTATAAACTGAATAAAATCGAGTGTATTTGTGAAAATATTCTTAGTAAAATTAATTATCTCAAGTTTGTATTAAAGAAGGAAAAAGAGAGAATATTGAATAGAATGTTTACAACAGCTTTTCACTTAATTAATTACCAATTTTATTTATTGAAAGCTCTTTATAAAGCTCATGTTCTAGTAATTTGGGATTTGTGATAGATTTTTACCATAAAATCTGTAACAATAATCTCGTTCAGAGGAATTACTGAAGAAATAATAGGTACTACTTATTAGACTGTATTTTTGTTTGTAATAAATAAACTCAAAAACTAGTGAACCGATTCTAAAAAATATTTCATTAATAGAAAGCTACGATATCCCTGAGTGACATAGGCTATATTTTATATTGTTAGATTATCCACGGGCGGAGCCGGGGGCGGAAAGTTTAGTGTATAATAAAATAATTGGCGCAAGAGCGACTCGATCTCTCTTGGAGGGTTTTTCCGTGAGAACTTTTAGGATTTCCTGTAAACTATGAGCTAGGCCCTATATTTCGTATATTTTTTTTCAAAATCTTAGACTAAGTAGTTTCGGAGATGGGGGGGGGGGACGACGCACAATTTTCGATGTTTTCCTTATTATAATTTAAACTATACCTATATTTTAAAATTATAAAATTGTATTTTCTTAAAACGAGCGCTTTCATTTGATATGTTACATGATGCACTTGAAAATTAATAATTTCAAGGGAAAAGCCGGGGCGGGTCGCTAGTTTATAAATCAAGTCTCTCGGTACCTTCAGTTGGCGATATATCTTCCATCTATCATGATTATTATGACGCTATTTAATTTCAAAATCATGCGGACGATTTTTTTTAATTCCAAATTATTTTTTTTCTCTCTTCACGAGTTGCCTTACAGCTCCTGAAACCGTGTTACGATTCCAGGGTACCCAGCGGAAGACCAAGTGTCTCCCTCGTTTAGCCGATGGTATTTTGTGAGACTACTTATACCTAACGAGTGGCCAATTCTGTTGAGATCATTGATATTTACTTTAAATCAATTGGTTGAGATAATTATATTTAGATGGAAAGTGTGGTTTTGTCGGTTGTTATATACATAATTTTTAATTAAAAAACTCATTGGTACATGGCCGGGATCCGGCTTCGAACCCGGGGTCTGCCTAGTTAATACCAGACGTCTTAACCACTCGGCCACCGACGCACCTTCCAAATATTCGGATTATTAATTTTCTCGCTATTAATAATTAGTAAAACTAATTAAATAAAGGTAAATAATAATTCACGTAATAACTCTATCTACCCCAAAAACCTAAAAATCAACACTCATTTACATTAACTTACCAAAATCCGCGCGGAAATCCAATTTAAAAAAACAATGTCAAAACAACAAACAATCACTGAGCGCCACAAACAATGGCCTTTGTGGCACCGGAATCAAAATCGAGATCCTATTTGTATCGATTAAAATTAAAATCGTAGCAGTTGCATTCGAATACAGATAGAGGAGGGGTGAGGCGGGGTGAGACGGCCCAGGAGGCTGTTAACGCGCCGATACTCGCAGTTAGACTAACTCACATCCAAATCGCTTAATTTTATGAGTTGTTGCCTTCTCCACCCCCTCGGTCGCGTCGTGCGGCTTAACTTTGTAACTGCGCCGTCGTTTTACGTTTATTTTCACATCGCATCACCGCTACGTCCGTGTTTCTGTATACCGGTTTATTAACTGAATTAGCGCCATATTAGCATGTGTCTTATTAATCGCTGAAAAATATGTCATTGACATGTAAAACGACTTTATTATAGTAAAGAGAATATATTAATTAAACTAGCCTCTCGCTCCAGCTTCGCCAGGAAAAATTATAAATGTAGGATATGAAGTAAGCTTGAAAGATTTCTGATATAAAAATTTGCCAATGTCATACGTTCTGGCGTGAAAGAAGGACAAGTCAACAAACACATTTATTGCATTTATAATATTAGGTAGGATTATAATAAAATTGTTTGATTTCTTTTAATGTAATTGCAAACGCATCAGTAGAAAACGAAATTTTAAAAACGACCGAGTCTTACAGTAGTTGCATAGGTATGATGTATAACATCTGACATCTCACCTTGGTAATAAGCAAACATTAACATTTTATATCCTGAAAAAAAATGTGATCGACCGTGAGTGCGTCTAGACTTTTGCGGTGAGCATGTATTAATCAAAATTAAAAATATTAATTGAGCAGCAACAGAAATTAACCTCAAAATTTTAAAAAGATAAATACTGAAATATTTATTCGATTAATTATTAATTATTACTGACTTGCATCTTTTATCAATAATCTGCACTTTTTGCAGACACTTATTTTATATTTTATTAATATAGTCTATATATATAAAAATGAAACCCGTTTTCCGTTGTCACGACATAACATGAAAACGGCTGAACCGATTTAGCTGAAAATTGGCAGGGAGGTAGTTTAGAGCCAGGAGAAGGACATAGGGTAGTGGTAGGGGTTGGAGTAGGGGTAGTTAAAATTATAAATTTTAATTGTGAATATATGGCGTCATCTTGAGTTTTATATGTGTACTAAAATGTATTTGCAAACGTCAATAGATGGCGCTGTATTTTACTTTCTACCACGGAAATGTGTTAATTCCAGAGTCGGTAGGCCAGGTAGGTTAGTTAGGTTATTTATAACTCAAAAACGGCTGTACCGATTTGGCTGAAAATTGGTGGGAGGTAGCTTAGAGCCAGGAGACGGACATATGATAGTAGTGGTTGGAGTAGGGGTAGGGGTAGGGGTAGGGGTAGGGGTAGGGGTAGGGGTAGGGGTAGGGGTAGGGGTAGGGGTAGGGGTAGGGGTAGTGGTAGTGGTAGGGGTAGGGGTAGGGGTAGGGGTAGGGGTAGGGGTAGGGGTAGGGGTAGGGGTAGGGTAGGGGTAGGGGTAGGGGTAGGGGTAGGGGTAGGGGTAGGGGTAGGGGTAGAGGTAGGGGTAGGAGTAGTTGTTTTCCACGGACGAAGGAAAGTAAATAGCAGGCAAGCCAACGTTTGGGCAGGACAACGTCTGCCGAGTCCGCTAGTTTACACATATAAATTAGTTTATACATATTATAACAGCACACTTTATACACAACTGATGCACACAGCTGATGCGTTCTCCTTCTCTATTTCCCTGTCTCTTTTTCGTCACACACACGTACACACTGTTGGGTGACAGTACCAACCTCTCGGAAAATGGGTTGAGACCATCTGATGGCCAAATCTACCACCGCGCGCGCTCATTGGTCAAATCAAATAGCGCGCGCTTCCCCGGTTTTCTGTTACATACTTCCGTCCCTTTTCACTAAATCACTTCCACATATTGCAGGAAAGCGAGAGGAAAGATGTTACACATCAAAAAAGGAATATCGTAGCTAAAATATTATGTTATTAAATTATTTAAGTAATTTATGAGCCTGTTCCAACTTACCAACTTTATAACCAGCCAGCGTAAAGAAAAACTTGCAGATTCCAAGTTATTACTATAGCATAAACATGTTACTAAGTAAGGTACTTAGAATTTGTGCATGTTCTGCTTGAAAGCTTATTGTACAGGCCTTATCACAATATTTAGGCTGCGACTTGCGACCAACTAGAATGTGTTGTTCATTTCTAATAACAAATGTATTATTAATAATTATAATTAGTTTTATTAACCGTGGCGGTGCATGAACGGAATAAAAAGAGGGCGGTTTCTTTGTAATTAATAATAAGATTCCAATTGTTAGAATTATTTAACTAGTGCAAGAAAGACCACCCAATCTACCAGTAATTATTGCAGTTAGTAAACACTATATTTTATCTAAATAAAATAATTTCTCCACTACCTGGTTTTAAATAAAATGCATGCTGATGAAGTTTTTTAAATTTCTATAAAACAGTTACGTTTTAATAGTTACTTTATCACATCTATATAAAAAACAATTAATCAATTAGGTACGTCGAAACAAAGTTATGTAGTATGGACCGCTTAGCGCCACAGTAGCAATAACTCAGCGCGGGAAATCACGTCATCGCTCTATTACAGGCACGCACACTACACCACGTGTGTCTACTCTCGTTGTACGATCAATTAGAGGGCGAATATACCTATCAAATCAAATCATCACGGCTTTTATTTATCATCTCATATATGCCCGGCTATTATGAATGTTACGCACATTGCCCATTCATTGTTTTCTGTCACGGCTTAGACGGTGGCAATTTTTTATGTGAAGAAATAATGATTCTTCCATTTTAGTAAACAGTGTCCACTTTTTGCGAGTTGTCCATATTGAACAGAACAGGTGGCAAGCCCGTTGCTGCACTTATGGACCTAGATGTGTCACTTCTTTAACAGACGTAAACTGTTATTTCATAAGTGCGGACGCCCGCTTTACCTGCCCTCCGAAGAGTCGATATTATGTGCTTACATATTGTAAATTATTATAAATGCGAAAGTGTGTTTGTTTTTCTTTCTTTCACGCCACAACATAGCAATGTAGCAACGTGTTTTATTGCACAGGGATAGCTGGAGAGATTGAGGGTGACATAGGCTACCAGGAAATCCTTCGGGATAAATTCTGACACATTTTTTTAAATCCACGGGCGGTTTTTTTTTGCGCAATGATTATTGGAAGGCCGGATAGTGAAATAAGGTAACGTTTCATCCCAGAAATTCTTCGGGATAAATTTTATGTCACATTGCAAAATTTTCCATAGGCGAAACATAGCCTAGATTCCTAGAACAATGCAGCTTTATAAAAGTATTAAAAGAATTTTTCGAATCGGACCTGTAGTTTTCGAGTTTACTCCCACACTCTCTTTATATCATTGGTGTCTTATACCAGTGCTGAGTACCCTTTTCCTTTTACCCTTTGTCTGTATTAAAATTTATTTACAATGTTTTCGCACTCGTCATTCCAGAAGACGCCCCGCTAGCAATCTCTTGTTTATTTAAATTAAATTAAAAAGTTTATACTGTTCATCCTGTTCTTAACAGCCAGCTTCGTTGAGACATTCTGAGATCTAAACGTCTTTTAATACAAACGATCACCATTCTGTAGCCATTGCCGCAATATTGCTTAATAGACGTTGTTAACGATGTCACAACAACAAATAATCGATTACTTGTGACGATTTACGATTTAAATGTTATACAGTGTCATCATGAATTTTGAGTTAATAACTTTATGTCATCCTCTTTTTACCAAGCCCCGGGAAATAGATATTACAAGGCAAAATTAATTTTCAGGTTGCATTATTTTTAAATCCCAAGCTTCGCACTCCATTTGAGCGTGTAGCCCGCACCGGCGCGTGTATGCGTGCCACTCAACACACAATAATATGCGTTTGACATATGAAAGGTGGGTGATATAATGTATTCTAGCGTTATGCAGTAATTAGACGATATTGTCTGCCTCCGTGACGACGAGATGGTTACTTGATTAAAACTCTACTTTATTACCGTATTACAGCCCAAATTGGTTTAAGGTAGGGGTGGCCAGACATGCACAATACATATACTTAGGTAGCCACTTTATATTGTAAGACACGCCTTGTCTATAGTCAAATAGTCGATCATTTTGAGGCCGATTAATCGTTGGTGGTGTAGTCGGCCAAATCCATAGGCACTATTAATGATTGCTACAATAGTCGCCGTAGAGGTGCTTTTTCAGGACCAAAAGATGTGGCTGGGAATATGGTGGAAGGCAGACCGTTCCATTCTTTAAGTAATTTAAAATTAGTTCCTTGCCTCTACTTGCGACTTTGCCCGTGTAAAAATAATGTATTATTGTTATAATATCTGAATATCCACGAAATTCCTATCATTCACTACAAAATAATTGTGTAACAAACTTTGAGTTTTATATAATACGTATACACATGTTGTTTGTATCACATGGAAATATTTTTCGTTATAGTAAGTTATTAATAAACTTATATAGAAATATAAATACGTAAGTACCTAACCTACCTAAGAATAAAAATAAAGAAATTGAAAAAAAAATTGAGTAAAAGTCTCGAAGCACGTCCCTACCTTTTAACTACGATATGGCGTCGACGGTTAACGAGTCAATAAAACGAACGCCAATAAAACAAAATATAACAATAAACCGAATATAACAATAAAACAAAATAATAATAAAATCGAATCTCAGTCGGCGGCCGTTTAGATCCACTCGTAATGGTGCGCGATCACAATTACCACAGACATAAATAACTGTATTCTTAGAAGTGGCATTTCTGTATTTTTTAAGCAACAACCTGTAGATAAACAGTAATAAAAAAATTGGTTCAGTAGTTCTAGATACACTTCAAAACAATTATTTTAATAACAAATACGAATAGAATAAAAGATTTTATAAGATTTCTCTGAAAAAAAATTTGGGACAGGTCAATTTAGTAGAGCATTATTGCAATTTGTATTAATAAAAATTTTGTTTTCTCTTTACGGGTTGCCCTTGCAGCTCCCGAAACCGTGTTACCTGTCCCAGGATATACCCAGCGGAAGACTATTGATATGTGTGAGGCTATACCTAACGAGTGGCCAGTTCTGTTGAGGTATGTTTAGATGGAAAAGCCTCTAAGTGTGGTCGGATTATGTATATAAGTTTTTAATTATAAAAAAAAACCATTGGTAAGTATATCGACCGGGATCGAACCAAACCTCCGCCTAGTTATTACCAGACATCTTAACCACTCAGCCACCGACACACCAGCATAATATAAATTGGGGTGGCTAAATGTGGACAGTGTTTCCGTGTCTGTTGGCTGTTGACGCAACGACAATATCATATTTTTTGCAATATTGTTCTCGATTTCGGGGCCGACAAATTGTCCTATTGTAATGTTTATTAGCTCTACATGCTTTTGATTGAAGTGAATTAATAACGCTTTAAGTATCGAAATCGTTCTTGATGTTTGACCACGAAATGTTCTCCATTGTGGTTGTTATAGCTACACAAACCATTACCGGCGACTTCGTGCCACATTCTTTATGCCACTCAATCACTACAAACTCACCTAGACATGTCTGTCTACATATCGACAACTACACTAAACCACAGAATATCCACACAAAACCATAAGGATCCAAATGAGACTAAAAGGGTACTTGTCGTATTTGAGAATCTCTAGGTACATCAAATTCGTTAAGTCGTTACAAAGTGATTTAATGAAAAACGTTAAAGAGTACCTACATTGAAGAGTACGTTCCTAATAACTCACATCTTAACTAATAATAATATTATAAATAAATGTGAAAGTGTTTTTGTTTGTTTGTTTGTTTGTCCTTCTTTCACGCCACAACGGACCAACGGATTGACGTGATTTCACAGTGGTAAGTAGTCACAGAAAGTACAGCTGGTTAAATAAAATTAAGACAGACAAATCTATGATAATGACGTTTTTTGAGTAGATAATATCTACTACTCCTGAACTGAAAAATTGATTAATTTTTTTGATCACAAAGTGCGCTGACTATGACGAAGACTGCAGATCGGCGAACTTAAAAACTGCAGATATCTTTCGCTGGCCCTGAGTATCCTAGTAGAAGCCACCCGTAATCATTTATTTTTTATTCGCTTAGTCCAAGACGTACGCATGTGAATACAGTTACCTACAATTTGACGTTCTGAAACGCCTCTGAAACGAAAACCTGTAACAATGTCCACATGCTTTGCCACTAGTTTATGCAAGAGACAACCCTGTACCGATTAAGAGTCCCGCCGCAGGTAGCAGCAACTATAAAAATTACTAGCCATTTAATCCTGATAGCTAAGCGGCATTAGGGATACACGGGCAATTTTACAAAATTATTTAACAAATTAAACAGTTTAATAATATTTCGCGATCCGTTTTTTCTTCGATACAACTCTATCTAAATTCAGGCGTTTAAAAATATAGAACATAAAAGTGAATAGTAATTTATTAATGAATATAAAATCTACTGAAAGAAAATTCATTCGCTAAAATTATGTAAAATAAACCTTACCTACACAATTGCGAATTGTCCTGACTTAAAAAGTTAAAAATAATGAAATGTTTCTGTCGCGTGGTAAGAGGCGTGGGCCTTAGGTCATCATAATGGTACGTTTTAAGTATTTTTATACACCTAAGGAACCATCAAACTTAAGTTTAAAACACTTGATCGCAAAAACACCGTTTATAGTAGCCATAAAAGTAGCTTAAGTGGATTTAGTAGGACCCCAATGGTCACTCAGTTTACGTCGCGCATATCTCAATATTTACTGCTTAGACAACCTAACACGACCACTCGACATCACGCCCTGTGTCCCAGAAAGGATAGGCAGACAATCCTGACATGCCTCTATGTTCATTATATTACAAACATACGTATTACCTACATATGCTCAACCAAATATATCTACTTAAGTTTATTGTCATTCATTCTTATCTTAGTTATCACTACTTCTTCTTATCTTAAACTTATCCCACATATACTTCCCAACGTACTTTACTTTACTACACTGCGTCTATGTTATTGTCCCAAATGTTTCGCGATATTGCCTCTGTAAGTTTTGCAAACGTGTTAATAATTTAGAGCATGATTTTTATAGTGTGTTTTGATTTTTATAATATATACAGTGTGATTTTTTTAAATATGTATAGTCGAGATTTTTTTATGTGTACAATGTGCCAGTTAAGTAGTGAACTCTTCGTTTTTGTAAGGGGGGGTGTGGTGTAGGGGATCTACACACACTTGCATGACCGCGCACATGTATTCTGTAAACGAGCGCGGGCGCACGTCATATACCTAGCTGCCTGCCACGCGCTCTTCAGTCGTCCATAACAGTTTGCCTTAATTAGTCCCTACCGTAGTTAAATATAAATTCAGTATTAAACAGTTTAAACCATCACCCATCTTTACTTTATGAACACGCAACCTGGGTCACCAATATAGTAGAACCACATATTCTACACTTTTTTTATGAACAATGAAGAAAATACACAAAGAGCGCACTTTAGGGGCATTTCCAAGCCCATCCCCTAACCCGTTGTCATGATAGTCTGATATTATAACCTAATATAACGTGTTATTTGAAAATATAAGTAATCTCTTTATCCATTTCTATACCATCCTCCCCCTACGTCCAATAAGGCATTGCCCCACCACATTGTCTTGAATTTTTTTGAGAATAAAATTATGAAATGAAAATAATAAACATATTTGCGACTCAAGTCAGAAATCAAATTTTTGCACCCCAGATTAAATAAGTTTTTTTTTTTCGAAAATCACCGGCCATGAGCAGGCCCCCAACACAATTATGCCTATAGGCATTTATTCCCCGCCCTGAATACATCCATCCCAAACAAGTAACTTCTTTCATACACAAGCTACGTCTAACTGCACATCAGCAATAATGTCAATAACTTTACTCAGATTCTGTCGTACAAAAATCGTCTTTGCAACTTTAAATCTGTCGCATGTATCATGCTAGTCTATCCACTAGACCACATTAAGCTTTACTCGTGAGTCGATGTCTTCATTCAAATAGTTATATAAAGTGGTGTTTTAATGTCCATTTTATTACTTCTTCGGAATTATTTTTCATGATTTAAGTTCGTCCACGTATTTAGGGCTTAATACGTAAACTATTATAGAGTAAGTCGATGGTACCCCCAAGACCTTTACTGATTTAAATAAAAATAAAAAAAGCTTTCAATTCAATACTCACCCAAACAAGAAAAGGCTTAACTCCAATATTCTGGTGATAGATCCGACGACGACGTTCGTACTTCTAGAAGTTAGTTTAAACATTTAATTGAATGGATCAACGACAATTTGAGGTTTAATAAAGGGTTAGAACTCGGTAAATAATTTATGACTATACTTTCTATGAATAACTTCTAAATAAGAGGCTATTAATAAGTCTTGAAAACTCTTTTCAAATTGTACAAAGGAGTCGACGGTCGTTCGGCCAAATAAGTGAGAAACAATGAACGTGGGGCTCTTCAAATAGCCACTCTCAATTAATTAAAAGACAATTATACAGATCTGACGACAACAAAGGTAGAAAAACTTCAGCTATTAATTAATGGGGGAGGTGGGACTCGTATGGCAAAAGAACTTTTTTATAATCTTATAAATAAAAATGAAATGCCGTTCGTTGGTAAGCGCATCACTTGAGAACAGCTGAACCGATTTTTAATGTTTGTAATAGTCCGAAGCAGGTTATGGGGAAAGAAAAATTTGAAAAGTTGCCCGGAAAATTCTATGGGATTTTTTTCTACTGAAACTGAATATGGGCTCCACGGCCAAAGCCGGAGCGGAAAGCTAGTCTTTAAGACGAGGAACGACTTAGAAATTCCTAATCGTAAACCACGCCCTAAACTCGTGGTTCGGGCGCAACTGATCGCGTCATGCAAGACAACGACCGCGCTTTGTCCGTTCTTGCTGCAGAAATGAGAAGGGCATAATGTACCGCTTCTCGGAATAAATGACGTAAGCGGCACATTACAAATAAATAATTTATTAAAAAATGATCACATGCAGGGAAACATCTTCTTAATCAATACTAGGTACTCAAATTACCTACAGATTCGTATAAAACATAAACGTAAATCCCTTCAGAGTATGGTCGTATGACTAAAAAGGTGTTTTTGAAGAGGTGAGTTCAAAAATTTAAGTTATCGAGAAAATTTTCACCAATCATGTTTTCATCCTACACAATACTAGATAAAATCCTCTAGTTTTCAATGCCCAAATTGTATGTTCATAGCATTCGTAAAATTCGGGAATTTCAATTCAGAAATTTTAAATAATTTCAATAAATAAGAATTACCGGGATAAATATAAATCACCTCGATCTGTTGCTCTATTTCAAAACATCGTGAAAGAAAGACAAACAAACAAACAAAGAAACACATATTCGTTCGCCATTGTAATATTAGTTAGGACTTAGTATAATATGTTTTCTCATACAAAAAAAATATTTCAAAGCGGATATATTATCATAGAAATAAAAATTGCAAAGATAAATATTATTAAAAAATCCAACAAAGTTCGCCATAGCACAGCGGCATTTGAAGGTAAATAAACACGGGTGTCGAGTATTTCTTATTTCCTCTTTATTATTAGAATATTCTTTAAAGTAAAGTGAGCTCAAACACTTAGCGAATTTAATTATTTTATAAAGCATATCTTCCAATAAAGAGGCTAGTTAATGAAGTTTCAGTTTAAATATATTAAATTACTTAAAGCTTTTTCAAAATTTTACTTCTACATAACCTTTTTTTTATAACTAAAAACCTTCTTTCTTCTTTATTTCTTCACGGATTGCCTTGCAGCTCCCGAACCCGTGATATCAGTCCCAGGGTACCCAGCGGAAGACCGAGTCTCCCTCTTTTAGCCGATGTTATTTGTGAGGCTATACCTAACGAGTGGCCAGTTCTGTGGAGGTAATTTACACGGAAAAGCCTCTAAGTCTGGTTTGTCGGATTATTGATAGGTAATTAAAAACTTATGTAAGTACAAGTGAAGGTATAAAACATGTTGATATTATATTTGATTTCTTCACCCCGGAAAAATAACGGTTTACAAAAATTAAATTTTAATATTTACACAATACAAAATTTAAGACACTTATAATTACTTATCTATTAGATATAGATATATGCTACCGCCTACTTTTTTGTTTATCATTTTAATGTACATACATCTTTCCTACATCATTTTATTTTTTATTTTATTTTATTTTATTTATCACAAAACAGTCATTACTTAAACTTACTTAAACTTAAATGAGAATACATAAGACCTATATGTGACGATAATTACAATACTACAAGGTAAAAACAGTACAATTTTCCACAAACCGTATACTTAAATTATGAATAATATAATATATATCAAGAAGTAAATACAAAAACAATCGAAACAATTAACTAAATCAAACAAAACTAAACAAAACAAATCAACTAAATTAAACAGATAATTTCACTTAATGAATACAAAAAAAAAAGAGCGCATGTCCTGCATTTTTTTATTTCTGGGGGGACGGATAAGTAGAAGTGAGCGAGAAATAAATGGGAGTCTTTCCAAAATGTAAGGACAGTCAATTTTATTATTAAGAATTTTGTGGAGGAAACACATATCGTAAAGTATCCGTCGCTTACGTAATGATAATAGCTTATTATATTTTAAGGAGTCATTATATGACACAAATTGGACGTTATTTCGATAATTTAAAACCTTCAAAAACTTCAATTGAATCCTTTCTTTCTAATCTTTTGTTATATGTCTGACGAATTAGACATTATACGCCATGAAAACACGCTGGAGCGTTTTTCCCGACTAGATTCATTAATACCAATAATTCTCAGCTCCTAAACATTATAGGTCTATGTTTAAAGCTCGTAAACGTTGCTCGCAAATTATCCTAATTACTCGTAAAAACCGCATCAAAATCCGTTTAATAGTTTTTGCGAGAAAAGTTCACAGACAGACTCCGCGGGAGACTTTGTTTTATAATTATGTAGTGATGATGAGTAATAGGTGAGTACTGTAGGTATTTCTATACAAGTCAAGTGTCGTGAAGCGCTGATCCATAAAAACTATTTGCGTCCGATAGATAATAATACAGTGCAAACACAGTCGATTAGTCAAAACTCAAAACACTATCTGTTCACGATAATCCAAACACTGTCAACCAAAAAATATTCCTAACCTCCATTACAGTTATCTATAATATTGGTCATGTCATTAAATAAGTAGCTATCAATTACAGCACTTAAAATCATATTGATAATATCTAAAAGGTAGATAAACACCAAATTTGTACAGTCAACACGCGAACGCCATGTGTGCCTGTCGACAAAAAAAGTCCTTCCTTATTGAAGACATACTCAGCGATGTGAAAAAAGAAGGAAACGAAAAGCAAAATGCGGAATCTCACATTGACAAAAGGATCTTAAATAAGTTCGCACACGCTAACAACATTAAGACAGCAAAGTGTTTAATAACTAATACTAAATGTAATGTACCAAACCAATTCGATGATCTTTCAACAAGAAAAATTGTTTACGGTAAAGGAGAAAGTATGATAATCCCTTTAGATTTGCAAACAGAATACAAAATACAGGATCAAACTTTAAGACAACATTTGGAACAGAGAAGAAACACCTACCCGTTATGTCCGACACCTATGAAACCTGACTTACCTTGGCCATCATACAGAATGAAAGATTCTGAGAGATATTTCAACTTCTTTAGTGATCAAATGCTGACAAATAACGAAATGTTGATGAGAAGTCAACTAGCCAGTAGCAGATATGTACAAAGTCCTTTTGCTTTACGACATCCGTACGGTGTTGATAGAGGTCAGTACTTTTTTTTTTATTTTTCTTTATTCACAGCTCCCGAAACCGTGTTACGGTTCCAAGGTACCGAGCTGAAGACCAAGTCGCCTTCTTTTAGCCGATGGTATTTGTGAGGCTATACCTAGTGGCCAGTTCTGTTTAGTGCGGTTTGTCGGATTATGTACCTACATAAGTTTTTAATTATAAAAAACCCATTGATGGTACATGGCCGGGATCTCAGTATTTATGAAAATGTTTATATTTTAATTGCCTACATGTAATTAATAATCATTTACGAATTACACAGTTTATGTTAATTTATTGAAGTACTAGCGGACCCGGCAGACGTTGTTCTGCCCAAACGTTGGCTTGCCTGCACTACCCCTACCCCTACCCCTACCACTACCACTACTACTACCACTAACTTTGGATATTGTTTATACTACTAAAAAAACTAAAATCGCGATTAAAAAATGGGGAGTGAGGGTAGGACGAAGAAAAATAGTTTCGACCTACCGAATACACACAAAAAAATCATACAAATCGGTGAAGCCGTTCCGGAGCAGTTTGGTTACAAACATTGTGACACGAGAATTTTATTTATATAGATAGTAAATTTGAATATTCATATCAACATCAAATTGATAGAAATACATATCCTAATCCTAACTAATATAGGTAATAAATGCGAAATTATATATTTCTCTCACATCAAAACAGAGAAACGGATCGACGTTATTTTTGGCACAGAGATAGTTGAAGGGGCATATTTTAAAAATATCCACGAGCGAAACCTATACTGATGAAGAAAAAAACCACCTTCAAAACCAAAATGTGCTTTACGAAAGTAAATGCACAAATCACTACAAAAAAAACTAAATCGCTTCAATTGTGCTTATAAAATTTAGGTTCTCGATTTCTTCAGCATCCCATCATCAAATCCTGACCTGATGACCATGGGACCACCTGGAAAGTATACCTTTTCAAACAAAAAAAATCCAATCGGTCCAGGCGGAGGAACATACATAAAAAACATAAAAGATTCAGACGAATTGAGAACCTCCTCCTTTTGAAATTTGGTTAAAAATATAAGCTCGCCTAATCAATGATCATCATGAACTTTAGAAGATCTAGGAACATATAGAGTACCAATAAATATATAGGTAGGTAAATGTATAATCATTCAAAAATAATATTACCTATTTGATTATTATCATAATGATTATCTTGTGTCATTTCATTAGTCATCATTTGAGTTGATTCCGGTTCCGAAAACAATACGAAGAATCATTTCACACATCTTCACGGCCTATGTACATTGCGGTATGGCTAGGGGCACCAGTAACAGTGTTCACTTTTCGACAGTTGTCCATGTTAATATAGCTGCACATAACATCATTAATGTGTCACATCTTTAACAGATGAGGTTTCTGTTATTTTTAGAAGAAGTGCGGATGCTTTACGTACCTTCCGAAGCACGAAAAGTCGATCTAAGCCATTGAATTTAAGAGCAAACTTGTTAGCGCAATTTTTATCGATATCTCTTTAAAAAGTTGTTAGAGAGATACACTGCAAAAAGAATCGATAAAATAACCAAGGATAAAATAATATAGGTCAAGATTCACGTACCAGAAACATGAGAAAGAACGATTTCACAAAAAAATGGTCTTCCAGTATTATACAGAAACTATTAGAAACAGCAAATTATAGTTAATGTTTTCATAAAGTATTATCTATAGGATAAATACGAGAAAATGGTACATTTGTAAAATCAAGAAAACTTGAGTCGCAAAATACGCGTGAAATTTTCAGGGCTTCCTAAAACTTAGGTGTAACTGATTTTAATTTTTTTTTTATTGATACGGTGTCAAATATATTTATATTTCGAAGGCTATTGTCGAAACTAAAGTACGAGTCTGTGGTCGGTTTCGGTGGACCGTACGGCGACCGGCCGGGGATTGGACGAATGTGTGGCCACCTTTAAGGTACCTGTGGACCACAGACTCGTCCAATTCTTATCGCGCGGCCCACCATCCGTTTTCAAATCGTTGTATTTGTTGTTGATTTCGATGACCGGAACGATCTGTCACACACACACATACACACGCCTGTATAATCGAATCTTGTTTGCCTGTGTGTGTGAGTGAATTGCATGTGATCTAGATCGTATGATTTACATTGCTAATGTGAATATCTTCAATCTCGATCATACGGCGGCCAAACCGAAAAATTTCTGTGAGATACCGGACCAGTGCGTGGGCTACAAGACATAGGAAGCATGTAATTTGTTTAGGACAAAAGTTATGAAGCGTCTATTTAAAATCCAACGCTCTGCCAATAAATCGACTCCTTTCTTTAAATTTTTCAGTGGGTACCTTTTTTCAGTTTATGTATAGTATTTCGTCTCTCATCGAAAACTGATCGTTCCGCGTTTTGACCTAGATAGTCAATCTGTAAAGTTAAAATTATATCAATATATATATATATATAGAAGAGTAAGGTAAAGTTAACCTAATGTAAACTACCTACTTAGTTACTTTTATTGAGGAAAAACCTGGCGCTTCAAAGCATTGCATGATATCATTCTGAGCAAAGTCAATGTGATAAGAAGTATACTTACCTATGTGATAGTATATATAGAACGTAGAAATTATAATTTACAAGTCAACATAATCGACAGTTTCAGAATAATTTTCAACAGAATTAAATTGTCTATCATAGAGAAATGTGTACAAAATATTTATAATGATAATTTGACCTGCAAAATCAATCTATAACATATTTTTTGTATGTTTAAACGCGCTAATCTCAGGAACTAGGTACCTGTCCAGTTTGAAAAATTGTAGCCAGTTTACGACCCAAAATAAACGTCAACCAATCATACATTGCCACGGGCGCAGCCGGGGCAGAGAGCTAGTGACACATAAATGAACACTCAGACAGTGTCTGTAAAGATAAGTTTTATTTAGGTAAAGTTACAAATTACAATTAAAATATTAGTTACAATTACATATTATTACCTAAATGATAAATTGTGTTTATTTGTTTGTATACTTGTTGTAGGTTTTTGCAAAGATATATATATATAGTTGAAGATACAGAGTGTGACATACTATTTATCCCGAAAATTCGGTTCGTTTATAACTGCCTTTTTAACAATTATCTACCTAGATCCTAGATCGATCCCAAATACCTTTTATAAACGGTAAAATAATAAGTATAATAAGTATAATAAGTATAATAGTGTGCCGCAATAAACACGCGATTAGATACAATCTCAACTTGTAGATAACGAATGACTACAAATTATTGAAATTATCTAAAATCACTGAAGACACCGATAACTTATTTAATTGATCATACATACCTACATTTTATCTCAAAATACAAAATCAGCATGTGCACTGAATACTATATAAAAGCGTCATGTGTCCAAAATAATACCCATTCCGGCCGCCGGATGATCTAGCTAGGCGGATTGACGAGTCTGTGGTCGTTTTCGGTGGACCATACGACGACGCGCCGGGGATGGGACGAATGTGTGGCCACCTTTACCAATTATTTAATTTTCTTATATTGTATTTTTATCAAGAAATACAACAACCGGGCACCTACTCTATTTTAGTGTACTTTTTTAGCCTCAGTTTGAATAATTAATGCAGATTTATTCTATATTCTGAGATAAGTAAGTACCTACCTACTTAATACGTAGCTACTTGCTACTCACTAGGTACTTATACAACTGGAAAAACTAACAAGATGACATTTAAACGAGTAAGTACAAATATATAAACTAAGTAGCTGTACAACAATACACATAAAGCTACCACGATCTCCAAAGTAGGCCTTTATAATAAGTACAGTGCTTATTATTAGTACATCAAGAATTATTCAAGATCTGGATCATGAAATCATTAGGAAATCTGTCAAAAACTATCAAATAGCTTTTAAATTACTTGCTAGCTGCATGAAATTTAAATAAAAATTGCTTCCACTAAAATAAATAGATGTCCATTTATAGTCCTCCTATCTATACATGTGCCTTTGGGTCGTAGCGTGATTATATTCTTAAGAATGGGCTAGGTCTTAATAGGTGCCCTCCGAAGAACAAGTCTGATCTAACAACATAGTATATAAAACTAGCTTTCCGCCCGGCTTCGTCTCTGGATATTTTTTCAATATAACTAGAATTTATCCCTAAGCATTTCCGGGATAAAAAGTAGCCTATCTTTGGGCAAGAAAATCACATCGTTCCGTTTTGATTTGACTTTTTGAAGGACAAACAAACAAACAATCTTTGTACTTACTTAGTAGCTAAAGTTTACTTTAGTCAGGTAGATAGGTACATTTAGTCAGATATAATTTAGCTTATTATGTCTTATCGTCCGTCACGTAGCTATAAAGTAGTAACAGATAATGTATTATTATGAGTGTGCACTTCAAAGTGATTTCATAATAATTTTAGACCCACCCATATTTGATTTTTATCATATTTTTATTATTTGATACCGCGTGGTTACACCCATGGCTATACCACTTCATAGAAACATAATAATAAACTGGTATCTATATCGATGTATGGAAGTGAAACATGGGTACCTATTGCATGGATGAGTAAAATTAGAGGGGATGAGATCATTAAGAATAATTAAGATTGAAAGATAGAATAAAAAATACAGTGATAAAGATAACAATGTGGACTAAAAGAAGATTTAACAGGTGCAAGGGTAACAGGTCACATAGTCGTGGTCAAGTCATAAGAAGGTATAATTTAATTTTGATAATAATAGATACAAGTAAAAAGTAGCCTGTATTTTTAACCGACTTCCAAAAAAAGAAGGAGAAGGTTCTCAATTCGAACCGTATTTAATTATTTTTTTTACGTATGAGCGTCGATTACTCCGCCAGTTGTGAACCGATTTTTATGATTTCTTTTTAATCGACAGATAATTCTTCCGGATTGGTCCCATTTTTATCTCATATAAATTTTGTAAAAACTGTCTTTGTAATTAAATTTTTCTTAATATCTCGATGAAATATGTACCGATTTTGACGACTTATTTTTTTAAGGATATAATAATTTCTCGACTTTATCTTACAGACATATGACGAAAACCGGTTCAGTAGTTTTTCAGTAATTTAGTAATTTGCCTCTGTTTACGGCTGAAAATTATATATCAGAGAAAAGCCTTAGCAACGGTTGCTATTGACACGAAGTTGTAAATTTTCGTATCGATGGTTTTCTAGCGGTTAAAGATGGGGTAGAGCGCAGGATGCACATGGTTCAAATCCAATCCACAGCAGTATTTTTTTATTTTTCCATCAATTTTTTTTTTTATTTACGTTATTATTTGTCTGTCAGGGCAGAAAAAATCACTTAAAAGGGGAAAATAAACCTTTTAAAAAAAGTGTACCGACTTCAAAAATTTGCACTGAAAAATAAGAAATAATCAATATTTCGTCGTACAATGTTGGTGCCAAATTAGAAACAACTTAGTTCCCAAATTCACTAATCTAGACAATTCATTAGGAACCTACAATCGTCAGTACAAACATAGATAATATTGAACAGAGATCTTCTTATATGTTTATTTAATTTTGTAACTATTCTAATTTGCCACCAACCGTCTTCAAATTCTACGACGAAATATTTATTATTTCTTATTTTTCAGTGTAAATTTTTGAAGTCGGTACACTTTTTTTTAAAAGGTTTTATTAATAAATGTATGTAATGTACTTAAAAATACCTACCTATTGTTACGAGCTAGGGTTCGAAGAGATTTAAAATACCGATTAAATAAACAAACTTTACTTCAACACCACAAAAATACAGTTACATAAATGAAAACACTAAAATAACACTTAGTCGCACTAAATTCCACTTCACTGTTTCGCTTTGATCGCTCTGATTCGCACTGTGTCCGCTTTGATCGCTCTTATTCGCACTGTGTTCGCTTTGATCGCTCTTATTCGCACTGTGTTCTCCCGGCGACGATCCTCTGTTTATATTGCCCTCCGAACATTCGAGAAACGCCGAGATTGTTGTACAGAGTTGTAGATGCGTCTCGATGCGGCTCGGTGCCAAATACCTACACACCGACCGCGCCCGATTTTGGTACCTATGGCTAGGCACATACGGTCCATTTTCGTTTGTACTTGATTCTCTCTGGATGTTTCTAGAGACGTCTATCGACCTTGATGTGTTTAGGTATTTATTTGTGCGATTTAAGTACCTATTCGTTACACTATATTTAAATAACAAAATAATTTTTTCTTTTACGTCTTCTCCCGAACGCGTTATCACTTCATCTACTTCAATGGGTACGTTTTTATGGACGTGAAAAAGTGCCAGTCCGGTTAGACGTTCTTCAACCATTGAAAGCTCTTAGCCACGATTTGATTTTTCGTAACGTAGAGATCTACCGACTACAAAAATTTGCACTGAAAAATAAGAAATAATAAATATTTCGTCGTAGAATTTGAAGACGGTTGGTGCCAAATTAGAAACAACTTAGTTCCCAAATTCACTAATCTAGACAATTCATTAGGAACCTACAATCGTCAGTACAAACATAGATAATATTGAACAGAGATCTTCTTATATGTTTAGTTAATTTTGTAACTATTCTAATTTGGCACCAACCGTCTTCCCGAATGCGTTTGCCGTCAAACAAAGTATAATATTCAATTAATTAAATATTGAAAGTACTTAAATAAAATCTATATTGTGACAAAAAATATTTAAAAACATAATGTTTAACAATTTTAATAAGTAGTCCACCTAGGTCCTGGACCCAGTCCAGGGGGGTCATGACCCCCATGACCTGCCCCCTGGATCCGCCCTTGAACAGGTGACTAAGATAGAGAAAGGAATGGATACGGTATAAAGAACAGATGTGAATGGAAGAGTTGATCAAACAAGATATTCACTCACCTTTGAGACATTTAAAAAAAGGGGAAATAAAAAGCACGCGAAATCGAAGAGAATGCATGAAAGATGTAAGTAAGTACCTATAGACTTGAATGTGGCGAAAGATATGTGCCGTCATCATGGCAAGTGGATAATATCCTTAGTCTCTGCCTATCCAAAGAGAAACAAGGCGTGAGCGAAGTATCTTTTACCCTAACCAATAATATAATGCAAAAGTGTAGGTAGGTATTTGTTTGTGCTTCTTTCCCACCACAACAGAGCATCAGTTATTTTTCAAATGACAGCTTGAGGGAAGGCTTGAGAGTGACATAGGTACTTAGCCTAAGTAACTTAGGCTACCTTTTAATGTTCTTTATCTTTATTTCTATTTTCTACTTATGATACACCGAACTTCGATTTATTATGTAAGTACCTAATTAATCTATGTACCTACCTTTAATTTCAAGCTCGGTGTTAAGAGGCATTTTAAAAAATCCACAGGCGAAACCGGGGAGATATTTTTGTGCAGAGATAGTTGAAGGGCCGGGCCTGTCACTACTTTTTATCCCGGAAATCCTTCCAAATACATTTTTTGTCACACTCCAAAACTTTCCACGAGCGATGCCGCGGCGAGAAGCTAGTGTATAATAAATTTATTTGACGAGACGGACTTCCCCCCAGGATGATCGATCGATCGATAGAATTATATATTTATTAATGAATGTATTTTAATTAACAATGAATAACAAGATAGGTAATATAGGTGCAAATGCATTTATAAGAACGTATGAAGAACTAATATATACCTAGGTACTTATGTAATTAGGTACCTATATATAATATGTCTCCATCCATAGATAGTATTATTGTACCTATTGAACTAATCGACAAGATTAATATTTTAATCTGTAAAATGAAAAACACTTCGATAATATTTCAATTATGGATTATTAAGGATAATAATGACTAGATAATTAGATTTATTATTTTATTTTATTACATTGGAAAGTCCGTGAAAAGTCATATAATATGGTAAAGTTTTGAAACATCCTAAAAAGTGTTCACATTTCCTAGATACATAAACCTACAAACCACACTAAGAGGCTATATATCTAAATATACCTCAACAGAACTGGCCAATCGTTATAGCCTCACAAATACCATCGGCTGAAAGAGGGAGATTTGGTCTTCCGCTAGGTACCTTGGGATCGTAACACGGTTTCGAGAGTTGTAAAGAAGAAAAAACTACATTTCCTGAATCATGATGATAACGTCTTTTCTTTTAATATACCTAGTATAGCAGAAAAGGTATTTTATAGAGTTCTGGTGGTTTTGTAAAAGGAGGTCACACAAAACGTGGGACTAAATTTCAGTATTTCAGAACAATTTTCCTATTTTATTGATTGAGTTTATGTATGACAGGTGTGAAAAATATATATGAGGGAAAATATGTCAGTGATTTACACCTCCTGGGATAACGCGGGCGTGATTATAACTATATTTGAACATAGAACTGAGAAGTATGTAGATATACCTAAATATATTTTTTCAGTGCAAGATAAGCTTTTAGCATGTTATTGTACATACATTAGCGATATCAGTGTAGTTTTTTATTATCAATTTGTATTAGAGTATTGACTTCTTGTAATTATCTTGATTTTGCAAATGTTTTGTAGTACTTAGGTATTTAGAGTTGCAACAATGTAACAACATACGCGCTCACTGTCGATGCCATTGTAGGTACTCGATGCAAACTCGCACTCGAGCCCCAGAACTGAATGCGAATGGAAGTCAAGTCAATATGGAAAAACCGACCGTCACAATTTAAGTGACGTCATACGGCGTAATTAATTTAGGGACCGTACTTAGATGCCGCTAGATAATGTAATAGTTTAGTATTAAGTATAGAACATCTTAGAATAAAAGAGAATATAACGAACGTCGTTGGAAAGTGGTCTTCGAGTCGCCACAGTAATAAAAATCTAGCATATACTTATCTAACATTGTTTTTTTTTTCAGGAAACTGGTGGTGGTCTACTGGAGCCCGCCGTAAAGGTGGTCAAGTTAGGTTCAGTAGTACTCAGACCGGCACTCTAGAGAGACGGTTCAGTGCTAACAAGTACTTGAGTCCCGACGAGAGACGGGGGCTCGCTGCTAGCTTGAGGCTCAGTGATAGACAGGTAACTTATTATACCTACATATAAATAAGGTGGTGGTCTACAGACTGGAGCTCACCGTAACAGGTGGCAAACCTGTTGCTGCAATTAATGGACCTAGATGTGTTACTTGTTTAACAGACGTACTTTATTTTGATATTTAGCATTTTTGACACGACTAAGATGTGAACCCGGTTTCGCCCAGTTTCAATTCCAACGCTCTGCTAACCTATCCACTCTTTAATACTCATAATCTCTACTAAACTTCTAGGTCAAGACATGGTTTCAAAATCGTCGTGCTAAATGGAGACGAAGCAGTCCTGATGCTGTAGACCCTGGGAGTCCACTCAGCGGTGATGATGATGATGATGACGACAGAGAACTAATTGACGTATCTAATGAAGCTTAAAGTCAAACACTGGAAAAATAGTATAACATACCTAACTAAAAGTTTACCTAAATCAGTCATATTGTTTTACCTAAATATAATTATTATCATTTATTTATCTAAACTTTTTTTTCACACTAATTCTGAATGCACAAATGTCATCTAGGAAACGACTAGATACCTACTTTTTATTCATAAAATAACGATAACTTTTTAAAGGATGTCCTTGGTAGCATTTTGTGCTAGAAAAGTTAGGGCTCGCGTTCTTATTCTATGAAAAAGCTAATACAACTCCCTTCTATTAACTCATAGAATAATGTACAGGGCGCGCTCGTCTACAATTTATTTGATTAGTCATTTGACATTCGGGGTGCAGTATAAATTAGGGTCAAAATTGGTATAGTTGTACCGCGCACTTGCAATGCATAATATATTTCTATTGATAAATTGTATTTACGTTAAATATGTAAGTTGAAATACCAACCAAAACATAATAACGAAAATTCAGCTATATTTTATGGAAAGGTTAATGGTATGCATATCCTGATTTTTCTAGACCTACTTACAATTTGATAACACACAAACAAAGCAGGCAATCGAAAACTTATATCTCATAGCCAGATAACACGTACATTGTATATCATTATTAATAACCAATTAACATAAATATAGAACAGAAAAACATTCTACATACAGTTAATCCACACAATAACTACCTATCTATGCTTCTCTGATAACTAATATTGGAAAAATAATATAGATAATAATTATGTGACAATTTTAATGTTGCGATAGGTTAATTAATGAATGAATATTTTGTTTAAAACTAAAAGATAACATAGTTTTCCTTAACTTTTCTATAGTGTGCATTAATAAAACAAGAGTATTTTAAAAATATTTTTATTAAAGAAAACAAATTTAAAGGGAACAACTTTAAAATACAAAAAGAAATTCACAATTTTCAACATCAAAATAGTTTAAAACTTTAATATTATAATAGTCATTTCACTTACAATAAATACTTCATTAGGCCTAGAGTATAATAACAAACAAAAACATCATTTAAAATCTTTCTTAACCATTTTGACGTGTTAATTTTATTGATTTGCCAGAATACAGCGAGATCCGTTAATTATGATTCTGTAAGATTATAATCAGGAGTAAAAGCAGGATTTACTGTATTTCAGAGGCAAAATCAAATTATGTGTATTAAAGAGAACATATCGAAAAATAGAGTTATTTTTTTGAATATGTCTTCTGATTTGTAGTTAAGAGGTAGGTATATAAGTTGGTCTTTTAGCGCTACACAGTGTTACCAATTACTTACTAACATTTGAGCATATAAACATTACCAAAATAATTTATTTTACAATATTTAGTAAGTTTTAAAGTGATAAAAATATCAATAACAAAAGATATGAGAAAGTATTTATTGTTAAAATAAATAATTAACAACTTGTTTGGGGTACAAATTATAATTGATTAAGAACTGTTATTTATTTTCTTCTCTATATTGAGATTTAAGGGTATATATTAACCCGTTATAGAGAGCATAAGTATAAATAGAAAAAACAAAATCACCAGTTAAATTAATCCTATGTCATTCCAAATAGGTGATAGTGCAGAGTGTACCACAAACTTAACAGGCCTTAATAATAACTGCCATACGTCATTGATGATTATTAACAAGCTCTAAGTCGCTCAATAGCAACTCACTTTTAGGCCTAATTTTGAGATAACTTGTCATTTACCATGCCAGGTTTTAATATAAAATTATTACGGTACACCGCCGAGTTTTGGTGTATTGAATTGATACTTAACATTTATCTTGTTGACGTTTAAACAAGAATTATAATTGGAGACACCTAGTCTGAAGTGGCTGTGTGGTAAGTGAGGAAAAAACCCACTAATAGAATTGTTTTATTTTCTAATTTCAAGGTGACGTCAAATCTCACTCTTGACAAAGAAAGCACCAAGTTTCTTTAAAAATATGTACGTTAATCGACTCCTCGTAAAGCCCGCGTCCGCAATTCTTATAGAAAAATAACAGATACTTACGTCTGTTAAAGAAGTGACACATCTAGCTAGGTCCATTACGTGCAGCAACATGTTTGCCATCTGTTCTGTTTAACATGGACAACTGGCAAAAAGTGGACACTGTTCCTGTTTTGCCGCAAGGTAGAAGGCCGACAAGATGTACGTGAACCTTTCTGGGGACATTTTCCTCGCTCACCGTCCACCTCAGCTTTATAGGACTAGATCGGTGTCTATGACTATATTTTTTCTTTAAACATTCGCTGTGAAATGTTCATCAGTCGTTAGATAGCAGGGAGGCCAGCACGAGTTTATTTTAAGAGCACATTTAGATTCCACGTCACGCCTTGGGGGACAGCGCACGCGCCCGCGGAGACGTGATGGGGAATCCAGTTTAATCCTGTCCGCGCTGTGATAATTGTGATTAGTCAGTGATTAATAGGACATATCACGGTCGGCGGGAGCATTACCGGTTATCGGCTTATTGTTACTGTGACGTCTATATTACTTGACATTGGCGGAATCATCGAAACCCTGATGGAGCCATTTTGAAAAAAAAATAGAATAGAAATTAATGTGCTCTTACATTAAAAAATGAGACTACAATAGACCGCGACGGGACCTGAGACATGTACATAAAACTGATTATACATACAATACACAATTATCTAAGTGTCCATTTTTAGCCTATTAAACAGAACAGCCGCCTATTACCTATCTCGGTTGCTAATAATAATAATGCTCGGTAATAGAAGGGCCAGGTCTCAAGCCATGGTCCAAGAGTTGTCACTCTTTTAACAGATCTATTTAATATTATTAGAAGTGGGAACGCCGGCTCTACGCGCCCTTAATTACACAATGTATATGACTGTTTATTTAATCAGTTTATTAGAATCGCTTCATTGCGAAGTGACCAAACAGTTGAAATTAGGCTTAAATTGGTACAACGACATAATTGGGCTACTATTCGCCGCCACTTCGAAGATCTCCGCTGACCCTTAGTTAGCCTGCTAAAGGTGAATATGTATTACGACTAGCAACCTTTATTCAGCTTTCCTGAGCGCCCCGCGAGCCCGCCACGCTCTCAGCAAGTTCAAACTGAAGTATATTTGGAAGAAGTGCACTTGAGTGGAGAGCAATATGAACGCGTACCACAGGACGCCGTATGGGTAACCCTGAAATAGATCAAATTTTTTTTTAATCTTTAGATATAGGTATATTAAACAGAATAATTATATCATAACTTGTTTTTAGGATCCAATAACACATTATGTTGATGCGTTCCAAAGTTTATGTTACTAATAATAGAAATAACTTAAAGCAAGTTATTCAGAATCTATCTATTCTATCATCACGCCTTTTATCCCAAGAGGGGTAGGTGGAGACAATCGAATGCCATCTGTGTTTGTTATTCAGAACTTGTGAACTATTAAATTTGGCCGGTTTATACATAGGTAATTATGAATAATATGTATTGTAACTATGATAAAAGTTGTCAACATATGAATTTCAGGTTCTTTGTTAAGTTATACATTGAAAAAAATGGCCTTTGTCTGCTGAAATCTTTGAGTATTTAAGACTGGAGACGGGAAGAGCTAAATCACCGAACAATTTTTTCTGCCACTTTTGGCGGGAGGGGAGGTAAACGTCTAGTACTAGCCCCTGTACCACTGTATTTTTCTGTCGTTTTATTGTCGCAACGGATTTTACGTTATATGATGATTATGTTAAAATACAAACATAATAATTATAATTAATGATTGGAAACACTATGTTTCAGCAAGTTGGACGTCCTAGATCGCCTTTCCCATTTAAAACATCACAATTAACTATTTTCCTAGAGCTCTGTCTTGCGACACTAAACGATACCAACAAAATCTAAGGTTACTTATTACTGCGCACCTGGTCAGTATAACTGGTCAAAGGGGGAAAAATTGGCGAAAGGGGAAGCCCGTCTATGGCCCCTCCATAGGCTTAGTACTCTATGGCTGAAATCCATGAAAATGATAAAAAAATGTTGCAACCACTTGTTTGTTTATTTTCTATCTTCGTCTGGTGAGAACTTTACACAAATAAATAAATTTGAAGTGTCATGTCTGTAATTTAAAAATAACTGCATTTTTAAAACACACTTGTTTCTTATATTTTTGTCTGTATGTCATTCTGTATGTATATCCAGGCAAATATTCGAAACCGCTAAACCAATTTTGACAGGATTTTCACAGGCAAGTACTTTTCAGGGAGTGTTCTTTGATGTATTGTATAACATCACGTTTTAAACTATTTAGATATAAAATAATTCAACATACCTGCCACAATTCAATATCAATTTCCGAGGAGTCTTCATCATCAGGGTCCAAGGTCAGGTATCTCCACACATCACCACAGTAGTACACCAGACAATACAGCAGCGGTCCCAACCCCAGTAACACTATCCCGTATAGGTAGCGTTGCAACAAGCGGACATTGTTACGTTTTATTGAAGACAGGCCCACAAATGAGAGAACTAGTGAAGTGCACCATATGTACTCCCAGAATAATGGCTGGAAATGTATAAATGATGCTTGATATTAATTTTGTGACAATTTAATATTTTTCCAAGTACATTAACACAAGAGTGTACTATTTTTTTTTATTTGGATGCCTTGTGAGCTATGGTTTTCTGTACACCTGGAATACATATCCCCGCACCTACTAGTTGTGTGGTGCACAGGCGACAGTGCAGCAAATATATGAGGTGCATTTGCAACGATCATCAGAGAGTTGTGTGTCAATAGAATGATTTACTTGCCCAATAAGATGATTATAAGGTAATATCTAACATTTAAACCCATTCAATGTTAGATATTAACTTTCCTAATAGAAAATAAGACTGCTTGATCTCAAGCTTTCCAAAGGATGTTAATTTACTTAAAAATAAAAAAATAAAATAATTAATACTGTATTTTATTACAATATATTTAAGTAAAAAATGCAATTCCAAAATGGGATACATCAGTTCTCTCTAGTGTTAAAGATATCTACCTCAATAATTATTGGTAGAGCATTAAAATCGAACTGTATGTCTAAAGCTCAAAACTTGCTAAAAATGCCCAATTTTCTTTATGATTTGGAGAACATGCAAATCTTGTGTCCTCACTTCTTCTAAAATCTATTTAATAAATGACAAGTTTAGGTTCATTAAATTGGAGCAACAGGCTTGCCACCTGTTCTGTTTAATATGGACATTGTAACCAGTGTCCCTGGCTATGATGCAAGGCCATGATATATTAATTTTATCACAGTTATAATTCATTGCCTTTGATTCCCCAGTCTGCAATGAAAAGATATCCAAATTGTCACATTATCTTATTTTAATTGTAAGACAACCATATTATTGTATCTTTGCCACATTGCGACCAACGCATGCGTTCCATCATGACATGATGAGGAATCCGGATTAGTCTTTGATTAATAGAACATGTCCCAGTTGTCTGGAACATAGCCATAACAAAGAATAGAATTGCTAGAAGTGTCACAATTGTCATATTCACTATATTGGCATGGAGATCATTTTTTTACATTTCACATGGACAACCCAAGATTTTATAAGCAGAGAACAATTATCTTTCTTGTCTTATTGTCCCATTTGTCCATAGTGCAACATGCCAAACTTATTCATGCAATACCTGTGGTATCTGCAACTCTTCAATCTCCAATATGAAAATGTCAAGTTTGTCCAGGATATCTGCCGACAGCTTCCCCAGCATCAATAGAAACAGCATGTGGTGGAAAAATATACAGTATTTCAGACGAGATTTGTTTAAGGCACTGAAAATATAAAAAATTATAAATTAGTTAGGTAAGTAGGTATTTAACCAACTTTAGCTAGTGTTTCTGATTTTTAGTGTCACAATCTTCCAAATAGGTCAAAATAAAATTGAACACTTTAAAATATGTATTTTACATTGACATACTTAATCAATGTTACTTTTTCAATTCACATTTTATTGATTGTCAATTCTAGGATTTAATTAATTAAATATTATCTGTTAGTCTTTAAAGTATTTTTTCTGTCTAATATGCCATAGCCCAGCCTTAGCCCAGCCCCAGATTTACCAGGTTACCTACTTTGTATCCTCAAACCCAACCCCAAGTCAAAGTGTACTTTAATAGTCGGCCGTAGTAGCCAAAAGCAATAACAATTTATTCTGTGTAAACTTTTTGTTAATTGCTAACTGTTAAACTGTTAATTACAGTACTAAACACTGTTGTTGTAGTAAAAATGATAAGTGATAACAATTAATAAGCAAAATAGCGATATTTCTGAAATGATAGCAGTGATTTAGGTCTTTCAAATAGTTATAATTTCATTTGGGAGTACAATTAAAATAACATTTTGTATTTTTATACACAATTTCACACGGGATTCAGTCATGAATTGAAATCTATCAAGGCATTGACACCAGCTATCCTTGATTGGCTGCTGACAAGTGTAATCTAAAAATAGTGTGATCAAAAGCTAGAGGGCCTGAGAGAAGACATTTTTAGGTACATACCTGATCTGGTATTGTGCAGCCACTCTTTCTCGATGCTCAAAATCAGCACCATCTGTGCCAGCTGCCATAGCGCCGCGGGAAGCCATGGTCCTCTAACTATTGAACTATTTTTTGAATTAAATTATATTGATCTTAACTAGTTGTGATTACCAATTCAGTTTCATGCTTGTTTCAGGTCATTTATTCCATTTTTTCACACATTTATCAAGTCGTCTGGGCCCTGGCTGCTGAAAAATGTCAAAACCAAACTGTCAAAATGACAAGAGCAAAGCGACAAGGCTGACAAGTGACACGATGCAATGACGTTTCATGGCGATTGTTGCCAACATAAAAATATTAGCGGAATTCGCTGAAATTCTCATTTATGTTTTATAATATTTCAGCTGATACAAATGCTGATAAAATAAGTACTAAGTAATGCAGGTCGAATCGCCTGTACATAACAAATTAATGTTTCTCAATTAAAACTCCCGATTTTTATTCTTATCGATTTTTCAGTTCACTTTTCACAATTACTTACCTGAATTTTATTGTAATGATGCTTTACTCAAAGGATGATGTTTAACCTCAGATCAGTGTTTAACTCTTATGAAACTGGCTGGAAGAATTTAGAATAAACATTTGAGCGAATCCTTAATCTGAGGTGTACCTAAGTAGGTACAAGTATTATTTTGATTTTATGTAGGTAGGTAGTAAGCTAATCAAATCAAAAGAAAATTTATTTCTACAACTAAGTAATAAAAATAATATTTGTTTGTTTGTTCGTGTTCCATAGACTCAAAAACTACTGGACCAATTTGATTTTTTTTTATTTGATAGTTAAGTAGGTAGTTAGGGAAAGTTATATTATTTTATGTTGTTATAATGCAGTTATATTATTATGTTATGTTATCTTCACGGGTTGCCTTACAGCTCCCGGGAACCGTTGCCGGCCAGCCCCAGGATACCCAGCGGAAGACGAGGTCTTCCTCACTTTGCCGAAGATGTTGAGGCTATACATAACGAGTGGCCAGTGGAAAAGCCTCTTTGTACGGTTTACCGATATATTATATTATATTATTATATGTTATATTATTATTTTATATCACATCACACAAAAAACATAAATGTGAAAATGGGAGCCAAGTTCAATATTATGATAATTATGGTGTGGTTGTCGGCATCACCGACAAAAGATTCGAGATCTATATGGGTGCCAAGTTCTGTAGACAACATTCTCTAGTAAATTTAACATAATTTCGTGATCTACTTCCCCTAATAATAATGAATATGACGATTTTTGGACGAAATTTTTAACGAGTCATAAATAAAAACATTTTTGGACGTTAAATGTTAAAAAAGCAAATCTTATAAATTCACTGTTTTCTGATTTTGTCCTTTGTATACACACAATTACCTATCTGGATGCCAAATTTTAACTTTCTAGGTCATCTGGAAATGTGTTAGAGTTTTGATCTACAGGTCAGTCAGTGGAAAGGAATACCAGCCTGTGAAAGTGTGAACTGAAAATTCGAGGGTAGGTACCTATCCAAAAAGTTTTTGCTGGATTTTGTTCAAAATAATTTTCGTCAAAAATATCATGAATGATTTCTGATCTTCTCTCTACCTTCCTGTTACCTACATATTTTCTAATTTGAAATTAGAATAGCGCACGCGCGCCTCTCCCTACTCCCTGTCACTTCCTATCACAGAATCTATAGAGATACTACGCACCTTCCTACACATTTCCTCATTTTAATTCCCACTCGTCCTAAAAATGCTAAGAACCAAATCGGCTCCTCGTGCTGCAGCAACGGGCTTGAATAACTAGCAAAAAGTAGACACTTATCGCGGTGTCTCTGGCCACACCGCAAAGTCGTTTAAAGACCGTGAAGGTGTGTTTTTGTTTGTTCTAAATTCCATTACACTTGTAACATGAAGTGAAGTAGGGAGAAGCGTGCGCTATTCTTTCAATTTAGAACAAACAAAAACATACATCTCCGTCGCATTTCATATTTTTAAAAAAGGTGTATCTACAAGTGACTACAAAAAAAAACCAAAATCGCTTCAAGTGTGCCTATAAAATTTGAAGAAGTCTAGATTTCTCCAGGATCCCATCTTCAGATCCTGACCTGATGACCATGGGACCACCTGAAAAGTATACCGTTCCAAACAAAAAAAGTCCAAATCGGTCCGTGTTAGTGATTTTTTTTGTATTTCATTTTTATATGTTTGTGCAATAAAGACGTACTACGTGAAGTCGTGAAAGCTGAACGGATTTGAGGAGTACCTATCTAAACGCTATACAGCGAATGGATGTGTATGGATGCAATCGTGAACGGAGCTGTAGCGTTGAGTGATTAATTTTGGGTACTAAGTACTTCTATTATAAGAGCAGTTATAAGCAAAACTAATAAATAATAATTTAGTTAGTACATATTATATTTGTCATCTATAATTTGTTTGTTAATCATTTATTTTGAACAGTATTTTTATACTTGTTTCTTCTCGAGAAGGGTGGACGTTTCCGGGACCACTTCCGATAGAGACACATTATTTACAATACCCGTAGTCGCTGCTGGTGCTACTACCTGAAAATGGAAAAAATATTTATATAGGTAGAACTATGTAACATCAAAATCGAAAAGGCAAAATAGTTACAATCCTATGCATACCTTTACAACACTAATAGTTAAAAATAAGTAAGGCTAAATTTGAACCTCGTAAAATTATTTGATAACCTATGTATTCCATATAATAGGCATGATGACTAAAAAATTCTAATTAGTCTGTCAGTTAGATTATCAGAAAATATTGAACACGTATTTTTTCTTTTGTCAATTAAACAAAACATGATGAAGATATAGCCCGCTAAAGTTCCGCGTGACGTCACACCTTAGTACAATTTTTAGCAAGGCGTGACGTCACCAGCCCCCACTCCCAAACTTTGACGCGCTTTATCTCTGTCATTTTTTGTTTGATTGACAAAAGAAAAAAGACGTGTCCAATATTTTTTGATAATCTAAATGATGACGGACTAAATAGAATAATATTTTGTTTACCCTGTCATCTACCCTATTCATGTATTCATAGCTTCGCCAGTGGAACCTCCCTTTTTGGTTTAGATTTTTAAGCGATATAAATTGTTGTTACGAATTAACGCTAGGCTGAAATTTTGAAATTAGTGTAAGATGTAATAATAAATAAATAAATACTTATTTACATTTTCATCTATTTTCTTTTAAACAAACAGTTAGTAAATATAGGAACAAGGAGTAATATTTCCTTAATGCTATAAAGTAATAGAATAACATATATATTATACAAATTTTAAACGATTCCCTGTTCCTCTTATGCCTTTGAGTTTGTTCGAACTCCTGTTTTTTCTTAGTCATATTTATAGTAGGTACAAAACTTACTTCAGTTGAGGCCACAACAGTTTGGGCATCAACACCAACAGCAGCCTGTTTTGTTGTTTCATCTTCCTTCACAGTCGGCGCACAGATGCAGTTCTGAGGGAAATATACAATCGTTAGAGTAGATCACAAACTTAGAAATATTTTTCTGTTGGCAGGTAGTTCTCCTTGGAGCCCACATCAGCGAAGAAAGTCATTGCTACTTTAAAATTTTAACCTAGAAAGCTAGAATTTTTCAGCTAGAGCACATGCAGCTAAACATACAGTATCCACCTCAATCAGAAGCACTACTCAGTCCTCAATGGTGATAGGGGGCCTAATCAAATCCAGTAGAACCATGGTGCTATACTATTGTATCACTGGGTTGGAAGAGAGGTAATTAAAGCAATAATGGAATAAATGAATTAACAATAGAGATGAGATGGCAGTTTGAATATGGGGTAGATAATCCTAAAACCTCTAGCCATTTCTCCAAAATAGCTGATCGCTGATCATGATTTTTATAAACATGGGTCTTTCAAGAGGAGATGCTACTTCTTTCATATAGCATAACTAGGAAATGACTCTACCACTGGAGTATATGATTGATGGCAACTATTGCTATAAGAGTAGCCTAGAAATGCTTTGAACCCAAGGATGTTTAGGGTTAGGAAGAAGGTACTTATTATAGTAATAATAATGATAGATCAGCTCACCTGGATGACCACGAAGGCAACTAACAAAAAACACGCAACCTTCATATTGTTAAAGTGGTTATTTTTCAGGTAGTAATGAATGCAAAAAGAGCAAGTTCACAATAAGTAAGTGATCAGCGGCAGCCTTTATAAATGTACCTCCCCGTACAATACTGCACCTACTAACAATGCCATGTTATGTGAACACAAATGATTGTTTAAAAAACAATCTTGTGTAAACCTGCCCTTATCTTGAGTCCAAATTGTACGACGATTGTTTGATATTTATATGCTCTGTTATTATTACACTTAAATAACTTTTCGTAACCGCGTATTACCTAATTTCTTATCCCGGTTTCACCTGTTCTTTGAAGAAAGTTGAGGAATCGGTGTGGAGCACATTGTCCAAACTGATTTGGGGAAGTTATGTATCAACAAAGTGTACATATGTCTCTATATAGAGCATAGATGTATTTCTTCTTCTTCTTAAGTCTGCATTCGTCTTCTCAGCATTGCGCCACTTCTCCCTATCCTCCGCAGGTCTCCTCCACGCTCCATCCTCTCTTTTTACGATGTCGCTGGTGGTCTGCCGACGCTCCAATATCCCTTGATGTCCATTTCCACTTCAGTGTCGCAACTTTATCCACTAGATATATTACTTATTGTTAGTGTATAATTAGTGTACGAATAGATAAAATTAAAAATACTGTTTCGTTTCCTCGTCATTTTATATTATTCTATGATCTTTCGTGTCCTCTTACTTCGATGCCTACCCCATATGATTACCTCTATTACTCATCGTGCCTAATTTCATAAAACCTCTAAATTTCAATAGAATCTTATCAATACGATTTCAAATTTTCTCCTCCATAAAGTTAGAGGTTATTTAAGAATTAGGTCTTAATTGGTTCAAACAGTACTTTGATGGATATTAATGATATTTTCTTTCTATTTTCAGAAATTATGTTACCCGACGTACAAGCCCAATTATATAGATAAGTACAACTAATAGGTACAACCGATTATCAAACTTAAAGGAAAATAAACCAACCAAAATCTGAAAATAAATTTGAATTCTTTATAATATAATTGTCAGTAACAGACAAACAAACAAATGTATTGCAAAAAAGTTCCCTGTTTCGAATTTTTTGGTACGGGACGGTGCGGAAACCTAAAAAAAACATAAAAAAACTTTTGTCAAAATGCATATATTTCATATTTTTCAGTAAAATGGTATGCGTCTCTAGATAGATATAGAGTAGGTATATGCAGTGATCATACATCGACAAAGACTTGCTACACGTGCATGTGACGAATGCAATCGAAGTATTTAATTTTTTTTAATTCACTGTGAAAAATTTAACTGCAACTTCTATTTTCAAGTTATTTTAAATAATTTTTGAACACTTTTAACTGGAACTTAGACTCCAGGAAAACATGCTATATCTGAACGGCTTCGAAATTCAGGGTACCTATAGCTATTTTGTATTGGTTTGGTTTGGTACCCTATTGGGTTATTGGGTACCTATCCATACTTTATATATTTTAGGAAGGAGGACAGCTTGTTTCTTGTATAGGTAAGTACAATTTTATTATTTGAAAACTTTTTATGAAATATGTTCGTTAGTGACGTGTACTTTTTATTTTCTTCTTTCCATGTACTTACTTATCTATTAAGCTTAATCATTTAACCCAAGAGAGGTAGGCAGAGACAACGATTGCGATTTGTCATACCTCTTTCGCTTCTTTTATATTCATCATATCAAGGTCATACATGCTATTTCCATCGATCAATACTTACATTTTTTATATGTTCAATAAAAGTAGGTACACCTAGGTTGTCCTCTGCCAGCATTTCCTTTCACATAAAAATCTTTTTAGTCAATCTTTCATCCTTCATTTTTTCAAGGTGTCCAAACCAGCGTTAACTACTTATTCTTCATGTTAGTCACAATATCGCATTCTTTTCTAATGACATCGTTCCGGATGCGGTCAATACGCTTTATATACCTAACACATTCTACGTAAAGACCGCATTTCCACTGCACATATCTTACTTTCATGCTTCTTATTGCATACCCACCCAAGTCTCACTTCCATAAGTAAGTGATGGAACCATAACAGCATTATGTATATTAATTTTCCTTTTAGTAGTAAGTTGTGTATTTCTGTATACATTGTTTAGTTCACCAAATACCTTGCTTCCCGCTTTCACTCTCCTTTCAATTACCTTGTCAATATTTCCACTTCTTGTAAACATACTACTTACCTATTATCCCCTCTAAATGGTTTTGAGTTCATAACAATAGGAAAAGCACTTTCAGTTTTATCCCAAATTTTCCAATTTTCCGGACAACTTTCCAATTTTTCTTTCCCAAAAAACCTTATTCAGGCTATCATGAACATTTAAAATAAAATAGCCAAATCGGTCCAGCCGTTGAACGGTGCTGCCTATCACAAGTAATGCATTGAATTTTTATTTATATAGACAGACAATAATTTACCTTGAAATAGCTTTAATATATGGGAATTAGTTTAGGTAATTAATTTTGTTAGGTTATTAGAGCAACAATGACGTGCCTGATTTTATAATCGATTATCAATATTCATAACTATATAAAAGGCCGCCAAAATGTAAATTGTTATTTTTAACTTGTATCTGAAACTCAAAATGAAGATTGCACTTTTGGTTTTCGTCGCTTTCGTGGTCATTCAGGTATGTATAAGGCTCCCATCGGAAGACATTTTTTTTAAACTTCACGGGTTAGGTACCTTATTATGGTTTCCGTAACCAAGCGTTCAGGCCATACCCAAGGAAAGGCCAGTCTTCTACAAGGGTTGCCTTACAGCTCCCGGGAACCGTTGCTAAAGTCTTCCTCATTTAGCTAATGATGTTTTAAGACTATATCTAACGAGTGGCCAGCTCTGTTGAGGTAGGTATATTAGATAGAAAAGCCTCTTTGTACGGTTTATCGGATAATGTAGGTACATAGTTTTTTTTTTTTCCATCACAGCTCTCGAAACCCTGTTACGGTTCCAGGGTACCCAGCGGAAGACCAAGTCTCTCTCGTTTAGCCGATGGTATTTGTGAGGCTATATCTAACGAGTGGCTAGTTCTGTTGAGATATATTTAGATGGAAAAGCCTCTAAGTGTGGTTTGTCTTACCCACTCGGCCACCGACGCACCTTTTATTATAAAAAAACCCATTGGTACATGGCCGGGATCCGGGATCGAACTCGGGGTCTGTCTAGTAAATACCAGACGTCTTACCCACTCGGCCACCGACGCACCTTTTATTATAAAAAAACCCATTGATACATGGCCGGGATCCGGGATCGAACTCGGGGTCTGTCTAGTAAATACCAGACGTCTTACCTACTCGGCCACCGACGCACCTTTTATTATAAAAAAACCCATTGGTACATGGCCGGGATCCGGGATCGAACTCGGGGTCTGTCTAGTAAATACCAGACGTCTTACCCACTCGGCCACCGACGCACCTTTTATTATAAAAAAAACCCATTGGTACATGGTCGGATGTAGGAATCGAACCCGCGACTTTTCATTCAGTTGCGAGCCGACGTCTTACCCACTCGACCACCGACGCCAGTTCTGTTGAAGTACCTATTTCAAGATATACATTTTCCTTTTTTTTCTTTTACATAACCTATAACCAGAAACTGTGTTCTATTAATTATGCACAGCCAAGGATAATTTAATATCATTTGCTTTTTTTCTACAGAACACACTGGGTGCGCCAACTGATGCCTGGGCCGTGAAAAGAGACGTTAGTAGATATTTTATTATTATTTTCCTGGGGAGGGGAAGAAATCTACCTTTCGAACCAGAAATACCATTACGGCACCATAATTGGTACCGAAATAGTGGTATTCATTAGTACCACCCCTATAATCTAGGACATGCTCCATCGGACTATCAGAACTGGAACTTCTGGGGCCAATTTTTTTTTCTAATTATCTACTTCTTAAGTTCCACTTCCATTTACTTTTCATCATCTAAGTATTCATAACAAACACACATATCTAACTTGTCAGTCACAGTGTCCAACTTTTACTAGACCTGTTTTAGCAATCTCTTTATGGACCTAAATCTGTCACTTTTTATCTTACGTAAAGTCCTGTATCTGTTATTTTTAGAAGAAGTGCCCTCCGAAGCAGCACATATTCATTATGATATAGACGACATTTCAAAAAAACTTCTAAAACACTTCCTCACAGAAGTAGCAAACACAGGATCGGAAGAAATTTATCTGCTTACTTCAACTCAGCTAACCTACGTCAAAACTTTTTGCTAAAATCCCAGAGTATCTTACTTAATTTACAGAGTAAGGCAATGATGGATATGCTGAGAAATGGAGTCGAAGTAAGTAGCACTGAAACAGATGAACCAGAATTACGCAGTGAAACCGATGAGCCAGGGTTTCGCGGTGAAACAGATGAGCCAGAATTAAGCCGTGAAACAGATGAACCAGAATTACGCGGTGAAACAGATGAGCCAGAATTAAGCCGTGAAACAGATGAGCCAGAATTAAGCGTTGAAACAGATGAACCAGAATTACACGGTGAAACAGATGAACCAGAATTACGCGGTGAAACAGATGAACCAGAAGTAGCACAATGGGTGAAGTATTTTTTATATAGCTTTATATTTCAGCTTATAATGTAGGGGGAGTCCGGGAGAGTTGAACCGCTTTTTACATATACCATCATATTTTTTTGTTCATAGAGTTTAGAGAATCGATTATACGTTTTTGCGATACCTTATTATAGTATCTACATTTGTGCATAATTGTAATTTAATATAACACGCAGGTATAAATTTTATTTGAATTTTTATAAAAAATGAGATATGAGTCAAGTCTCCCCACCAGCAGGGACACTTGAACCGGGGTATGGGGAGAGTTGACCATACTATTTTGGGGAAAAGAAAAATAATTTTCAGATTGAATCATAGCTTTATTAAGTTATCTTATACAATAATTAACTTGCTTTTAGTACTCCCAGCAAGGAAAACATAAAAAAGTACAAATTTCCATAACAATAAAATTGTAATAAAATGTTCCAAAATAATCAAAACTACAACAATAATCTTTTTAAACAAACATGTTATTAAGTACTTATTTTAGTTTTATTTTATTATTAACTTATTTCTAATAATTTTGCATAATTTGCTAGTCTCAAAATTATTGTAAATCAACATGAAATCTTTTTAATTTATATCTTTCTCAAATAAACGTTACCTTAACCAAATTACCGAACATTAATTATTAACTCAGATAACATATTACTATCAAACTTTGTAACAATCAGTCTTTATTAACTTTTTTAAAACTATTAAATAATTTCTAATAAATCTTTGATCGGTATCAAAATTATTTTAAATCACATAAAGGTTTTCTAATAGAAGCGCCTTCCTTAATTTCGCATATGGTATTTTCTAACTCCGTTTTTGTGTATTTTTTTCGTTTGCGTGCATTTTCAGGAGGCTTGTATTGAAAGGGCGTCGTGTAGGAAGGTTCTGTAAATAAACATGGAAAATTAAGACAGAAAAAAAAACACTTAAATGATTTATAATTCCTACAAAAGGAGACATGAACCACTGAGCATGTCTCCCGCACCCTCCCTGGTTCAACTCTCCATCTCACACTAGTTTCATATTTAGCTCAAGGCATAGAAAAACCTCCAATCGTAGAGAAAAACTACTCAGCACACCTCAAACTATATTAATCTGGTAATATAATAATAGTAACAAACGTACGTACCTCAATAAACACGACTGCAATCACAAAATTACCTAATTAAAAAAAAAACACTCTGCAGCAACAAAAAGACGTTTTACATCATCACTGCTAAATAAAAGAGCTTTGATGCAAAATGGCGGCATACTTGTGATTGGCCTCTCGCATGTGACCAATGAACGCATTGACATTCCGTTCGCGCTAAATTTAAATATAATTTTGAAAGATGGTTCAACTCTCCAACCTGGGCAAGTCTCCCGGATTCCCCCTAAGCTTCGGAGGGCACATAAAGGCGGCGTCCCTCCGTAATTCTTCTGAAAATCTATATCTAGTTTTTCTTTTATTGTAGTCGATGATTTGCCAATGTCAAGTATAGTTTATAGTTTCAATAGCCGAGATGATCCCGCCGACTGTGATATGTCTTATTAATCACTGATTAATCACAACCATCACAGCACGAACAGGATTAAACTGGATTCCACATCACGCTACGGCGAAAACGCGTGCGTTCGTCGCCATGACATGATGTAGAATCCTGTATCTAGTTACTTCTATACCAATATTATAAGGAGGTATAGTTTAGATGTTGAGGGTATTTATCAATCCGATTCTAAAAATTATTTTACTAATAGGAAGCTACATTATCCCTGAGATGCTATAGGCTATATTATATCTTTAACCGACTTAAAAAAAGGAGGAGGTTCTCAATTCGACTGTATTTGTTTTTTATGTTTGTTACTTCAGAACTTTCGACTGGGTGAACCGATTTTGATGACTCTTTTTTTATTTGAAAGCTGGTGCTTCCTGTGGTCCCATTTTTAGTGAAAATTGGTTCAGTAGTTTTAAATAAAAACTGATTTCTAAGTCAATTTTTGTCATAACTCGATGAAATGCCAAGCCGATTTCGATTATTTATATTTGTAATGATACTTGTAATCACTTAAAAGGAAAAATAAATTAACTTTAAAAAAAAGTGTACCGACTTCAAAAATTTGCACTGAAAAGTAAGAAATAATAAATATTGCGTCGTAGAATTTGAAGACGGTTGGTGCCAAATTAGAAACAACTTAGTTCCCAAATTCACTAATCTAGACAATCCATTAGGAACCTACAATCATCAGTAACAAACATACATAATATTGTTAGATGTTTACTTAATTTTGTATCCCAATTTGGCACCAACCGTCTTCAAAATTCTACGACGAAATATTTATTACTTCTTACTTTTCAGTGCAAATTTTTGAAGTCGGTACACTTTTTTTTAAAGTTAATTTGTGTTCGAAAATATCCACGGGCGAAGGCGAGTGCCATGCATTTTCTTGCTTGGTCAAATTAGTCCAACCACTTCCAATAATATAAAGGTATAGTACGGCCTTTAGGTACTTACCTAATATTAGTAAATAATAAAATTAAATTATCTAGATGTATCCATACTAATATGTATTATAAATCTGTCCGTCTGTTACGATTTCACGGCTAAACCAGTGAACCGATTTTACTATAGTTATATATTTTTTCACAGGAAACTGTAAGATACATGAAAGTACCACCACCGCCCCCTATCATGATATTTTACTAGTCATGAAAATGGTAAATAACTACCTGGTTTTATACATTTACGCATTACCATCGCCCGTGGGAATTTTTAAGGGCCCTATCCCCATAATTTGTATGGGGATATTACTATTCCCAATTTCTCTGTAAATAATCCACCTGTGTCACTGTAATTTAGCATATAGTTACTTATTCAATATATCTAAGTGAAATAGCCGTTATTTTTTCAATTGGTTTTATTGAATAGGAAATATGAGTAGTAAAATAAAGGAATATTTTGCTCCTGTTTTCTCTTTCATAGTCTATCACAAAGCTTTAAATTTTTTAAAGAGCTGTTTAACCATTAGGTAGCCTTCAAGTAAACGTCTTGCGTTTTTTGGTAACTTATTGAAAGTTCAAAATAAAAAATATTTTATGATTTTTTAATTTGTCAAAAAAAATAAAAAAAAAAATTATTTTGAATTTTCAATAAGCTACAAAAAAACCCAAGACGTTTAATTGAAGGGTAATCATATAACAGCAAACACAAGAGCTTTGTGATATATTGTGAAAGAGAAAACGGGGACAAAGTTTAACCACTCATATTTCCTATTCAAAAAAATCCATTAAAAAATAACAGGATATATTCAATAAGTATCTAGGTAGGTATGCTAAATTACAGTGACACAGGTGGATAATCACAGAGAAATTGGGAATAGTTTATCCCAGAAAAATTATGGATATAGTAGCCTTAAATGTGAAATTCGATTTTTTTCAAGAACATTTCCGCCTGTCACTCTCCGTCCCTCCCAACTCTCTCAAAACGCAAACAAGCTAAACGAAAAAGTGAAAGGCAAACAAACAAATACACTCTCGCATTTACGTATAGTAAAGGTCCTTCTAACGAAGAGAGCAAAGAATCAAATGTGGTAGTACCTAATAAAAACGTGATTGCGTTTGTTTGAATAGAGACACTTGGAGGGCCGGTATGATGACATTACTATTATCCGGGAAAACCTGTGGAAAAACTGTCTCACTCTCCCGGGAAAATTAAACTTTATTTAAAATAAATTTAAATTAAATAAATAGTGGAAAATAACTTGTTTTCAGTGATCACTAATTATTATTATTAAAATTTTCAGTAAATGCCGATGCGGCCCTAATTATCAAGAGTTAAGAGTGTGAAGCTAAGATATCTAAATATTAAAAACATAATTATACCTAAATAAAAGTTGCCGTTGTTATTCTGTCTTTTTATTTGTGATAAACAAATATCCGGTTCAAACCCTCCCGAAATCACGTTATTTTTTAATTTTAGGTACATTAAGCAATAAGACTGCTGGTAGGTATAAACAAGTATAAACAGATCAATATTTTTAATAATTATGTAGCAGTGAAAAACACAATGTCACGGACACTTCCCCGCGACGGGAGCTCCAGCGGAGTGAGAGTTACCGCACCTGCGCTGCCCACTCTGTACCTGGACGAAGTTTCAGGTGCCTGCAATATGTACTAATATGAAATACTTACCTATCTGTCTGACATTTCTAAATTACACTTAGTTTAATATAATGAAGTAGAAATTTGTTTGACTATCCAGAATAAACTCCGAAACGACCTAGATTTTGATAACTTTCTAGGATCATTATGCTTCTTGTTTCATTTAGATATCATAAAAACTGACTGACTGACTGACAACCAGCGCACACCCTAAACCACTGAAGATATAAATACATATGAAAATTGGAAGGTATTTTTCGAAAAGGGAGTGAAATGGGGTGTTGAAGTTTGTATGTTGTTTTGGTCGGGTCTACAACCCGTAAGGAGGGGTGCAATGGAGCAAGACAATATTCAGCTTCGCCGGTTCATCAACAAATAACCACGACAAACGTTTGATCTTCTCCTGACGCTTACTTTCATTAGGAATGGTGAAGTTAGCCGAAAATACTTTATTTTGTATGGCTTTATATAACTTGGCGAACACTTTAGTTCTTATTCTGTGCTTACATTAACAGTGGTAGGCTCATGGTGACTAGGCTCGCTACTGAGAGGAACAGACCGCGGCTCCTTACGACGACGTTTGTAGCCTCCACGACGGGACATCTCGTGACGTTTACGGGATGCGGGACCGCTTTCTGGAACAATATACCGTAAGACTCAGGTAGTAGGTAAGAAGTAGGTATAGGTATACTTTTATAGAAATGGCAATACACAACAACAACGCGTGTCGTTGGAAAGTTTTATCTATATATGCCAATCTATTAAATATTTGCAATAGCGCGATACAGCTGTTTCAATTTAAATATTGTGACATGACTCCCTTCCCAGACCAGACGTCGATACAGTTTGAAACCAACATCCATTTTAGCGTAGTCAGCTGTGATGGACTGTGTGGTGGACTGCAGTGCGGAATCACATGTCGTGATGTAGGAATGACCTGTCGTTATCGAGGCGTGCACGGGAGGACCTGGTAAGGACTAATGTCAGTGGGAAGTGGGAGTAGGATGCGTGGTCATGTAATGTGGTTGACCAATATAGAAGTGGCAATACACAACAATCCAATGACTGTGAGTAAAAAGGTATACTCGCCAACGCGTGTCATTGGAATCTTGTTTATATGCCAATCTATTAAATATTTTCAATAGCGCTTTATATAGGTTTCAATTTAAATAGTGCGAGATAGTAATGACTTCGACTTTTTTATGTTTATGCTAAATGAGGATGACTTTTCTGAACTTACGTTCATTATTCTGTCCACCCGGCGGCGGTGGTAGGGGCATTGTAGTTATTTGTTTGTTGAGAGTAGCTTGCTTGCACTCTATGAGGCGAAGGAGACAGTCCAGTGCAGTCTGCTTATTCTGTATGATATCAACCAAATTTATCTTAAAAATGTTTAGGTACAAGATGGCGTTCATAGTTTGATTTTGACCAAAATGGACAGTGAAGCCTTTGCTTTTACACCCCTCATATATCTTGCTGGGTACCCTACCCTGGGGTCGGTTAAAGTACCTATTACAAACTGTAAGTAGGTATGCCAAATATCTTGAACTAATGCAGGACATGCTATATGGCAAGTTATCATAATTTGAAATATTCGTCTCAATTGGATCAGTATAGTTTTAGAGCCAAATTCAAAGAAAAATACATTTTTCTTTACGTGAATACGGTCACGGATTATTCCAATATTTGAATATTATTTTCAACTTGGTGTACACAGTTCTCTGGAGACGTAGACAGACACTACGTGATGGCATAGGTAGGTCTTATTCTATTCCCATTCATTATTTATTCGTTTAATAGAAAGTAAATACTAGATAAATAGGGTATTTCCATCATGTCCATACCCTGACTTCCTCAATCAACGGTTCAAACGAAGCCGGGTCTGTAGAATCCTTCAGCGTCTCCCAACTCCTGTACAACTTTCGGTCTGATAGTCTTATGGTGCTCTCCAACTCTCGTGTCTCTGAAATAACGGAACATCCCCACTTCCCTTAATTCCAATCTCCGGCGCGTCGCCATACCACAGACTCGTCCAATTTTTGTAACGGACGGTCCGCCTTGATCATACGGGGACCGGAATGGGAAATCTATATGGGAATATTGTTTTGTATGTCTATCTGCAATCATTTAGTGGCTCGAATATTAGTAGGTATACCTAACCTAACCTACTGAACCTAATACCTAATGTAGTCAGATTTGCATAACGATAAGATATTAATAAAGGTAGTAAACGAACGAACTTAGTATAAACGTCAAGAGAAAGACATGGTTGCCATTCCGATATTCCTGCACAGAACTCCTCAAAAAGAAAGCTGTATAGTGACCGACAGATAATTAAGCTGGGAAGCTAGCATATCTTACTTAAGATACAACGATTGAAGAAACTCATGCAAACTTCAAAGCTATACTTAGCTGCCAGACAACATAACAAAACCTAAAGGTGAGGATTGCAGACTGCAGTAATTGTCTAGTATGGTATGGTGAAGGATGGATTCGAATTGTAAACTCGATCGTGCTCCACCAGAAAGATTCACAAAAAACCGTCAGAAAGTAAAGTCATCTCCCTGGACTGACTAGTCAAGGTCATGAGCCAGAAATAACGGTCACCTTGAGAATTATTTGCCCAAGTATTCACTGACCTGTTTCTCTAAGCACAGTAAGGTTCGCCGTGATCTGTTTCCGTTGAGCGCGCACTGCCCGCCGCTGCATCCTAGTCCGAGCGACGACGTCCCGCGCATTTCTAACTTCAGCAGCTAAAGACGCCACCTCCTGGGCTTCTTCGTACAAGCGACGCTCCAGTTCGCTGTTGGTTAAAAAATTTAATTTTCGATATCTAGGGATGAAGGATAATAATATTTCGTGTAGTCACAGTCAAGAGAGCATGCCCATCGTAATTTTTTTTTTCAAGTGCATCATGTGATATCAAATGAAAGGGCTCGCTATACGGAATACAAATATAAATCTCAGAAATTTGAAAAAACAAAAAACAGGGATAGGGCCTTTCTTACAGTTTACAGGAAAAATGGTACGAAAGCCTCAGCGCGCGAGTCGTACTTCCAACTTGGCCAATTTTATGACTGGAATGTTCTACCTTCTCGTATATAGTAGATATAATATAAGGGCTAAATAAGGATGACTATAATTGCCTTTCCGATTTGGTACCTGGGGCCGGTATCACGTTTCCCGGGAGCCTTAACTAAATAGGTACCTAATGTCGAAAAATGATTATATCCTTTAAATAAAAAAACAAGTCGTCAAAATCGGTAAATATTTCATCGAGATTACTCAGTCAGTTTTTTCAAAAATCCTGTAAAAGCAGTGAACTAATTTTCTTGAGAAAAAAATGGGACCAATCCGGAAGAATTATTTGTCGAATAAAAAGGAAAACATCAAAATCGGTGTACATTATAAAATGATACGGTCCGAATTCAGAACCTTCTTCTCCTTTCTTTTTGTAAGTCGGTTTAAAAAGAGTCACCTTACCTAGGATACTCCCCGGTGACTTTAGCGAAGGACTGTATGTTCTTGATCACTTCCAGAAGTCGGTGTAGCTGCTCGCAGAACTCTGGAAGTTGCTCCACAGTTAAACACTGACCTCCGTACCTGGAATCAAGAAACTAGTACTCGTATCTTCATAGGACATATTTTGTAGGTCTTCTTGGAGAATTTTCTTACATTTTCTGTAGATAACGGGATATATGCCTAATTTAGCATTTAAAGTGGTCCTAGAAACAAGTAAAATCTGTTTGTAGGTAGTGGTGAGTGGAGGGCAAACCATCTTTTCGGCGTTTGTCAGAATTTTCAGTTTGGTAGGGAAGTGCTGCGTGCTGTTGTAGGGCTGTGTGCATTACAAATAATTGACGAACCGTTAACACCTTGCAGGAGTTATAAAGACGGTATGTGGGGTATAGGAAAGGACGGAAGGTGGAAACTTTAAGAATCGCTCTCTGGGCTCTCTCGATTTTTTTAGAGCTCCATTGCACCCCTCAGATCGGGGAATCCCTGATCTGAGCTCCACCCTATGACGTGATGCAATAAGTTATTATAGACTGACATAAAGCGAAATAAAGTTGGCGAATTAATTTTGAATCCGCAATAAAGCGCAGCTGTTTGAAAACAGTAAAAGTTTCGTCAATTATGATACCTAGGTACTAGCTACTTGTCCTAGCTATGCAGAGACATCGATTGCAGGGCCATTACAATGATACGCATACAAATACGATGGCGCCGAATTTAATTTTAGCATAGAAAAGTTTACATACAATTTGTCTTATCCGCTTTAAGGTTAGTAAATGTATCTGATATACTAACTAGCTGGGTACCCTGAGGCCGGCAACGTTTCTCGGGAGCTGTACCTAGGCATTCCGTAAAGATTTTTTTTAAATGTAGGTAGCCAGTTATTTACAAAAGTTCATAGGCGTCTTTTCTGGATTTAGCCGAGAAAAGAAGCGCTGCAGTGTCGTCAGCATATAATATTATTGTGCCACATTCTAATTTTAAATTACAAAGATCGTTTATGTAGGTAGATCAAAAATAGCCATGGAGAAGCCACGGCGCCCCTGCATGTATGACACTTCGCACATAGGGGCAGCGAATGCGGTTCGCATCTAAATAACTATAAGGTATAGATAGAAGAGCTTACCGCACGTGGAAATTGTCGCCAACGCGCTTTCATGTAATATACTGGCCAATCAGTTAGGTAGGTACCTCAAATCAATATTAGGTCCTTCCTCCTTCATGTCCTCCGAGGTCTGCCCCGGCCCACTCTCGACCTCAGTTTCTTCTACTTTGTTGGTTTCTGAACCGGTTATGCTTCGGCTCAATCTGAAATATAAAGCGATAGGGGTCCATCTGATCTAAGCACCTTTATTTAAATTTTAAATATAAATAAATATCATAGGTACCTACCTACATTCCATTATTTATTTATGATAACTATTCGATGGATTCCACATCCGGTCATGGCGCCGACCGCACGCGTTTTCGTCATGGCGTGATGTGGAATCCGGTTTAATCCCGGCCGCGCTGTGATGGTTGTGATTAGTCAGTGATTAATAAGACATATCACAGTCGGCGGGATAATCTTAGCTACCGATTTATCGGCTTACTATTGCACAAGATTAAACACTGGAGACAGGCAGAATTGCGACGAAAGTCAGCACTGTTGCCATATATCAAAAGAAGAATGTGCGATGAATCAAATCACGCTTATAAACCCCCCCCCTATAACTGACCAAGGAAAAATATAGTATAGCCATGGCGGCTTACAATTTCAATTTATACTCACATGGTAGTAAAAGATATCTTGTCGCTGGTCATTTTGTGATGGTCCGAGCTGCGTAGTTTCCCGAAGAGCTTCCCGAGGAGATGGGACCCGTGACGCGGGGGCTCCATGCCCCCCCGCGAGCTCTGACGTTGGCCCGTTGGTTCTACACTGGGGAGCGGGGACAACTACTTGTTAGAGTTCCGTAGGTACCTACCTACTCGAAGCGACACTAAGGTATATTGCCGAGCCCAAGAACATCTTGGCACCTAACTAGACGACAAATATAAATAAGTACCAGATATGTAATAACAAAAGATTTACATACCAGGGATATCCATGCTACCATACAATAGGCAAGTCTTGGTTGGTGGGAAAAACTAAACTAAACCGTCAGAGATATAACAAAGTCCGCGGTGGCATATAAGTATATACCTACCCTACCTATATAATATATCTAGGTAATAGTTAAACAGTTGTTTATAAGCGTATTTGTGTAGGTATTCAAATTGTTGTAGAAACCTATATCTATTTGTACCGTGCAAAGACGGAGTGGGATCGCTAATTAAGTAAATATTATACTATTATAGGTACACGGCACGTTTCTAAATTAGTTTCTTAACATATAATAAATAGTAAGTGGCATAGGCAGGGCCGGATTTATCTTTAGTGCCTCCGTAAAAAAATGCCAGCCTGTTGTTAATATTATCAAATAGAATGAATTCTCCTGAATTTATGCTCAATAAAATCTAGGTACCTACCTACAAGTTAGATTCGTGTAAACGTTAAATGTTTTTAAAACAACCATATATTTTTTTCTTCCGCTCCGAATTTTGTCGCCCTGGGCACTAGCCCCTAGTGTAAATCCAGCGCTGGGGATAGGTCAGAGTAGTAGCAGATCCTGAGGGTTATTGTGGATCAAAACTGTAAGTAAATACTTTACTAACATATTATAATTTTGTATAATCCAATTTGTTTATATATTTTTCTCATGATATCGCATTTCGTGTCGTTTACACATAATTTTTGTGATTTTTTTGTATAATTTTCTATTACAAGTGTTGAATTTACGTCATTTTTGGCATTTGGTATCAATGATATACTATATAAACTGAGGTAGATGCGTGATTGACGCTCAAGCTATAGCAAGGCAAATGAGAGGTAAGTGTCCCACTATAAATTTGGTCGCGCACAGTCACGCACAATCCTACGACTAGTGTACATGTCTCTCTTGAGTAGAATAATCCGCAAAAACATCAAGAAAAATGACATCTTGTGTGTTCCGCTTTTGCAGAAATTATACTGCAACTGTAAAGGATAGAAATGATATCTCATTTCATTGGTAAGTACAGAAATTTTATAATTATGGACATAACAATATTTTATTAATAATAATGCGCTGTTGCCAGTTCGCCGCTTGCCTGAGCGAGACGAACGATGCATTTTGTATGAGAGTGATAGAGAAGACAAAACGAAATGGCCGCGACAGACTCAGCGACTGATTATGGGGATGGTTGGTAATATCGGACCTGTCAATAAATTATATGAACCTATTTAAAAAAAATATATATTTTATTAAATGTACGGAAAATGTATATACATAATTATATTTACATTATTATAAATTTATATATTATATTATTGTTGTATGTATAGTATTATGATCTTATTGTATTTATTTATCTTTTAGTCTCCCTAGAAGCGGATTAATAAGAGAAAAATGGATAGAGATAATCAGAACCCAAAGACGAGAATATGATTGGTTGCCAAGTTTTTACTCTAAGATTTAGACGTATGGTGCAACAGACCAGCAGTTTTGCGAAGTGGACACATTTTCACATTCTTTGTATATATTTAGGAAAATGTATAATTGTAGTAAACTTTTTTTGTATTATTTGTTATTTCTATATTTTTTGGAATTTGCATAAAAATATCCTGTTTTGAATGTATATGTATAAACAATACGTTTGTATAAACAAACGTCACTAACTATATGACAGTTATTTTTTTAGTATGTATCTATGTTGTAGTAATCTTTGTTGTACAGTTGTTTGTTGTCCAGAATAAAAAAAAATAATTAAAGACTTAATTTTAAATTACACTACATAATACATAAATAAGTAGCATACCTACTAATAATCTACCTCTATGCTAAATTTCATTTAGAACTGTTTAGCCGTTTGAGCGTGATTGAAAGACAAATGGTCTATTTGTTGTAAAGTCATTGATTATTACATTATATTTATTAGTAAAATAAAAGTTTTAAATTACATATTGTATATTTTATTATTCCAAAAATATTTCTAAGTAAAATATTGAGTGTTCCATTTAGACAATCTTCCCCTAGTTCCTTCGGAGAAGGTCACGCGTCGATGACGTGTCGCAACTTAAAACATATATTTATCTCTTTTTAACAAATGGATTTCGGTATTGAGCTGTGTTTCTCTATCCCTTTCATCGCTTGAATATATAAACGTAAGTAATTAATAGGTAGCTATAGTATTGTTCAAGCTGTTTATTATCTGCATTTAGTATGGGTATAACGTGTCTACTTATAGTACGTCATTGTTTGGTATAGACTAAATCACATCAACGTCACTTTTATACGCAATAGACAAAAAGGAATTAAAAAATTATATTCTCCTGTAGTCATTTTCAAGGAACCCAATACCTTGGAAAAGATTAGTTCAGAATATTATTAAAATTCATACAAGTCTATGGCTATGTAGGTATAGGCACTAGGCATACAATAAAGACATCTTCTACCTTGAACTAATTTATATAGGTTTAAATTGTGAATAAAATAAAACAAGAATATCCAATATACATTATAATTATTATGAAAATACAAAGGAGAATAATATAAGTACATATTTAATTAGTAACGCCACAAGGCAGCTTAAGGCAACGCTAGCATGTAAATAATTGCAAAATATTAAATGCTAACATACACTAGTAGATCATATAATGTAAATCCAATACCATTGATAGCAAAAACCACTGGCACAAGAGACAATGTGAGTCACGAAAAACTAACTTAAGATGCTCCTTCATGTTCTGATGATGCCCATTAGCATCACTAAAACGAGCTTTAGGTATAAATATTTTGATAAGAGGTCCTAGATTCGATTCTTAGATACTTCAAAAGGTAAAAATCGAATATAGGAGCATTTAAATCGAAGTTAATGATATATAAAACTTATACATACTAGTCCATGAATGAATATTAAAAACATTTAGAAAATAACTGGAAATGTGATCTCGCATACAAAAATACAAGTAAATATATATTTTAAGTACATATATAACAAATAGGCACCCTATATTCAGTCCTTGACAATTTTCCAATTCCTTACGACGAAACTAATTTGAGACTTAAAAGTAAACTTACCCACAATAATTTTTATCATGGTATATTATAGTAAAATCAATGAGAATTTGTTCTCTCTAAGTTTAAAAGCCTTTCTTAGCGATTTCACAATCAGTAAAGCAGAGTTTTTGAGCCTTATACCCTTCTTTAAACAGCAATGACGTTTAGAAATGACAGAAATATCAAGCTATAACATTTAAATCTTCGATTAATATAACAATATAGATGGAGTAATAATAATACCACTCAGCATACGCCGCTCTTCGTCCCGCTCTTTTTTCCCCCTTACGCGCTTTTGTCCCTTTCGCAGTGTCATGCGTGTTTGTATGGCAAAGCGCTGAGATATTCCATCTATTTTTTTTATATTGATCGAAGATCTAAATGAATGTTGAAGAAAAAATCCTGGATTAGTGAATCTATATTTTAAAACGTCATTGTTTAGAGGTAGACAGTGATAGGAAAAATATTTGTTACAAAAAAGCAGCTTAAAAGCATACATATAACGATATAGAAAAATGTTAACATAATTTTTTATTCAACTTTATCAAGAAGCCTTTGTTATAAAAAAAATGGCTGAATAAATGCAACTGGCCTTTCCACAATCCTAAGTCTTAACTTTTTAAACAAATTAAATACTATTTTTGAAGAAAAAATTAATGGTTTTAAAAAAACGCGATATGCTTGAATTTTATCAATTCGACAGTCTGGACTATAAGTAAAATAGCAAATTATATACGTACGCTCTTTCATATCAAGGTCTAGTACTTTTATCGCTTATATAACTCGAGTACTTACACTAACTAAACTACAGACACTATATTTTTTATATACCAATGTAGACCTCAAGAAACTTGGTATCTATTGTAGGATTTTTAATTTTGAAAGGTATAAATTGCTTTATTCTTAGCTATTATTTTTAAAACTGTGTCTATTCACTGGTATGAAGCAAGTTCCTAAATAACTAAAGTGCCCTATACACTATGCCATTTCCAACATGCTGTCTAGATTGCGTACTTTTTCGGGCAGTATGCGAGAAATTGCCTAATGTAAAGGGTGCTTATATATGCACACCGACTCAGTGGCGGAGTTAAGTCAGCTCGTGCAAACCTACATTGAAACTTATCAGACCCGAAAAGCAACTAGAAAGAACGTACGTACTAACACTCCCCCTCTCTACCAAAGACCGGAGGAAAACCCGCCTGGAGGCACTCGCACGCGTTTCGGCGGCTCCATTTTGGGGGCCTCCTGTATTGGCTTCGGGGGATTCTTGTCTTGGACCTGGACCTCGGCAAGCGGAGTGACTTCGAACTTCTCTTGGATCGGCTGTTCGAACTTCTCTTGGATCGGCTGGTCGTTACCGCCGTTTTGGCCGTTCTGCCCGTTTTGCACTTCGGGTTCTAGCTCTGTAATAATAAAAGCAAAATTAAAAAACAGATCAATAATGTGACACAGTGTTGTTCCAGAGTAGTTTGATGAAAAGTTCAGGGATAATAGCGGGTATTTAGACTTGAAACTACTTTTTGGTCCATCTGGATATCTTAAAAGGTTCTGTAAAATGCTGCGTTAACGGGATCAGTGATATTCTACGGGCGAAGCCGGGGCGGAGGCCTATATTTAACCGCGGTCTGAGCACGCGGCTGGAAGAGCGATTGCTCTCCTTTAGGTCATTGTCGGACGGTATATTATTGTTCAACTTAGAGGACGTTGTCGGTATACTCTACGTATCCCTATCTATACCCTACTTATTGACCGGACAATCCTTACCAGCGGGCGTAGTGTCGACCTGTCTCTGCTTCCTCCCAGACTCCACCGTCTCGTCACCAAACAGACTGGTGTGACCACCGCCCGGCGGTCTGAGCACGCGGCTGGAAGAGCGAGTGCTCTCCTTGAGGTCATTGTCGGGCGGTATATTATTGTCAACTTAGAGGACGTTGTCGGTATACCCTACGTGTCCCTATACCCTACTTATTGACCGGACAATCCTTACCAGCGGGCGTAGTGTCGACCTGTCTCTGCTTCCTCCCAGGCTCCACCGTCTCGTCACCAAACAGACTGGTGTGACCACCGCCCGGCGGTCTGAGCACGCGGCTGGACGAGCGAGTGCCCTCCTTGAGGCCCACGTTGAACGATGTTGAGGTCATTGTCGCTTCTGAACAGCTGTAATCAACTGGAAATAAATAAATGCTCAATCTCAGGATGTACAGTATAAATACTTAGGCTCTCAACAAAACATTTCTCAACAAACAACGGTCATTTCTAAAGCCCAATGGGTAATATTTTCTGCCACATACTGTAGGTACCTACATAATCCAAGAAACTGCACTAAGATGCCTTTTGATCTCTAAAACCTGATCTTTTTTGCTGATCAGGATAAAACGTATGGAAAATTGACAAAGTCTGAATATAAGGTACCAATTTGTTATAATATATCAGATATTTTTTTAGTGAAAGTATTTTGGTGTCTCAATAGTAATTTTTCAATGTTAAAAATCACATGTAAGTTTTTAAAGAGACGTCGGTGGTCGAGTGGCTATGATTTTACACCAGACCATGTACCAATGGGTTTTTTATAATAAAAATCTATGTACATTATCCGACAAGCCATACAAATAGCACTTTTCCATCTATATACCTCAACAGAGCTGGTCACTTTAGGTATAGCCTCAAAAAATCATTGGCTAAATGAGAGAGCCATTGTCTTCCACTGGGTACCTTGGGGCCGGCAACGGTTCTCGGGAGCTGTAAAGTAACCCCCGCCCCGTGAAGAATAAAAAAAAACAAAAAGTTAATTAAATATGGCTTAAACTATTTATTATTATTGTGCAAATAATTTTAAAAGTTCCTTTAAAGTACTGAATGAATGCTCACCTTATATGTGCCTGTGTAAAATCAAAAACTACACCTATGGGCAGATTCTTCAATAGTGTGTAAATCAAACCATGTTACAAATTACAAGTGGACAAACAGATTTGTTTATTTAGTTAGATAATTTTATTGCAAGTATTTTCACATTGCCACTCCCGTAAGGATTATAGAAATACCTATGTATAATATATGTACATACTTGTGATATAAAGATAAAACGATAACAGTTTAGTAAATAATATAATAACAACAAACATACCTATGCCTGTTACATCATTGGAGTAGGCAGAGTCTAACAATATGCACATGACAGTACACTTTTAGAATGGGATTAGATAAAAACTACAATAAATTGAGACCATGTTTAACACGTCACACTTTGTCCAGATTGCTGATATAGGGCATAAGGTGGCATAAGTTAGAACTTTCGGATTTGTTGATGTTTCTAATAGAAAAATGCAGTTTGATAACATCTTACTGAGGATATTATAGCTTACCATTAACTGAAGCTGGATGTAATATAGCACTAAAATATGACACGTCTTAAATAGCTACAATATTTACATTACATTTATAGCTCAGTTTTCCTTCTATATGATTATGGGTGAGTAACACTCACAAGCCGTACGTACATAGTTTCTGCATGATTAGTCATGTATAGAAAACATTTTAATATCATGTTTCACATTATGATCATTGCTTTAAGAAATAATTTGAAAGGATTGAATTGAAATAACTAAATAGTTTTTAAAAAGTTTAATTAGTTATACTAAAGATAACATGTAAAGGACTTAAACACTATTATCGATGGCAACAAGAGGGACTCGGGGCTTGGGGCTGGCACTCAGGTCGGGGACATCAAAGTCTAGTATTAGTAATTTGGTGTCTTCGATACCGTTCCGGGAGCCCACAGCGCACACCAGCTTGGTCGCGGAGGCTCTGATACGCCAGACCACTCCACCAGACCCCATAGAGTTGAGGACCACTAGGTTGCGAATGAACTCTCCCGTGTGCAGGTCCCACAGTTTAACGGTGCCGTCATCGGAGGACGTGATTACGAACCGGTTAGTGGTCTGCACACACGTCACGGCCGATATGTGTTTGTCGGGCCCTGTGAGTGTGTGTAGACACTGTCCGGTGGTAACGTCCCAGATCTTGACGGTAGAGTCAGCATTGCCGGACACCAGCGTGCGACCGCGCAGCTCCATCCCGGACGTGAGAGACTGGTGTCCGAGCAGCGCGTGCTTCTGCAGCCCGGTGCGGACGTCCCACACGCGGATGGAGGTGTCGAGTGACCCGGACACTACCAGGCGCCCGTCGAACTGGAGACTGTAGACGCGGTTGGTGTGGCCGGCGAGCGTGTGGACGCACAACCCGCTCTCCGGGTCCCACACCTTCACAAAGTAGTCGTAAGCACCCGAGACCACCACACGTCCGTCGTATTGCACGCACCGCACCGCCCCCAGATGGCCCACTAGCACGCGGAGACACCGCGCGGCCCGCACGCACCACAGCCGGAGGGTGGCATCGCGCGACCCGGACACGACCCGCGACCCGTGCAGGTGTAGACACCGCACTGTGGACGTATGGCCGGTGAACACGTGCAGACAGCGACCCGAGGCGGCATCCCACACCCGCACAGACCGGTCGGTTGACCCGCTCACGACCAGTTCGCCGCCCATCTGCGAGGACCACACTCCGCCCGAGTGGCCCACGAGTGTGCGGAGACACTTGCCGGTGGTGGCGGACCAGATCTTGAGCGTGGTGTCGTCCGACCCGCTCAGGATGTGGTTCCCGTGGAACTGGAGACACGTAATAACGTGGTCGTCGTGTCCGCGCATCACGAGCGGCTCGGCGGTCCCTCGGTGGACCCAGTTGTGTTCGATGCGCATGCGCCGCACGAAAGCCGCCTTCCAAGGGCTGGTAGCGGGCGGGGCGCGGGGACCTGCTCGCACACTGTCGATGCCTGCCCGGCGACACTGCTCCTTCCACAGCAGGTTGTCGTCAGCTAAGAACCGCCAATAACGACAGGTGCGAGCCGCGCGCGACAGGTCGCTTGGCCGGAGGTAGCTGAGCACGTTGAGCGCGAGCTCCTTGGGCAGCAGCGAGATGAAGTCCCTCTGCAGCAGCGGCTCGATGGTCTTCATGACGCGGCGCACCTGGCCGGCCGAGCAGCAGCTGATGAGCGAGTCTATGGCCTGCGACTTCTCTGTCTCGGACCAAGATACGAACTTGTCGAGCCAATCTCGCACCTCGGGCGGACCCCGGAATATGCTCGGCTCGGGCTCGGGCTCGCCGGGAGTCGCAGGGGCGGGGGGACTCCGGACAAGATACTTCTTGATGAGGGCAGGGGGCGCAGGGCTCGGCAGACAGTTATGTTTTCGTTTCCTGCTAACTTTTAGATCAGTAATGTCGTCCAGATCGCTGTCGTAGCCCGACGCCACCGGATGTTCCGCAATGTCCCCATCCTGGGACTGTTCCGCATCGTATTCGTCCGTCGACTTCATTACATTCTCCTCTGTCGCTTCTCTTGACTGATCCCCGTCTTCCTGGTAAACAGAGCACGAAGGTTTTGGCAGCACTTCCTTATTTTCCTCAGACATTCTGCAATCCATTAGAGTGTCCGAAGCATCTTTGGAACTTTTGGTTTTCTTATTAGATAAATCCATACATTGATTGCTGCACCCCGGTAAGTCGTCAGGTGCTTCCTCCGGAATATTGTTAAGAGAACTGCTATTACAACTATAATAATTATAATCAAATCTCATTCTGACATGAAAGTCTACCCTCTTTAATACTCGACCTAAATGATTCCATTTAATTGTATCACAGACTACATCATTCTCGGAGGCGTTTTCAGTCTCTAAATCTTCAACAACCCGTACTTCATCACTACTCTTATTTCTAATTAGACTACTATCATTATCAATCTTGAACTCAATTCTATCATCATCGGCAAGAGTTACTTCATGTTTGCTAACTGTTGGTAGGGTTTCTTCTTTTACATTGCTTACATCTAAGTTTTCCTGTACATTTTCCATATTTTGTTTAGAAATATTTTGTTCATTCATATTAGAAAGTTGTTGTTCATTATTAGGTACTTTAATATTAGCATGTTGGTTGGCAACATTAGTCTCTATTTCAGTAGAGTTTCCTTCTAAATTGTCAATATTTTGTTGGTTACCTCTATGTGGTTGGCAGTGAGTGTGTACAAGGTTGCCAGTCTCCCCAACATGTTCCTCGACACTGGATATTCTGTCAACATTACTATCATGGGGGGCTGTGTGCACCTGCTCAAGCTCATCTATACTCTGTGAGCATGAAGCATCCATCTTAATTGAGGTTTGGATTTGCTTGCATTCTGAAAGTAATGTACGATCTTTTGAAGAATCAGTCTTGACAGCATTTTATCACTTAGCAATCTATTTTATACTAAACCATTTCATCAAACAACAACTATTGAGTGATCTTTAACATCACATTCTTGTTATTCTAATATTAATGTAATATAACCTCAATCTGTAAGCATCTTCATTTACGTTCATACTGCTATTCCAACTCAGTTTAACACAATGTGTTCATCAAACATGTGATAGGAATATATCACTAAATATTACTACTGAAATACTTCTAATGATAAATAAGCACCATACTTAGACAAAGGATACTTAAACATAATATTATGTGTAGGTATACTATAGTAAAGTGGAAGAATCATTACAGCATTGTAGAAGCCATCGAGACCTCAATATAATTAATTAGTAACGCAGAATACAATGAATAATGAATCAGCAAATAAATAATTTCGCATTTTATACAGTTCAAGTCCGCGGGGATTGCGAGATTGTAGCAGACGGCCATAACGGCTCGACAACGGTCATCCGCCCATATCCGGATAAAACTGGCATATCTTAATTTTGCTCTAATCCACGAACAATTAATGTTTGAAAATCGTAAAGGCTGATTAACCACGTCGAAATATAACGGAATGATTACTTGACACGCATTATAGAAAACAATGTGCACTCACCTTCTAAGTTAAATGTATTATGCAGATCAGTCTTAGGTCCCCAAAAGTTGGGTATTTAAAATATCTTCACAGAGCTTCAGTAAATACAAAATTTAATAAGATGGTCGCGAAAACAGCTTGCGTTGCAAAAATATTTAATTAGAGAAAATAAAAACGTATGACTGTCTTTGGTTGCTTGAAGCGAGAGACGCACGCGGGGCGAGCGGGCGGGCGACGACGGGACGGAAGTGAATGAATGAAAGAAGTGAAAGAACGAAGAGAACGAACGACGAATTTACATAATTCAAAAGTGTTGCCATGTTGGCATCAATGCGGCAATGACCTGCCGAGTTAGCATACATTTTGACAGCGACACTTTCGTTTCGGTCGAATGGCCTTGAACAGGCCAAAACGTTCATGTCCAACAAGGACCGGCCAGAGATAGCCCGGACCGGGCATGCCCTGCACAAGAATGCCGAGCAATTTGCTTGGCCGGACACAGAATTTTCCCGCACATTGTTGGGCCGGACCTCTCGGCCCCGGGCTATCTCTGGCCGGTCCTTGTTGGACATGAACGTTTTGGCCTGTTCAAGGCCATTCGACCGAAACGAAAGTGTCGCTGTCAAAATGTATGCTAACCCCACTGATAAATAGTACGGTCTGCTTTAAAACGTAGGTAATATTAAAATATAATTTGGTTACGGTTGTTTCATTATATAGGTAATAATATTTACTGATCTTCTTTTTCTTTTATTATTGCTCCTCCATCAATGTTCATCGGTGATTTTCCAATGTCAAGTATTATAACCTAGGTTTATAGCCGATTATAGTAGTTGCGCTGTAGCATGGTGCGGGTGACAGCTTATGACGGCTGTCAGTCTGACTTTACTAGTGTGGTGATATTGTACAAACCAATTATTAAAAAGTCGATAAAAATATCGATGATCATGAATTTAAAATTATGTTTTATTTCAAATAATTGTTAATGTAACTAAGTACACTATTATTGCCGTACAATAATATTTAAAATCCCTACAGTTATAGGTTAATGCAAAATATGACTTGTAAAACATATACAAATAAAAATATATAAATTAACAAGTCACGCAAGCGGTTTTAAATAAAAATTAAATGACGTGATGTACGTTATTTTACCCTATTATAAAATAAATATCGACATATCCATCATCCTATGACATCCCATCACTAATCGAGACTGTTACGTTTCGTTACACGCATAAAACTTATAATTTATTTTTTAAAATAATAACATAAATTTCATTGTGGTAGGTTAAGTTTATTTGATTTAATACAGTTAATAATTATATATATTTTATACTGATAAAATTTATTGTGTAGTTGAATTATATTATAATATCTTAGATAGCAGTAACTTTCACACGTGAAACGGAACGGTTAGTCAAACGTCACCCGCACCATGCTTCAGCGAAACTACTATAATCGGTATTTTAGATAATCCCGCCGACCGCGATATGTCTTATTAGTCGTCCACTAATCACAACCATCACTGATCACAGCACGGTTTAAACTCTCGTTGAGCGCGTGCGTTATTCACCACGGCGTGACATGGAATGAATAAAATTGATTGTCAAAGGAGGATGACGTTGCAACGACTCCATCGAACTTATTATAAGTACCTACTTACCTAGTCATTTCCAAAAAGCGCAAATTCAGTCTTCTTCTTTTATTGTGGCTCCACCAATGTTAACTAACAGTTACCCATAATGTCACGCCGGAACACGTGCGTCGGTCGCCATGACATGATTCCAAAATGGGTTTTGTTTGACAGCAGTCAAAATAGGCGGGAAAACGATGATAGCAGTCGACTCTCGTTGCAAAACCGGTTTTTATACAGCGTGAAAGAGGTGATCCATTGAAAGTTTTGACTTTCCAGCTTTTTCCCTTTTTCCTCGACGGATGAACCCGCCAATCGGAAAAGGACCTATTTCCTGTATCAGCTAAAAAAAAAATCCTCAGTCAGGCCCACAGACTATATTGGTCAGTGTGGTCAGTCCCATGTAATATACTCTGTCTGTATCAGCCAAATAACAAAAGCAAGCAGCCAGCCACAATGCCACATCCCTAGTACAATACAAAAAAATATAATATACCAAAATAGCCGAAAATATAGGATATTTTCCGATCACAGATAACTCTATATATTTTGAAAATTAAATAGTGTGGCGATAAATAATGGATACAACAGCCGAGAGCCCTTCTCAAAATGAAAAAACACCGAGTACCAACAACGCCGAAGTAAGCAGACATTAAAATATTCTCCATCACATTTAAAAATAGGCTTTGCTAACTAAAATTTTATGGCAATTCAGGAAAATTTCAACTTTTACCTATATGAAAGAACAATTGTAAATTATTAGGTTTCTATGTCATATACCTTAACATCTTCTAAGGTTATAGAAATGTTATAATTTCATAAAAAAAGAAGTAACCCACACCTGCTGCTGGCTCTATTCCAAAATTAAACTGTTTATGTTATTTTTAAGCTGAGTAGTTTCGTACGAATTCTACTTTTACGGAGGATAGGGAATATCATAATTCAGTACCAAATTGCAACAATCATGTTGTCATGGTATTCTGCCTGTTACATTGATATGAGGAGCCTACAACCAATTTACATAATACCTTCACAATCTTATTTAGTAATTACCTAGTTATGTAAAAATAGGTATATTCTTATACAAAAATCTGTCACCTGACTGATTCTCATCTAGTTTTCCACCCTGGCTTGGCCCATGGAAAATTTTGAAATAAAAAAATTAAATAAAAATATATTACTAAGCTTTCTATTGCCTAGTGAAAGAATTTTTAGAATTGGTTCAGTGCTTCCAGAGATTACCCCCTACACAAACAAACAAATTTTACTTCTTTATAATATTACCCCTTCCTTATTAAAAAACTGCTGCTGCTTACTGCTTTGGACATTTGGATTATCCTACTAATCTCCACTCTCACTATTAAGTAGCGAGCCAAGATAGACAAATTGTTGAACAAATTGCAGGTTTTTGAGTTTGAGGGTGAGTTAGAGCCCCTTGCCTATCTACCATCAAGACTTCTGGTATTCTTACTTGTTATTTATACACAAACCTAACCTAACCAGTTAATCATATAGATCTTTTTCATACAAAAATACATTATACTAGATGACCCTTGCGAATACTTCACACTGTTAGTTCAACTGATCTCCAACAGATGGCGTCATATACAAAATAAATTTTAAAATAAACATTTAATTTTGATGTGTTTGTATGCTTTCCGTCATTAGAGGGAAAAATAATCTTAAAATGGCGTATCTAACATTAAGTTTGATACAGTATTAAGAGAGATATTTGATACTGACAAATACTTACCTTTGAGAAATAATATAAATAGAGATTATATTTTTTTATTTACCTTGTGTCTCAAGAAACTAAAAATCATTTGGAAAAACAAGTTTCAGCCAAAGAAGCAGGACAATCCTAAGAAATCCAAAAAGGATGACCGAAAAAATGATGATCGGAGTCTAGAATACTTCATGAAGTCAATAGACAATTTGAGTCCACAAGACAAAGTATCCAGTATTCACAAAAGATGTCTCGAGACGGCTGAAGAGAATCGTAAAGTACAATTTTACATGAGACAGGCAGATAAGAGGTACAACCTGTTGCTAAGGGAGAAAGAACAGTTGCAGCTGGAATACAACAAAACAGTACTCCTTAAGTCTAAGTTAGAAAACCTTTGTCGGGAGCTGCACAAGCAAAACAGATCTATTAAGGTTAGTCTTTTGTGACAAGTAGGGTTGCCTTACAGCTCCCAAAACTGTGTTATGGAGCCCAGAGTACCCAGCAGAAGACCAAGTCTCCCTCTTTTAGCCGATAGTATTTGTGAGGCTATACCTAATTAGTGGCCAGTTCTATTGAGGTGTATTTAGATGGAAAAGCCTCTTGTGGTTTGTTGGATTATGTACATAAGTTTTTTATTATAAAAAACCCATTGGCTTGGCCTGTATTGAACAGTGGCCTGCTGATGCACCACTTGATGAAAAAATAAAGTAGTTAAATTGAGACTTGGTGGGGCAAAGGTAAATGTGTAGTACCTACTAAAATCAATAACCATGATAGGATACACCATCTTCCTGCGTGATAATGATGATGAAAGCTTCACGGGTTGTCTTACAGCTCCCGGGAACTGTTACCATAGATTTTTTTATAATAAAAACCCATTGGTACATGGTTGTATGTGGGGATCAAACCTGCAACTTCTCAGTTAGAGCCAACGTCTTATTACCCACTTGACTATGGACACCCCAAACGACATTTCAAACGAAAATGTTACTGCAAATTAGCCCAATTAACAATTTTTGTAGATCTATCTGTGACACAAAACAATACCAACTGAATCATAAAGTAACTTTTATGTAAAACAACCATTATGGCCTCTAAAGGTGGCCCATCTATTTCCTAGCTATTTAAATGCTGTAGGCTGTAAGGTGAAAATAAAAAAGAAATCCTATGACTTTCTTGTCATACCTTTTATTTTTTCATGGGTTGCCTTACGGTTCCCGCAACCATGTTATCAGTCCCAAGGTACCCAGTGAAAGACATTCTTCCTCTTTGAGTGGCCAGGTAGGTATAGTATATTTAGATAGAAAAGCCCCTAAGTGAGGTTAGTCAGATTATGTAAATAAGTTTATTATAAAAAAACCCAACAATGTTAATACTATAGAAATGGCTACATACAACAATCCAACAATAATGAGTAAAAGGAATACTCCCCAACGCACATCGCTGAAAAGTTGCATATATGCCAATCTATTAAATATTTTCAATGGCGCGATACAGGTTTCAATGAGTTAGTAACGGTGCGACATCTATCGACGCGACGCGATGTGCCGCCACATGACTCCCTTCCCAGACCAGAGGTCGATACAGTATGAAAACCAACATCCATTTTAGCTTTGTCAGCAGTGATGGACTGTGTGGTGGACTGCATCGCGGCTGAATCACCTGTCGTGATGTATGACCTGTCGTCATGTCGGGCCGGCGGTCTGGTCAGTGGGAAGTGGAAGTAGGATGCGGGGTCAGGAATACAGGCGTGTTCATACGGGGTCACCAATATAGAAATGGCTACATACAACAATCCAGCGAGTGTGAGTAAAAGGAATACTCCCCAACGCACATCGCTGAAAAGTTGCATATATGCCAATCTATTAAATATTTTCAATGGTGCGATACAGGTTTCAATGAGTTAGTAACGACGCGATGTGCCGCCACAATACCAAACATCTTAACCTTGTATCTTTCCTGCACAATAATGTTTGACCTTGTTTAAAACAGGAGGAGTCCCTGCAGAAGATCCGTGAAGAAGAGGAGAAACGTAAAGAGACCCAGACCAAGTTCCAAGCTACGCTGTCTGAGATCACTAACATGCTCCAGCAGAACAATGAGAAGAACACGAAGCTGAGAGAGGACAATATCAGTATGTGTGAAAAGTTTAACAATGTGGCCAAGCAGTACGAGCTTAGGGAGCAACAGGTATTTAATAGTAGATTTTATTTTTAGTCGCCTTTTATAACACGCATTTCATTAGATGTATGGCTTATAGTCTTATTTTTTTTCCACTGAATTTGTCCGTAAGTACTGTACTAAAGTGGCAGACACTTTTTGGCAGAGCAATTTGAGATCAAAGAAGCGAAAAACGGACATAATGTTCTCAATATTAAGTAAAAAAAAAGGGTAGCCCTCACGGGACGCCCGGCAAATGCAAAACATCAAAATTGACGCGTCAAGTGTACTGTAGTCGAATAGAGAGGCACTCAAACGGGTAAGCAACGAAGTATAAGTTCTGTCACACAATAAAAACTTTTGAATTTAAAATGCTGGCCACAAAAAAGTTTATTGAATTCGAATTTCGATTTTTTCATGAATATAGAAATGTCTACTTTTTAGAATTTTACTCATATTTAAATATGGAGTGGACACTTAAAGAAGACCGTGTTGCGGTTACTGCGTTGCATCGTCGCGATTACGCGCCAATTCAGATTTTTGACATATTGAAAAATTTGAATGTAACCAAAAGATTCGTTTATCGTACCATCAAACGGTACAATGAAGACTCTAGTGTAGATGACAGGTCAAGAAGTGGTCGCCCTCGCTCTGCGAATTCAAAGAAATCCCATACGTAAGCAAAAACTTTTGGCCCTTCAGATGGGTTTAAGCAGAACCACGGTGAAAAAGGCGTTAAATGAAGACTTAGGGCTTCAGGCATATCGAAGAAAAACAGGACATCGTTTGAAAGCTCGTTTAATGGAACTGAGGTTGAAGAGATGTCGCGCTTTGTTGAAGCGGTACGCGGGAAACAAGCATCGGGAAATTCTTTTTTCGGATGAAAATTTTTTTAATGTGGAAGAGAGCTACAACAAACAAAATGATAAGGTGTACGCATACAGCAGTGAAGAAGCGAGCAACCGTGTTCCGCGTGTCCAACGAGGCCATTTTCCATCTTCACTTATGGTTTGGTTGGGAGTCTCTTATTGGGGCTTAATTGGCAATGATATACTATATAAACTGAGGTAGATGCGTGATTGACGCTTAAGCTATAGCAAGGCAAATGAGAGGTAAGTGTCCCACTATAAATTTGGTCGCGCACAGTCACGCACAATCCTACGACTAGTGTACATGTCTCTCTTGAGTAGAATAATCCGCAAAAACATCAAGAAAAATGACATCTTGTGTGTTCCGCTTTTGCAGAAATTATACTGCAACTGTAAAGGATAGAAATGATATCTCATTTCATTGGTAAGTACAGAAATTTTATAATTATGGACATAACAATATTTTATTAATAATAATGCGCTGTTGCCAGTTCGCCGCTTGCCTGAGCGAGACGAACGATGCATTTTGTATGAGAGTGATAGAGAAGACAAAACGAAATGGCCGCGACAGACTCAGCGACAGATTATGGGGATGGTTGATAATATCGGACCTGTCAATAAATTACATGAACCTGTTTAAAAAAAATATATATTTTATTAAATGTACGGAAAATGTATATACATAATTATATTTACATTATTATAAATTTATATATTATATTATTGTTGTATGTATAGTATTATGATCTTATTGTATTTATTTATCTTTTAGTCTCCCTAGATGCGAATTAATAAGAGAAAAATGGATAGAGATAATCAGAACCCAAAGACGAGAATATGATTGGTTGCCAAGTTTTTACTCTAAGGTTTAGACGTATGGTGCAACGATACAACCAGCAGTTTTGCGAAGTGGACATATTTTCACATTCTTTGTATATATTTAGGAAAAATATCTGTAACATTCTAAATAGTAGTTAATTGTAGTAAACTTTTTTTGTATTATTTGTTATTTCTATATTTTTTGGAATTTGCATAAAAATTCCTGTTTTGAATGTATGTATAAACAATACGTTTGTATAAACAAACGTCACTGACTATATGACAGTTATTTTTTTAATATGTATCTATGTTGTAGTAATCTTTGTTGTATAGTTGTTTGTTGTCCAGAATAAAAAAAAAATAAAAAATAAATTTAAAGACTTAATTTTAAATTACACTACATAATACATAAATTGAAAGTCTCACGTCAACTTTAAAGGAGTAGACTTACAGTAAGTCTATTGGGATGACAATTCCCACTAGTCTTACTGGTAAGACTATCCAGTAAGACTACTGGGAACAGCCCAAATAAGTAGCATACTAATATCCTATACCAAGCCATAATCTACCTCTATGCTAAATTTCATTTAGAACTGTTCAGCCGTTTGAGCGTGATTGAAAGACAAATGGTCTATTTGTTGTAAAGTCATTGATTATTACATTATATTTATTAGTAAAATAAAAGTTTTTTAATTACATATTGTATATTTTATTATTCCAAAAATATTTCTAAGTAAAATATTGAGTGTTCCATTTAGACAATCTTCCCCTAGTTCCCCCGGAGAAGGTCACGCGTCGATGACGTGTCGCAACTTAAAACATATATTTATCTCTTTTTAACAAATGGATTTCGGTATTGAGCTGTGTTTCTCTATCCCTTTCATCGCTTGAATATATAAACGTAAGTAATTAATAGGTAGCTATAGTATTGTTCAAGCTGTTTATTATCTGCATTTAGTATGGGTATAACGTGTCTACTTATAGTACGTCATTGTTAATTGGGTACATTTTTGTGAGAAAGGCATAAAAACAAATGCAGTTGTGTATCAAAATACAGTCCTCACGAACCTTGTGGAACCTGTTTCTCATACCATGTTCAATAACAGGCGCTGGGTATTCCAACAAGATTCTGCGCCAGCTCATAGAGCGAAAAGCACTCAAGACTGGCTGGCGGCGCGTGAAATTGACTTCATCCGGCACGAAGACTGGCCCTCCTCCAGTCCAGATTTGAGTCCGTTAGATTACAAGATATGGCAACACTTGGAGGAAAAGGCCTGCTCAACGCGTCATCCTGATTTGGAGTCACTCAAGGCATCCTTTATTAAGGCAGCCGCCGAAATTGACATGGACCTCGTTCGTGCTGCGATAGACGATTGGCCGCGCAGGTTGAAGGCCTGTATTCAAAATCGCGGGCGTCATTTTGAATAAAATTTATTAGCATAAGAATCTGTGTTTTATTAAGTTAATTTTGGTATATAAATGTTTACATCAATAATAAATATGTCTCGATTATTTCATATTAAACATGTGACAGAACTTATGACCTGACTAAGTATACTATACGCGCCACGCACACACAAGGGAGTAGAGAGTGGGACATGACGCCGTTTTCCATCACGGCATACGAGTCTGTCTTACCACAAAGGCGCGCCTATACATGTTTTACATCAAAAAAATATCTGCCAAGCCACTAGTCTGATCAAGAAATTTGCACTCTATTTCCTTAACTATAAAATAGCATTAGAGATATATGCTACCGCGGACTTTTTTGTAGATAATTTTATTCTACTTTATTATTTGTTATATATCTGTCGGATTAGACAGCATACGCCACAAAATTCGCTGTGGTTAACTTTGTTCTGACTCGATTCACTTATAGGTAGGGAATGCAATCCCGCAAAATAATTTCAATCCCGGTATTTGCGGGACTGAACCATCTTGGTCCCGTGGGATCCAGGTATTTGCGGGATCCCGCAGGGTCAACTTAAACCTCTGAAATCAATCGTAAATAATCGTAATAAAGACCTAATAGATCTCGTTTTCATTTTAACCCAAATTAAATAAGCTTTTTGGTACATTTTAAATGGTTTATTAATAAATGTAATAAATATAAAAAATAAAATTATTAGAAAAGGTCGCAGGTGTGACGCAGGTGTTTGCAGGGTTATACCCGGCTTAAAATAATATTATATCTTATAAAGTTCAGTTTGATTTTGATTTATCTATAGATTCTATGACAAATACAATCAATATTCAATGAAAAAATCATTGCATTGCGTCATACTTACAAGTTGTAACTGGCAAAATATAAGTAATCAAACAAGGGGCGCGAGTGGGGAATTCTTTGCCCGTGCCTTCACACCGTTCCCCTAGGGCTCGGCGCCCCGCACCTTAGATAAACACGTATATTCTCTGTAATCCCGCCAGTCCAGCGGGATCCCGCAAATTTTTCGACCGAGATTAGTCCCGCAACGTGTATGCGGGATCCCGATATCCCGGTATTTCGGTATCCCGGTATTGCATTCCCTACTTATAGGTACTGTTACTGCTCAGCTCCTAAACATGATAGGTCCATGTTTAATACTTGTACACCTTGATGTAGTGATTTCTAAATTTGAAGATTTAATTTACTTTTCAGGTAGACAAGTTGTCAAAACAAATGGAACTTGAATCTCAGTTGTCTGAAGCGAAGTTGAGCAAAGCAAGTCTTGAACACCAGGCGGAGAAAGAAAAGTTGAAAGGGGAAATGGAACATTTGATGGTAAGTTGATACTATTCATACTACAACCGGGGCAGAATGTACGTAATTCCTGTCATACAAATATGAGGGAAGAAAATGTATACTTTCTGAGCGGTGAGAAAGTTATTTGACGTGCTGTTTTTTTAAGACATTACTCTTCTTTACATTAGTTTCTGTTCTAAAATGTGAAAATGCCGTGCGTGTAGCTTTGTTAAAACTGTTTTAAGTTAATGTATAATAATTTTTTTTCGTGGGTATAGTATAAAGTGAAGAAAATGCGATTACCCATTCGTGTGGTCCCACTTTCTTCCCTCGGTGAACAATATACATGGTTATCATCTGGAGATAATGCATTTTTTTCTTTCAAATTTACAAACAAAACTCGACAAAAATAATTTGAGCCCAATACTTATTATGTGGTTAGGCTGCGCGCTCTATAGGTCTTAATTTGGTTCAAGTCTTTTGACAGCTGAATTGTGCTCTCTATAATTAATTCGTATATTCAAGGCAATGGCACGTCAAGCCGATATTGGACAGGCAACCGGATGACGAGTGGTAATCTAGGTCTTTGAGTGGTACAGAGTCCCCTGGTAGCGGCCAAAGTGACCCCAAATAGACAGGGGCGGCGATATGGGGGTGGGGCAAAATCGAATTTTTTTTGAAAAGGCAACCGGATAAAAATGCGGTAGCATTAATGGAAATACCCTAATTATATAATAATTTTTTTTGCTAGCCGATACGCGGGTCGTTCTTGCACTAGCGAGTAAAAAAAAAGTGAAAAGGCAACCGCTTCAAAATTAGTGAGCTTACTTATTGACACCACCAAACGTTGGGATAAAATTGCCATGATGGGCAGTTTCGGAGAAACAACCCCTCAAAGTCCCCGAAAAACCCTTTTTTTCGATTGTTTCAACAAAAATTAAAAAAAAAATAATAAAAATTGTTCAAATCGGATGGCATTCGAAATTTATACTGTCCTAATGCCATAAATGTATCAATGCCATCCGATTTCGATTAAATTAACCCCTATTTAGCCACCCCCAAACCTCATGAAAATAACAATAATTCCATATGTTGCAAAAAATTGTTGAAAATCCTTTTCAATGAATATTTAACGACTGCTTGGACTTTTAAAAGGTCTGTGTATGCTCATTATCTATTAAAATCCCCCCTTCCCGCCCCAACAACCCCCCCCACCCCACCAACCCTTAGGACTGTCCTGTTGCCCACATTGTCCTTTTCAACAATTTTTTAGATATAGTAATAAATTGTCCGTCGTATTCATCAACGCTGTCGTTGCACACGTACGCCACTGTGTGTTTCGAGGGTGCACAAAGCACTCAAAAAGAAAACTGTTGTGGTCACGTGTGGTCTATCTGCGACGGACCGGATTGATTGATGAAAGTTAGTTACATCAAGAAACGAACTGTTAAATTTTAAAGTTAAATTAAATTCCAGATGGAAGTGTGCCAGTCTCGTGCCACAATAATGGAGCTCAAAAGCACCGAGCAGTCGCTGCGCAGCCAACTGGGCGTGTATACTGACAAATATGATGAGTTCCAGAATGCTATAGTGAAGAGCAATGCGGTCTTTGGCGGGTTTAAGGGGGAAATGGAAAAGGTAAACTATATAGTCAGAAATTAATATTCCTTGAAATTAAAGTGGGTCATCTGAAAAATAATTATGTAGAGATAAAAGTGTTTGGGCACGGAAAAAAGAGATATCTTCAATGAAAATACATTATTAAATTTAATTAAACAATACGTAGTTTATTAATACGCTTATTATTACTTATCTATGCGGACTTTTTTGTAGATAATTTTATTATACACATATATTTCTCTCTCTTCTCTTTCATTATCGTTTTCCGTAATCGTTTTACTATTCGTTCCTTGGAAATGTATAATAAGCACTTTAAACAAATCGATATATTTCATCTAACATTGAACAAGTTTAAGAATGCAATAATTGAAAAACTCAAATTGCTAGATTTATCGTCGTTTTGTTGGTTGTTGGTTTTTGGTTTTTTTTTGTATTCATTAAGTGAAATTATCTGTTTAATTTAGTTGATTTGTTTTGTTTAGTTTTGTTTGATTTAGTTAATTGTTTCGATTGTTTTTGTATTTACTTCTTGATATATATTATATTATTCATAATTTAAGTATACGGTTTGTGGAAAATTGTACTGTTTTTACCTTGTAGTATTGTAATTATCGTCACATATAGGTCTTATATATTCTCATCTAAGTTTAAGTAATGACTGTTTTGTGATAAATAAAAAAAAAAAAAACTCTAACGGATTAGACAGCATACGCCATGAAAACGCGCTGGAACTTACATTTTCTCCGACTTGATTGACTAATACCTCCTAATTTAAAACCTACTCATAAACCGTTTGCATGAATCAACATATCTAATTTTGAAAACCGCATCAAAATCCAATCCAGTGTGAAAAGGGCACTTCTCTTGTAAAAAACATAATGAACCAAATTTATTTTGATCTAGCCTAGTTTTAATATACAAGTATATATGTAGGTATGTAAAATAATATTATATATTTACAGATGTCAAAACAGATCCAGAAACTCGAGAAGGAATCTCTATCGTGGAAGAAACGGTGGGAGGTCTCTCAGGCCGCGCTCATAGAGAGCTGCTCCGACAAGCAGACGGCCGACAGTAGGTCTGCTCACACGCTGAGACAACTAGACCACATGCAGCGGCTGTGTCGCACTCTGCAGGTACGATAACAAGAAACGGTGGGGAGGTGGACCTACCTAATGCTTTTTGCATAAAAAATTCTCACCTCATCCAAGCGATAGAACTAGTGTCGCTCCATACTGATCTTTGACAGCCAGTTTGAAGATAGCGTGATGCAGGGTGTCACACGAGTTACAAAGTAACTCACACCACACTTTTATATTTTTATGCTCATTGTCAGATTTGTATGTTCAGAGTATGTTAGGACTTTCTGTCTTGGGAAATGTGCCTCTCAAATACCATCGGCTAAATGATGAAGACTGTCTTCCGCTGGGTACCCTGGGGCTGGTAACACGATATACAATATTATATTATTGTATCTTTGTATTGCAGGGCGAGCGCATTCAACTGTTGGCCACATTGAAGGAGCACAACATCGAGCGGCCCCCTCTACCCGCCCCCGCTAGCCTGCCACCTGCGCCCGCGCTACTGCCGCCACCACCGCCGGAGAATAACGCCAAGGTACGTACTTTATTTTGTATTAGAAAAAAAACTGTTTAACCTACCTCCAAGCGTCATCCAAATCCGTTCAGATAAAAAAATCATATTTAGTTTAGTGTGTTTAAATTCGTTTAATACTATGTTTTTGTAAATTGGAAATACATTTCACCCCCTTGGGTAGGTAGCGTGATTTTAAATAGCATATAACCTTCCCCAAGCATTGGGCGGCTATCAAATCGAAAAATAATAAGTAATTTTTGAGTCTATCGTATACGAACAAACAAACATTGATTTTTATATATTAGATTTGTTAGGATTATTTATTTCCTTTTGTGTAGGAATAAAACTTATTCGGGATAAAGATATACCCTACCAGAGACAAACTTGTTTACGAGTACATAACACCCTGCTGAAGATAATACCCATCGTGCTTTAGAGCGTGAATTCTGTCGCTCTAAGTGACATGTGTAAGAATAACAGAGACAAATGCTTTATAAGAATAGTCTACATACAGCTCAATGGGTATTAATTTTCGTCGAGTACTGTTGTATTTGATATGTTTTGTTTTATTTTATATTATAAGAACAACAAAAGTTACATTTAAAAAGGTTAAATTAAATTAAATTTCATAATTATTTAAACTCTTGTCGCTCACGGATAGCAGATTGTTAAACATTTATATGTTTCTGCTTCCTACAATCATGTTCTGCCAGACGCGCGCATTCATGGACCAATCACCTTCGCTTAAGACGGTGGTAAGGTCACATCTCGTCTTCTATATAAAAAAATGCAATATATACATAATTAGTAAATATTTTTTCTTCAATTATATTTTATTTGGTGTATTATGTATATTTTATACCTAGTATTATTAATGTAAGTACTTAGCATGTTCCAACATTATTTAATGTTTAGGAAGTATGTTAGTATTGAAATTGTTTTAATTAAAAATTTCAGATGGACGCGATGGCTACAAATTGTGCACAACTCAAACAAAGTTTGGCTCAACTACAAAACCAGTTAAACGTTTTAACTGTACAGAAACAAGGGGAAGAAGCCAAACCTGAGAAGGAAAAAGTAAAGAAATCAAAGTCTAAAAAGAATAAAAACAAAAATGTTGCAGAAACTAAATTAGAGATTGCTAACGAAACTAAATTAGAAGTTGCTAACGAAACTAAATTCGAAGTTGCTAACGAAACTAAATTAGAGATTGCTAACGAAACTAAATTAGAGGTTGCTAACGAAACTAAATTAAAGGTTGCTAACAAAACTAATGACGATGTCGCTAACCAAAACACCGCAATTGAAATTAACGATACAGACAAACCAAAAGAACAAAATTCAATAAAAGAACTTATAAAAGACACGGAAGAAGTAAAATTGGATGCGTTGATAGAAAACCCTCAAAAAGATGAAGTTAAAGAAGTCTCCAAAGAAACAGAAGTTATGGAAAATCTCGTTAAAGCCATCAGTCAAGCTAATAAGAGTCTAACGGAATTAGACGTAAGTATTGATGATATGCCTCCACTCGAAGAAATAGATGCCAAAGGTAATGACATAGTTGCAACAAGTATTCTAAATGGTGCTGAAAATATTTCAGTCAAGAATGAAGTGACTGAAGTAACAAGTTAAATTGTTTGTTTTTTATTTGCGTGATTTGTTTGTATTATCGTATTAACAAGACTTCAATCAAGTTTTTATATGGACAAGATCTAGGTTATTTGAAATTAGTAGGTGCTTCAAGAGAACCATAATTTTTTATTTGCAGTTTTGTATGTTGGTTGTTTGAAACAGCACGCCTCGTTTTCAAAAAGGTGACTAGGTGTAATATATATTTGGACATTTTAAAATATTTATTGTAACTTTTTATATCATGCAGTTCTAAAATAATTACGTTTTCTTCATAGTTTCTTAAGGATTTTAATTGCATTTCACAGTCTGATCATCGAATCTGAACTACTAAATATACGTAGATGTATGATTATTAATATTGGGCCTATTCACATCCGTTAAAAGTATTATGCACAGTGTAAAAAATCATACAGCGGCCTGACAGGTTTGGACAATCAAACTATTGCATTTATAAATGGGATTATATTGCTTTGGTCGACTATATGTTTTTTTAGACTGTGGTATAGATTAAATATTGTAAGGTACTTGATACTGCCAAAGTGCGATATAGGTTAAGGAATATGTTCCATCATAATTTTTATAAACGTAGTTGGTATGTAAATCTGTTTGTATTTACAGCTCATGGTAGATTTGCAAAAATGTTTTGTAATTGATTTATTATATAAATATTCAAACATTTATTGTTTCATTCCACAAATAAATATACCTCTCATCTAAGACTTACGTATGACTATGTTAATTTGTGTATATTCTGCTATTGGATAGGTATCCAGTTTAGGAAGATAATATTGGCTAGTATAATTCCCGCCAAATAAATTGAGCTTTTGACATTCGGTGCGCAGTACAAAAACCTATCCATTTTAAACTTTTGTGCCATACATGTGACGTTTGCTTTCAGGCCTAATTATATTTCTTCTGGTCGTTTACATGGACCTAAAAATTCATGTTTCTTTATTATTATTATTTTTGTTTTATATAAATAATTATATTATTTCTCATGGTTGTTTTTGTGGATTGAGTGGATTGATACTTTGAAGATTATACAAATAAAAAAAAATGTGTCTTTTAAAATTAGACTAATTTATTTATATTGTAAAATACGCCATCTATTGGAGATTAGTTTAACTATGACAACAATATTGACACACCACTAACGGTGCGAAGTATTCGCACGGGTCTACTAGTAATTATTGTATTTATTTTGAAATATATTCAGATCTTCCTTACATATTATTAAAAAAATACAACGTCTTACCTGAGAACTACAGACTACTTATCCGATTTACGTGTTCCTTTTTTAATTTATAGATATGTTCACTGTCAACGCGAAAGTCTGTTCGTTTGTTTGTTTGTTTATATGTAGCGGTTTGGGCTGGGCGATGATGAGTCAATAAATGAATCGCTCGGTCAGTCATTGCCTTTTATGTTTTTTTTTAAATCTAATCAATAAACCTAAAAATAAATAAATAAACCTAATAAATATAAAAAAAGAAATAAATAATATTTTTTATTTAAAAAACTAAATAACAAGTCTTAAAAGTTAAATGACATAAAATGCAGCCAAAATTATATAAATATAAAAATTTTACAGACAGAGTTGAGGCACCACATTTAAAAAAATTGCTAAGGTAACCCGTAATGATGGCATTTTCCCACGATTTGTATTCTTCTTTGTTCTTAATTTACTCTTCGCAATCTTCTTCGGCCTCTTCTAAAAAAATAATGAATAATGATTAAAATATTTGCTTCCGTGAATGCACATTTCGATTTATTGTACTATTGAATTATTTAATTTTGATAACTACAGGTAAGATAACGCCAATCGAACTATCTCCCAACAGATGGAGCTAGTATCGTAATAAAATGAATACAATAAAAAAATATTAGAAGTTGGGTTCGTCTAACATCTATTTTCGTCTCGCTCATAGTCTGGAGTAATGACTGGTGAGCAAGATCAACCATATTTAGGACCAACAAATAATTATTTAAAATGCTCAGAATCCGCATAAATTCTTCAAACTGAGGCTAAAAATAGTATCTACCATGTTCATTAAAATTATGGGGTAGTTGGAGGCCCCCCCGTACGTACGCTAAATTTAAATATAAGTATCTCTACTATTTATAAATTTAATTAAAATGTAAACCTAAAGAAATTCTTTTATTGACAATAAAAACCGCATCAAAAAGTTTGTGAGGTTGTAGGGGGTGATCTCTGGATTTACTGAACCGATTTTGAAAATGCTTTTACCAATAGAAAGCCACATTATTTGTGAGTGTCATAGGCTATATAACATTACGCTATGATGACGGGTAGGGGATGGACAGAGCCCGCAGAGGAATATAACCGTGCTAGCATGACGGAGTCAGAACATTTCAGAATCGCTTTCTCGGCCAATCTCAATATTGACACTGATCCCTCGTCACAATAGTTTTAGTCCCATAGTTCGCCAGATTGTCATTAAAATAATATGTAGGTATATGCATAGAACTTCTGCATGTGAGGTATAAGATAGGTAATGATAAAAATGACCATTAATATTTTTGACCCTCATAATGTGGCTACCTATCTCATCGCATCTAACAAGCTCGAAGTTTTATATCTTACTTATATTATGTATAAAATGCCCAGCCCCGCTATTCCGTATCTCTGTTAATAACTGTCCACAGATTATTAAATATGACAGGCCGGGAGTGAGTGTACCGTGCATGCTCGCTCTTCTCGTTCTATCGTACGTTACTAATCTGTGGATTTAGATTTTTAGTTCAGAAAATAATAAAATAACTTACCATTAATATAAAGTGAGGTATCTACATTCTGGCTACTGTGCAAAACTACAAACTATATTATACAGTATTATTCTAACGCCAAGAAAATAATTTTTGAAAAAAGTTGCCTTCGATGTTACGGGCTTGTTCCATTTGCTGTATTTGCATAGATCCAGGCAAACTAGGACGGTATTGAATTGGTTTAGATGGACTAGCGAAAAGATTAAAAATCATGGGCCTATTTTGCATTAGTTTTGGTGGAGCTTGAGAATTTTGTTGACTGGGCATATTTTGTTTTGATATTTGCATCTTAGTCATCATGGCAGCCATAGCTTCATTTTGTGGTTGTGCCATAAGTTTTTGATTAAACTGTGGCTGGGAGCTTTGAGTTTGTATATTTTGTTTGGACGTAGCCTTAATATTAGCCATCATGGCAGACGTGGCTTCATTTTGTCGTTGTGCCTGATTAAGCTGTGCCTGAGGGTTTTGAGTTTGTATATTTTGTTTTGACATAGCCTGAATTTTAGCTATCATGGCAGCCTTGCCCATAGGCATATTTTGTGCCATAAGTTTTAGACCCTGTGACTGTGCTGTAACAGTGGTTATTTCTTGATCTTGAGGTTCTGTAATAAATTCAAGATATTTCTACTTTACGTGATCATTTATCTACGTGCCACCCTCTTTAGCTAAAGTAGTTAAAATCATGCAAGCGGTTGATTTTCATAAGCCTCTACTCTACTAACGTGTCGAGTCTATGTAACTAGTGAAAAATTAAGACCATTTCAAAGATAAATCTTTTTTCAAGGTATTAGGATTAGGATGTCTGAGGCATTTTTATTCCACACTACTTACCTACTTTATCTGATTGATAACTCATTTCTTCTGACTTGATATAAAATCATTACCTTGATCCTGACATGTAGGTAGGTACCTACCTCTTGCTTCCTTCATATTTGAATATCTCTTTTTATATATCTTTGGTTTTAATTAGCATTAGCAGAGCAGCGAAGTATAAAAGTAGGTACTTTAAAATTTCTATATTTCAAAACACATTTTGCAAAAGATTTTTTTTTTGGCTTCACAACCTAATTCTATTATTGAATTTGGAAGATATTTGTACCTATGTAAATATGAACGTTTGAACATTCGGTGCACAGAATACACCTATTTTGAACCTTTGTATTGCGCATTGAATGTCAAAAAACTCAATTTATTTGGTTGTATGTTGTATCTGTATCTACCTATTCCATGGAGCACGGACATAATATTTTTTAATATTCTTATCGTGATGTAGTGTCAGGCTCAATACTATGATATAGGCATCATACTAGAGTTACGATGTGTCAAAATTAGTGTTTATTATATTGTATGACAGGAACTAAAGTATGAGTAGGTATAGGCTGATGCAAATTATATGACATACCAAAAAGGAAATCAGGGACGGCTCCTTCCGTCCCATGGTCCTGACATTCAGACATTAATTTATAAATAAGTCAGATGAAGTAGTAAGTAGGTAGGTATTCGTACCAAATGTTCGTTAAAATTTAGTTAGGATTAGTTAGTCAGAAGTTAGTCTGCGTTTACTTACCCATAACATCACCATTTTAGTAGGAAGTTTAGTCCAATATTAGTCATAGTAAATTAAGTGAGATGTCAATAAAATAGAGTAGAATAGTCAGAAAGTTCAAAAGTCAAACGTACAATCAAGAAGAAAAGTCCAAAATAATTTAAATATAAAAAAATACATTATTACGTAACAATTTATTTAAGTATATTTATTTACATTTATTTCATTGTCTTTTTATTTTTAATTTGTATAATAAAGGACATCGCACTTAATTTTATTTGTTAGTTTCTAACAGGATTTATTTGTGTTACATCTATTGTACTTTTGCGACAATAACGGTTGTTATACAATAACAAAATAAATAATTTACAAATAAATAAGTTGTTCATTTTTCTACAAAACATATTTAGATTCTGAAAAAATATTTTTAAAAATCTACAAAAAGGAGAAGTCACAGTATGTTTGCTTACATCAACTAACACGTATAAAAAGTATAAAAAATCGTATTTACAATATTTTGTAGAAAAAATATTCACCTATTGTTTTAATGAAATAGAAGTTTTAGTACTTTCAATTTTATAGCATCAAACTAATTTATTCGAGATCGAGTCAATTACTCAAGACAAAATGATCCTGTGATATTGCATCACTGTGCATAATAAGAAGGTATGGATGATAGAAAGTCGATTATTATATTTTCGATTATTTATCAAGTAATCGATTGATTTCGTGTTTATAACTTGTCAGCCATACCGTCATATACATGAACAGACCATATAGTACTAAAACATTTCATTCCATTTGAAACTCTATTACTATGTTACTAGTGTTGATAGTTCGACTGCAGTGTGTAGTACTCCTGGCTGTCGTCAGAAGGGGCGGTATACTCGTGTTGCTGTGTACCTTCTAGGGCTGCATCATGATGTCCTCCGCCGAGACCTGCCGCCGCTGCTTTAGCCGCAGCTTCAGCCGCGTTAGCCTGGGCTTGCTGGGCTGCTGACTGTGGATCAAAGAGATTTTTTTATTTATAAAATTCGCACCAAACAGTATGGGAGAGTCTGAGTGATAGATATATCTAATTAGCTTAACTTAAAAACACTATAACTCCTTGGGTTGCTTATAAAATTCATAGTTTTTTTTAATCAAGAGTTTAAGATGATTCTGGTCCCGAACGCTTTCGAGGACGCCAGTGACAATTTAATTTAAATCGAGTAGCATATAAGACAACTTATTTAAACACAAATCAATTCCAATAAAACTGTTGTTACTGCAGTCGCCATTGCAACGAACTTAAACTCACGGTTTTAGGATAAAGATTGAAATTTATTTCAAGAGTTACCCCCCAGACTATCTAATTTTATTTCAAGTTTTGATCGATAATCTTAGGATATAAATTTGACCAAAATGAAAGCTATGTGTAGAGATCTTAGTGTTAGAGTCTTGGGTAGAATGTAATGGTACTGTTAGTACTGAAAATGAAAAATAGGTTGAAATGTTAATAATTTCATTTATTTGACTAGTTTTTCATCTCAGTAGAGTAAGGATATTGTTATATTTTCGATGATATATACTGTATTCCTCGCTGATTCCTGTTCGGAAAAATTTTCATATTCATATTATTACAAATATTTTAGGAAATTGTGGAAAGTATGTTTGGTATCAAAGTTAAATTACCAAATTACAGGATATGAGATAAAAATTAAGGTCTTGGTTAGAATCCTGTCAAATCCTGTGCGTGGTAAAATTGTCTCAAATCTTAGACAGGATTCGGAGAAAATAAGCTTTGACAGACGGACATCACGGACAGATAGACAGATACAAGAGCGATCCTATAAGGGTTCCGTTTTCTTATCGGATGTACGAAATGTACGAAAAATGAAGTAGGTAACTATGTAAAACAATAAATCAATTTGAAATGCCTCAAAAGAAATGCTTTCTGAGCGCGATTATACCTGAGCTTTCCTAGCTGCGGCCTGTGTAGCTTCAAAGTCAAGTCTGACACCATGTAACTGTTCTGTCAGAGCATTGAGTCTCTGTCGTGCCGCTCCCACCATAGCGGTCTGTGCCCCGAGCTCACCAGCAGCTTGGGACGCAGCTTCGTTGGAGTTTTCTGATGTCGCTTGCGCAGCGTTTAAAGCTGCTTGGATCACGTTCACCTGGATAAGAAATATTTTTTTATACCTTGCTTATATAAACTAGCTATCGATCAAAATAAAATATCTATATATAATTATTTTATTCTCCACGGGTTGCCTTATGTTACCGTGTTAGCGGTCCCGGGGTACCCAGCGGAAGACAAAGTCTCCCTTTTTTAGCCGATGGTATTTGTGAGGCTATACCTAACGAGTAGCCATTTCTGTATTATATATTTTGATGGAAAAGCTTCTAAGTGTGGTTTGTCGGATTTATATAAGTTTTTTAATTATAAAAAACTCATTGGTACATGGCCGGGATCGAACCGTGGTCCGCCTATTTAAGAGTGTAGTGTACCGCGTCCATGTCCATACAAACGGAGAAAACGTTTTACTACCCCTAAATATCATTTAATTGTAACGATTTTGTAATATGTTACTGACATAATGAAAAACTACGTACGTATTTTTTCCTTTTTTCAAAATTCGTAATAGGTCAAAAGTTATAAGCCCCTCAAATCTCGGTTTTTTTGGTTCATAACTTGCTCGTAATAAACCGTCTGTATTTAAGAAACAAAGCAAAATTTCAAAAAAAGCAAAACGTACGTACGTAGATTATAATCTGCTAAAACGTTTGACACCAAAATTATAAGATTTCGTTATAGTTTAGTAGGTGTAAATCGTTTTCCCCCAAAACGCAATTTTCCACGAAGAACATACCTACGAACACTCACGAGCTGCAGTGTTCTCTGTCGCACTGATGCCCGTGGGAAGAGCGCGCTTGAGACAGAATATGATTTTCTAAATACCTATTTCGCTGCGTACGCTGAGCTACACGATCCTCTTAATACCAGACGTTTTAACCACTCGGCCATCGACGCACCTAGTTTGTAGGTAGGGCCAGTTATTAGTTTGAGAGATTGCCCCCTAAATCCAAACTTACAAACTTTACCTCTTTATAATATTAGTAGACACATGACTCTTGGGAACTGTGGGCCCAGGGTACCCAGTGGAAGATAAGAATTCCACATTTGAGTCTTTTTTGAGTGGCCACTGGCAGTTCTGTTGAAGTATTCTGATAAGGAGCATCGTCAGTGAATAATATTTTTCAATTTCTGTTTCCATATTGGTTCTAAGGAATGTTGTTTGATGGAACTGCGAACATACATAGTTCCATTTGATTGATCAATGGCATATTGGTTGTTCCTATTTGTTCTACCTACTTAGGACCGTGAAATCTTTCTTTCAGAGTGGGTATACGAGTGGAATAGGGGAATTTAATTTTATAACTAGGTAGTTCGCCTAATTAAATTAAATTAGTCATATTAGTAAGGTATTAAATTCTGGTTTGTTTTTAAAGTTTTTTAATAAAAAGAGATGTAAGTATCCACTTTAAATATTCTAAACCCAATGTGCCTATAGAGTAGGTATAGACCCTAGACTCTAGTATCAATAGTATCTAATATTTGTCAATAAGGAACTATTCAGCATTGGTATCTTACAAAATAGTTTTGTAAGAGAATCCATTTAGGTTTTTGTGCGTGGTTTGGTGCTTGCCACATTTATTTGTACAGTCGTCAGTCGTCGGGGAAAATCGATTAATCGCAATTTCAATAAGTCAGCTGACCGCGGTGTAGGTTACAACATTATTTTGCACTGTTAATTGGTTTTAAATGGATATTTGTGGATGTACTCTTGTGAGTCTATCTATTTGGTTGTAAGAAGAAACTCTAAAACTACTGAACCGATTTGAATAATTATACATTTACATTTTTAACCGAACTTCAAAAGAAGGAGGAGGTTCTCAATTCGTCGGAATCTTTTTTTTATGTATGTTCCCCGATTACTTGAAGACGCCTGGACCGATTTGGAAATTTTATTCATGGTCCCATGGTCATCAGGTCAGGATCTAATGATGGGATCCTGGAGAAATCGAGAACTCTTTTATAGGCACACTTGAAGCGATTTGGGTATTTTTTTATAGTGACTTGTGCATTTGCTTTCGGAAAGCACATTTTGGTTATGAAGGCGGTTTTTTTAATCGGAAGTGGATATATTATAGGCTATGTTTTAAGTAAAAAAAGTTTCATAATCAACTTTTGTAGCTAAAACGGAGGGTCATAACTTTTTTTTGGGATTTTAAAAATCATATTCCTGGTCAAAACACTCAACTTCATAGTTGTAAAGAGATCCAGTTACTAACTCAATACCATACAAAGATACGAGACTGGCTTTCCGACCTAGCTTTGCCCGTGTAAAATTTTGATTGGTTAATTATAAACATAAGGTTACTGCTCCTCTCCTTTAATTCGTAGCGTGATGTTATATAGTATGTAACATAACATTGCTCAATAAACGAGCTACTTAACTCAAAATATTTTTTCAAATTGGCCGTTAGTTCCTGAGATTAGAAAGTTCAAATATACAAACTTTTTATATATTAATATTTGGATTTAGTAATTAATTAGGAAATATATTTCAAGAAATAAGGACAATCAAACATTTCTAATATTAGTTAGGATTTAATTCGAAACCATATAATTTTCTAATTTTCAAACTTATAACAGTTTTCAGTAGGTAGGTACCTTATACTTAATATTATAAAAATATATGTGTAATTAACGTAAATTGGTGTGAAATGGAATATTAATGATTATTACATCAGTTCTGTTAAAAATCAGTTTTCAAATGGTCACTCTGTAACGGTACTCGATCACGATTCGTTCCGGTGTCGTCTGAACTATTTATGTATCTAGGTACCTACTTCTATTATTTTAAAATATATTTTCTTTGCTAAATATCTAACATTATAAAATGTTTGTTTTATTTTCACGTCAAAACAGAGCAACGGTAATAACGATAATTTGTTGTCACATTTAAAAACTATCCAGCGGGCGAAGCCGGAGCAGAAAGCTAGTACTTATATAATATACTTATAATATATTATTAATCATAAATAACCTACACAGTGTTATAGTTAGTGCAATATCTAACTGTACCTACTTTACATTACAATTAGCAAAAACAAAAAATAGTTTATGAATACTTGTACGATAACTTTCGTTAAATTTCTAGATCGGTCGACTAGGCGTTATCGATCGAGTTTTAAAGATTTTATTTTTATTTTAGAGAGTGTTTATTTAATAGTTACACAATCGTTCAGATTTACGGAGCAATTTCTTTAACAATGTCAAGTGAAATGTAGTGATCGTGAAGTTGATTTGATAATAGCTTTAATATATGGTTTACTTTCTATACCTAAATCTTATTCTTTTAAAATACTTTTAGATATATAAAAAGAACTACAATAAGTAACTATGTTTTATCTATTTTTTAATTTGAATGATTTCGTAAATTTCACGGTTGTTGTGCTATAGAGCTGATGTGGAACGGTCTGCCATTCTTCGTGTTCCCAGCTTCATACAACCTAGTTCCCTTAAAGCTAAAGTAGGTACGTGAAAAAGGCATCCCTACTGGTCGGCCTTAGCGAATGTGACGATTGCGATTCTTGTTGCAGTAGTTCCCTTCTTTAGCACAATATCAGGCGGCAGTAGAATCAAATGTAACTATAGCTCGCTATTTAAAAAAAACTTAAAATGTAACAAGTATTTTCGCTAAAATTTATTTTGAGACAATCGCAATAAATAAAATAAATCAAAAGTTTCGACTCTTGTTTTTAATGATTACTAAAAAGTAATTTAACCTCAGACTTAGACGTTTTAAAACAAAAAGCCTATCTTGTTAGCGCAACTAGTCTCACACAAAAAGCCATTGCCAGAGTTTCATAAGTCTCTCAAATATTTAAATTATATGAAAAATCTACTTATAAAAACTGTTAACAGATTGACAATAGACCGCGAAAGGTGCAGAGTGGTTGCGTTACGTAATTGTGATTTCGCTCCATTTATTTCGTATTTGATCAAACTGGTAATGACATTCTGCTCGCGAATTTAATAAATTAGCAATCGCTTGATTTTTGTACAATTTATCAATCCACATCAAGCCAAATATGTTAATTATGTTCAATTTTAAATATTTTACGCCTATTATTTTTTACTGACAAGAATACGTGATTTATTCACAACTTTCCAATATAAAAAGTACAAATAAAACACGTCTTGTATTCTGAAATCTGTTAAAGACAAGTTGTGAAGCTTTAGGGTACCTAATGTATTGGTCCATTAGGTATTAGTTTGTAGCTTTAAAAATGTAATGTAACAATTCTATTTGTAACTAATATTACAAATATATAACTGTCTGTCTGTCTTTTTTTCACGTCATAAGCAACGGATCGACGTTTTATACACAGACACAGCTGGAAGACTGAAGAGTGATATAGGCTACTTTTTATCCGGGGAAAATATGTGAAGCCGGGGCGGGTCATTGGTTATATACATTACATACATTAAATACATTCAACTTTACTCAACACAAAATCGGCTCCTACAGAGAGTTTTTTATGTAACTTTTTTATATCATACCTGGTGCATAGCCTGTTGTGCAGCTTGAGCGGCGGACTGAGCAGCTCTCTTAGCCTGTTGCAGCTGCATCTCTTCTCCTTGAAGACCTACTTTAGCATCCCTAACTTGTTGTTCCAAGCCGGAGAGGATCACTTGCTTTCCAGCGAGAGCTGCCTGTGCTGTCGCTGATGCCTGCGCAGCGGATTGGGCGAGTGTGTTCTTAGCTACGTACGCGGCTTGGTGGGCGGCGGCGTTTTGGTTTCCTGTTAAAAGACGTGGGTTAGAGAGTAATTAACACATCTTCACGGTCTTTATACCTTGCGGTTTGGCCAGAGACAACAGTAACAGTGTCAACTTTTTGCCAGCTGGCAAATCTGTTGTATCTATTATTTTGGAAGAAGTGCAAAGATGTGTGAATTTCACTTACTTCTCGATCAAATTACTTGTAATCATATAACGTTTTCTAATTACCTAAAGCAGTTTTAGCTTGGTTGGCGGATCCAACAGCAATGGTCCTTAAACCACTTCCCTGACTGTACCCTTTCTTGGCACCACCGCCGTTAGCTGCATTCTGGACGTCCTGTATATACGCGTCATAATGACTGGCAGACTCCGCTGGTTCGTGTGCTTGTACTGCTTGTGGCTGAACTTTGTACTCGTAGTCATATTCTACTCTTTGTGGGGTCGCGTCTCTTGTTGCTGGTGCTGCCGTTACTGCCAATATGCCTGGGGATGAACATTTAAATATGAAATGAGAGGTGAACGTCAGATGGAGTGACGACATCGTAAAGAGATATAGGAGAAGTGGTGCATTACTAGAGAAGTCCTACGTCCAGCACTGGCTGCTGCAGCATATTTTTGTTGTTCTGAAAGCTTTACGGCTTCTTTTTTAATGGAATAGCTCGTGGACATTTTAGAAATGTGACAAGAATTTATGATGAAGAATTTCTTGCATAAAAAATAGCCTATGTCAATCTCCGGCCTTCCAATATCTCCATGTGCAAAGTGACGTTGATCCGTAGCTCTGTTTTGACATGGAAAAAGCACAATCAACCAAACATACTTTCGCATTATTTTGTTATAGTATGTCAATAAAAAGAAAATTAGGTAAATAATACAACAAATTGTACTTTTAGCACCTTTCGATCTTACAATATTCTAATTATCGGCTTAATGCCTTTCTCTCAGTTGGTAATAGTGAAAATATAAAAATAAACCTTTCAGTCGCTGAAAAGTAGTAAATGTTTAGAGGTGTTCGTGTTACACTTAGGTAAGTTCGCTAATCATAAAAATGAATAATTAATATTGATTTCGTAACGTAAGGAAACATTTGTTTGATCGTGTTTACTTGAAATTGTTATCAAACTGTAAATAGAGACAAGTGCATTAGTACAGTTGATGAATAAAATATTAAGTTTTTATTATTGTAATAGACAAGTTTTTTTTTATAACTTCACGGGTTAACCTTACGGCTCACGGAACAATATTACCGGTTCCAGGAGATTATGCCTAACGAGTGGCCAGTTCTGTTGAGATAGATATATTTGGATGGAAAAGCCTCTAACTGTGGTTAATTATTAATTTTATTAACATTAAGAAATTAAAATCTCGATATAATTAATTATTTTAATACCCTACCTATCTCATTTTGAACTGAAACAAGGTTATTTGAAAGTTTTCTCTTTATATCAGATAAGTAAACGTGGGTTATTATGTAACTTTATTATAAGGTCGCGTTATTGTGAAAGTGACAATATGGATTTTTGATCCAGTTTAATATATTGACTTCTGGACCTTGATTTTAATTTTTATTATTTTGGTTACAATTTCTTTTCGAGTTTATTCATTCTCCTACCTCAATACAATTATGAAGCAATCAATTTATATCTTGAAAGGTTATTCGTAATTAATTTTTAAATGTCTATTTATATTTTTTATTATTATTTAAGTTGTTTTTTGGGAGATTTTAACAATATTGTATAAATGTATATATCTATAAATAAATAAATAAATAAAAATCAGAATCTTACGCGATTAGCCAATGACATCTTTAAGGCTTTTGCCCGTGGAAAATTTTGATTTGTTGACGCTCTTTTGGGTCGTAACGTGACAGGCTTTAAACGTAAATCATTTTTAAAATCGGTCTAGTAGTACCTGAAGTTAGCGCGTTCAAACAAATAAACTCCTCAGCTTTAAATATTAATATATGTTACAGATTATATTTAGTTTCATGGAGCTCAATATACAATATATTATATAAACTACGTATGTTAGAGCGTGTATATAATATTTTCCGCGACTGTACATCGCGTGTCACCGGAAGGAACCGACGGCGCGTGTTTTCCGAACCCAGTAGACTATGACGAGATACTTTTACCTATTCTGTCATAGATGAATGGAAATGGAAACAAAATGAGTAACGCACAGTAATTAATATTTTATAGGTTACTAGTGACACGCATAGACTTCGCTCGACTGATGTGGTACATACTGTTCCACTGCCATTTACTTACCATTGGGTTTTACAAATAAAAACTTAAATTTTATAGATATATAATCGGAAAAACTTGTCTAAGAAGCTTTTCTTATAGTTAGTTAGAATAGCCTCAAAATGTCAGTGACTAAATGAGAAAGACTTGAACCTACCGCCAGTGACATGCCGTTAAGTTATCAATAAATTAATAATTTACTATTGAACTACCTAGAGCATGGCAAAAAAAATTAACTAAACGTTTGTCAGTAAATGACACAAGTAAATTTTAACCGTACTATCATACAGTTAAACTTTGAGATTTGAGATTAAGTGAAAATTGTATTGAAATCAAATCAAAGTTGTAAAGAGTGGTATCATGGGTTATTTTGCAAATAATTAATTTGATCTGTTTTTGAGGTTCAATATTTTGGAAACAAAAGGTCTGATATACTATGGAACTATACATTTGCCTGATGTCAAGCGAAATCGGTTATACATAGTTGCTACTCCAGTTTCCTTTCAGGTTCTTATAATTACTGAATATTTTTAGGTAGGTATATGGAACTGCTAAACCTATTTTGGAGCCATTGAATTTGCTTGTCTTGTGAAGTTTTTTATTTTCCGGGAATCGAACAAGCGTTGTTCTGACGTAAAGACAAAGCCATGGTCATCACGCTTGGCAGGCGGGTCGTTGACCGGACGCCGGCTTTACGTGCCCTCCGGAGCACGGGGAGTCGATTAGAGCACATATTCTTAAAGAAAATTGGTGCTTAGCATTTTGGCAGGGGGTAGGATTCGAACCCGGGACCTCCGGTTTCAAGTCCACCGTCCTATCAATTAGGCTATCGACTACCTCATTCATTACACCCTTATTGTCTGAATTTTAATTATATATTGACTTATTTATTTATTAGAAATGGCTTTGTCTGTGAAGTCCACATTATCTCTATTATGGTCTTGAGTTCATACAATAATCCCATATAAAAAGGACTTTCAATTTTTCTCGAATTTTCAACTTTTCTTTCCTTATTCAGACTATTACGGATTTTAAAAAAATTAGCCAAATCGGTGCAGCCGTTCTTAAGTGTTGCCCTTACCAACGAATAGCATTTCATTTTTATTTACCTACATAGATAAATGCATTAATTAATAATTCTCGTAGAACTGTATCTTTGGTCTTTAGATGTGAAAAATAAAATATAATGTATATAATTGGTATTATTACGAGTTGTTTATGATATAAATTAATTTAACAAATTTTCAATTCAGGCAATTTTTTTTGGATATTTTTTGGTTGCAATTTTATTATAATATCTAAGTATGATGAAAAAAAATCACTTACCGACACAAAACAAAGTTGTCTTTAATAACATCATTTTGACTGCAGTCGAACTGTGGGCACAATTATTTATATATTTAGAATATTTAAAAAAACCTATAAGTAATTTTAATCAAATTAAATCACAAATATATTCTTATCAGTCTGACCTTTCAGTACTTTCACAAAGGCTTGTTAATAGTCGGTTTAACCGGTTGGGGATGTAAACCCCGCGGCAGTCGGTGAAGCAATGTGCTCACAAACAGCTTCCACCGCATTTATACCGCTCCAACTTATTTCATAGAATTTGTTCTTTTCAATCAAATATCTCTATAGAGCTGTTTATTAAGTTTCAGATGTAATTCGTAATATATATTTTATCAAAAAACACAATGTTATTTCTATCTATCTATCTATCTATCATCATGCCTTTTATCACAAGAGGGGTTGGCAGAGACAATCGAATGCCATTTGTAACGATCCTGACAGCCTCTTTCGCTTCTTTTATATTCATCATACCTTTCATACACGCTCGGCTATTGTGTGTACTTTTAATATTTCCATCGATCAATACATTTTTGATATGTTAAATAAAAGTCGGTCCTAGGTCGTCCTCTGCCAGCATTTCCTTTCACTTCAGCCATATAAACCTTTTTAGTCAATATTTCATCCTTCATTCTTTCAACGTGTTCAAACCAGCGTAAATTTTCTTCATATTATTTCTACATAGTTCTTGGATGTTTTCTTAATGTAATTACTAATCTATATATTAATATCGTTGCTTTGCTTTCAGAGTTATAATGGTATGGAAACTAGACTATTATATTGCAAATAAGTATCTTATATGAATTGTGTAAATTACTCAAGCGAAGTCGTGAGCAACTAACTAACTACATTTACCTTTACGTTACAACCCGACTGCCCTAGAAAAGGAGGCTAATGCAAGCAAGGGTGCTTAAACATTGTGTAATACTTTCTTATGTGTTTTTTGCTTTTATCCCGTGTGTAATATGTGATTTCTACTATATTGGTGATTTTATACTATTTAATAATGAATCTAAATTAACTATGGTAGGGACTAATTAAGGCAAACTGAAATGAAGGACTGAAGAGGGCGGGGCGGGCAGCTAGGTATATGAAGTGCGCCCGCGCTATGCTTACAGTATAGATGTGTGTGTATGTGTGTGCAACGTGCAGTCAATTTTATATTTTCACAGGTGCCTCACGGTTCCCGGTAACCCTATTATTAGTTCTCATTTAGCCAATAATATTTTTGAGGCTACGTAACAACAACTGGCTATTTTTGTTGAGGTATTTTGAGATCGAAAGGTCTCTTAGTACATATCTATGTTTAAAACTACGTACTTGAATTAGATATTTTTATTTTGTGTAAGTATTTGTGCCTTTATATATTATTTTTACTTTTTTTTTTAAATAATGTGCGTAGTAATGGCTCTATATAATTACCTCTTGTATATCTAACAAAAGGTTCTCCACGTTATTATATCATTTCATGAAAGAAATTCGTGTTTTTCGTTATACAGGACTAAACTTGCATCACTAGATCGTGCTACCTGTTCCCGTCCACTCATAATTATCTTTAACCGACTTCAAAAAAAGGAGGAGGAGGTTCTCAATTCGTCGGAATCTTTTATGTATGTTCCCCGATTACTTGAAGACGTCTGGACCGATTTGGATTTTATTTTTGTTTGAAAAGATATACTTTCCAGATGGTCTCATGGTCATCAGGTCAGGATTTGAATATGGGATTCTGGAGAAATAGAAAACTCTTCAAATTTTATAGGCACTCTTGAAGCGATTTGGGTATTTTTTTATAGTGACTTGTGCATTTGCTTTCGGAAAGCTAACTTTTCGGTGCATAATTTTTGAAGTCGGTACAACATTTTTTAAAAGGCAATTATAGTAGTGGATCGTCCGATCCATCTGTTAGTGAATAGTTGAACTATTTTATTATTTAGTAGCTTTCGAACGTGAACATTTTTGAAGGATTTCTGGTAAAACGTAGCCTATCTCAATCTCCATCTCTATTTTCCCGAATTACACCATCGATTTATCAGTTAAAATATCCTCAGAATCATCGAAAAATTTTAAGCCGATTTGAGAACGTGAATCTTCACTATCAATATTATCATCATCATCACTACATATTACATAACAAAGACCCCTGCCGCGTCTATCTGTACCTTTTTATCTCATAGAAATTGGGCCATTAGTTTTTCAGAAGTTTTGAAAAAACTGACTTTATAAGTCAATTTTTCTTAATATCTCCTACTTACTGATTTTGACGACTTTTAAGGATATAATAATTTATCGACATTATGTCACAGACATATGACGAAAATCGGTTCAGTAGTTTTTCAGAAATTCAGTAATTTGCCTCTGTTTACGGCTGAAAATTATATATCAGCGAAAAGCCTTAGCAACGGTTGCTATTGACACGAAGTTGTCAATTTTCGTATTGACGGTGGTCTAGCGGTTAAAGGTATGGGGTGCATGGATCACATCCTTTTTCCATCAATATTTTTTTATTTGTCTCTCAGGACAGCAAAATCACTTAAAAGAGAATGATAAACCTTTTAAAAAAAGTGTACCGATTTCAACAATTAGCACTGAAAAGTACGAAATAATAAATATTGCGTCGTAGAATTTGAAGACGGTTGGTGCCAAATTAGAAACAACTTAGTTCCCAAATTCACTAATCTTGACAATTCATTAGGAACCTGCATCAGTACATACAAACAAAGATAATATTTAACAGATCTTTATCTTCTTAGATGATTACCTTTAATTTTGTATCCTAATTTGGCACCAACCGTCTTCAAATTCTACCACGAAATATTTATTATTTCTTAATTTTCAGTGCAAATTTTTGAAGTCGGTACACTTTTTAAAAGGTTTATTCAGACAACAATACAGTACGGTATGGTAAGGAATTCTCAGTGCGAAAGTTCGACTTACACTTGACCAACTTCAGAGAGTAAACCACAATGTACAATCAATGACAAAATTGAAACTTGATAACCTTCATCCAAGTTCATATTGTTAAATGAATGTAAATTTAGATGCATTTTATTTATCATATAGATCTTTAAATTAATCGATCTAATTACAGAGATATCTAGAAGGCTTTTCTATACAAATTTTGTAGTACAGGTTTCAGTTGATAATCTTAGATTAACGATAAGTTCGCCACGTGTTTAGGCGGTTAGGGGTCAGTTTTTTATTTTTTTTATAATTTAAAATTTAAAATTTAATACTTCTATCATTATTGTCATACAAATATACGGGAGGAAGTCAGAAGGTACTTTTTGTCTGTAAAGGAGAAAATGGCGAAAATTTGCTGAAACTGAATTTCTTGTATTTTCTTCATCGTGTAGTATAAAATGCGATTCCCAAGTCGTGTGCTTTTAAAGCCCTTGTCTGCGGCTGGAGCCTCAATTAAACCCTTGTTGGTAATCGGTCACTTTCTCCCCTTGGTGAACAATCTAGTGTTGGTCGCTCCTTCAAATATCGCAGCTTGGTATGAACCAAAGTTAAAAATAACGAAGCTACTTTTTAGTTTTGGTTTTTTTTTATTTTAGCTACACCTAAAGTGCGTCGATGGCCAAGTGGTAACGCAACAAATCAGATCTTATAAATGCGATGGTTTGTTTGTTTGTTCTTCTTTGACCCCAAAACGGATCGTCTTGGAGGCCCGGAAAGTGACACAGGCTACTTTTATCCCTAAAATCTTTCGGGATAAATTCTTGTCACATTTTAAAACTTTCACATGCGAATGCGGGGGCAGAAAGTTATTTTTAAAATAAATAATACATTTTGTTCCCTCGCTGTATCGCTATGGCCAATCTTTGTATCAGGAAAATACCTGAATAGGGTTTTATCGTCTAAAAAAAATATATATAAAGATTTTAATCTACACAATTCTTTACTACATCATTTTGTTATATCTGTGAAGGATTAGACAGCATACGCCATGAAAACTCGCTGGGGCTAACATTTTCCCCGACATGATTCACTTATTCATGTTTAATACTCGCATACGCATATCTTGCTATTGAATTAAACCATTTAAACCATAAAAAAGGTCACAGACAGACAGTGATGAAGTGATAGTGAAAAGTGAGTGTCACAGTAATCCTCAATGATGTGTAACATCTAACCGAATTCGATTAACTATCTACCGACTAGTCGGTAAAGCCGGCCACTTTCATAGTCGGCGCCTAGTAGGCAACAATGCGGACTAATCGGCAGGATGGTACAGGAAACGGGAAATAAATGTACTTAAAACCAGTACTTACTTTTTTAGTCAGTTAGTCAGTAGATCCCTAAAATATTTCATGAATTGTAGTAGGTTTAAGTCGATAATAGCATAGATTTTCCATGGAAAATACATTCCATTTTTCATTCATAGTAGTTGGCTATAATTTTCCCTTTAGCTGTCATAGTTGATAACATAATGTTATATTTAGATAATAATTATTATCAAAATTTAATATTACAGATATCTAGGGTCATAAAGCTTATCTAAATATCTAAGGTCGAAAGACGAAACTGAATTATTTTTTATTCAAATTATTTTATTCACGGACAAAATTATATCTGCTTACTCCATCTTTGATACAAACCGTAATTCTATGTTAATATTCAGTTAAAACTGTCTGTGTAATGTAAGCTAACTGCCACTAAACTTTCAAATAAATCTCATGAATTCGTTTTACAATGTTTTCGATATAATAATAAAATCTATACTAATATTATAAAGAGGTTTTGTAAGTTTGTATGTAGAGGGTAATCTCTCAAACTACTGATCCGATTCTGAAAATTCTTTCACTAATAGGAATCTACATTATCATAGGCTATATTTATTTTGTTCGAAAATATCCACGGGCGAAGCCAGTTATAAAATGATTTACGTCTTTACTTACATTGAGAAACATGGCTTAGAGGTTCATAACTGGAAGGGGGTCGGTTCTATTTCAGGCTTTTAAGCTTGATTTAAACAAAAAATTTAAGCCAATGTTAAGAGTACACACAATAACCGAGCATGTAAGAAAGGCATGATGAATGTAAAAGTAGCGAAAGAGGTATGTCAGGATCGTAGCAAATGACATCCGATTGTCTCCGCCTACTCCTTTTGGAATAAAAGGCTCGCAATTTTCACACGAACACTTAAATAATTTCAGTTATCTCTGGAATCTGGAACTACTCAACCGATTTCGATGCGGTTTGGTTTGAGAAATGGTTTTTATTCAATGCGCTCTGAATATTATTTGTTATAAAAATGTACAATAGCAACCAAACCCGGCTTCGCCCGTTTACAACATATTTTCAGCTATAGGTACATAAAAATGCACACACATAAGAGAGTTTTTTTTGTTTGAAGCTACTGGACCAATTCTTTATAAAACTAGCTATTGGCTGTGTGAAGCTGACACCCCCAAATGCGATTTTTCAGTTTTTTTCATCAGATTCGTTAGTCCAGCGTTAGTCCACGTTTGTTCAACAAAATTTTTTTGTCCACCCTTCCAAAAAAAGTTATTTAAAAAAAAAATTATGTGGAAATTGGCACCAGTTAGAAAAATCGCATTGTTGGGGGTGCCAACTTCACACAGCCCTAGCTTTTCCAGATGAATCTTTTATTATTTTAACGCATTTCAAAAAAATCCGTGTAGTATAGACAAATTAAAATTCAAGTGTTAATATTCAAGATGCGTCGGTGGCCGAGTGGTTAAGACGTCTGGTATTAACTAGGCGGACCACGGTTTGATCCCGGCCATGTAACAACTACACTTAGAAGCTTTTCCATCGAAATATACATCAACAGAACTGGCCACTCGTTAGGTATAGCCTCACAAATACCATCGGCTAAAAAAGGAAGACTTGGTCTTCTGCTGGGTACCCTGGGATCGATAACACGGTTCCGGGAGCTGTAGGCAACTCGTGAAAAAAAAATGTATTTCAAGGGACATATCGTGTTATTCGGTCTCAATTGAATTCACAACAAATAACATCCGCGTTTATTATTTATTATTTGTTTTATTGTAAAGTGTTCATTTGTGTGTGGACGTGGCAGGAAGTGTTCAATGATAAAATTATATTAGATCGTATAATTAGTATGCTATTTCTATTTAATATCACACTTTTAACCTAGAAGGGGTAGGCAGAGACAATGGAATTTATGATTTTTAGGGGAACCAAAGGGTAAAAACGGAAACCCTATTACTAAGACTCCGCTGTCCGTCCGTCTGTCACCAGGCTGTATCTCATGAACCGTGATAGTTTGACAGTTGAAATTTTCACAGATGATGTATTTGTGTTGCCGCTATAGCAACAAATACTAAAAAAACAGAATCAAATAAATATTTAAGGGGCTCCCATACAACAAACGTGATTTTTTTGCTCGATATTGATAACGGCAACAGGTAGACGCTTGAAATATCTACAGAAATAATTAAATTAAAATAAAATTAATATTTAAGGGGGCTCCCATACAACTTTTTTTTTTATAGATGATGGTACGGAACCCTTCGTGCGCGAGTCCGACTCACACTTGGCCGGTTTTTTTAGTTCAACCCCCAATAATATTTTTGTGTTCAGTTTACTGGTAAACTTAAAACTGAGTATTGGTTTTCGACGCAATTAATAAAACACATATTGCGGCGTTTTTCAAAATTCAACTCTAAGAGGAGAAAGGAGGTGGCAAAATTTGGGGGAGCTAGTAATAACGTGGGATTTGAATGTTACTCTTTGTTGCTATTGATAGAAAGTGTATATTTGTTTAAAAAACGCATAATCTAAAATGGATGAACCGCTGATTAGCTCAGAAGTTACCTAAAAATGTTAGATAATATACTTAGTTAAGCCATTTAGTTGAAATTGTCAATTTTTTTGAATTTATCTTTCGCGCACCGTTAAATAAACTCATCTATTTTGTAGCAATACTAAATTAACTTCATAAAAAACATAACCCAACTTTTCTGGGGCTGTCGGGTAAAAATGCATGTGCGGTCTGCTTGATCTCTTCCGTTGTTACCGTTATTGTACCCTACAAATGTTTACTATCAAAAAACTTACTGAATTCTTGAAAACTCTTTTTTGATGCATAGAAGGGGCGCATCCAGAGGGTGTGACAAATCATATATATTCTCTTACTACATTTTAAAAATGACAAAATCATTCCTTATACTGATTGACTCTGTGATTACGAAACCGTTAAAAAAGGTTCAGCATGCCATTTGTATGGTGGCTTGCCTCAGTAAAATACAATTAAAATTTAAAATATTTAGATAGGTACTACTATATAGTCCTCCGGCCATTCCCTTCCCATTTTGAAATATAAGATTAGAATTATCCCGAAGTATTTCCGGGATTAAAAATATCCTATGTCATTCTTCGGCTCTCAAACTTATAGCTCTGTGCAAAAAATCAAGTTCATCCGTTGCTCTAGCTAGTGTATGACGGGAAAGAAGGACAAATGCATTTTTATTTGTTCACGGGTTGCTTTACGGCTTCCAAAACCGTGATACCTACCGGTGTAACCAGTGGAATAACAAGTCTCTTATTTTCCATACAAACATATTTTTGCATTTATAGTAGGATATATTTTAGGTGAACAATGAGTTGAGTAGACACTTTGCGAGCGAAAGTTAATTTGGAGCAAGTACACGTTTTTTCCGCACCTTGACCTGACTATTGCGGCTACACGACACATTACAAGTTCATTTTAGGTAAATTGTCTTTACAAATAATCGAAAGCATTCATTTAAAACTAAATTAAATATTTTGTAACAACGGATGCTTGTTGACGAAATATTGTTCCGTAGGGCTCCGAACTTGTTGCAAAAACTAGCAAACAATCGGCCCAGAAGCGCCAGAAGGCCTTGCGAGCTTGCGACGCGACCTAACCCAATGTTCATAGTAAATAGGACTAAAATAAAATGAAATAAGGTTCAGAAGTTATATTTTATTCGACAATTATACCTCAACAGAACTGGTAACGCATTAGGTATAGCCTCACAAATACCATCGGCTATAAAAGAGGGAGAATTGGTCTTTCTATGGGTACCCTGGGACCAAAAACACGGTTTCGAGAGATGTAATGCAACCCGGGGAGAAAAAAAGAAATTCTATTTTATATAGCTCGTCGATAGTGCAGTGGTTAGAGAGCTTTATTTGAAACAGTGTACGAAGAATCGCTAGGTACCTCTTTCTTGCACATAAATAAGTCTATACTTTTACAGCAGGGATCATTATGTTGCTTAATATTGTCAACTCACTAAATGTGGACATGCCAACACACTAATAATTGTACAGATACGAACATCTATCAGATGACTGCCAATCGCAGAACTTAATTCACTAAATTTAAAACAAAAATAAAACTAAAACGAAATGATCTCTGCAGATGACCTAACTCGGAAGTATCTCTAGACAGACAGACAAACAAAACTAACAATTAAAACGTTTTAAGATGTCACGACATTGGAAAGTGACGAAAAATGAAACAATAGTAAGACATCTCCAGACGATTGCATAAATAAAAAAATCTTTTTAGTAAAGATTAATAATAAAAGTGAATGACTTGTCGATTATGGACGGTTAACTCGTGATGATTGACAAAATGGACGTGATCTACTGTTGCAAGTAGTTAGTTCTTTGTAATACTTGCAATATCTGATCCATCGATGTACTAACCTAATTTATATCGTTGCTCTAGAATTCTAGATAGGCACTGTCCACGACTTCGTCTGTGTTATTTCGATATTACCGCTTTTTATTTATATATAATAATAATGAAACAAAGAGCAAATTTTAATTATAAACACACAGTACCTATTAGGTAATTTGAATAGTATTTATAAGGATGTGTATGACAAGCCTATCCTAATTGAAAAAAAATATCGGGGGGAAAACCGAATTATTTACTACAGGCAGCTATAAAGTAATTTACAATCAATTGTATTAGATAATGATTTAGAACTTCTGCTTGATTAAATTTAACAATTTGATGTTGTTAAAGTGATAAATGGTCACGAATTATGATGAGTAGGTACCTAAATAAAAATATTCGTATCTAAAAATACATCAAGAGAGCCAAAAATATATCATTGGCCAAGAAGGAAGTTTTGTTATACTTTGAATTTGGGGCCGGTAACACAGTAGATATGACTTGGGGGAGAGTTAATGATTCTTCTAAATTTACCTACGGCTGTGCGTAATGAAGTGGATCCTAAGCTATTTAATAATCTCACGACACGACCGACGCATGTAAGTAACTTCTGTATATTGTACGTTAATAAAAGTCACGCCTGTTTCCCAAAGAGACCACTTGCTACGATCCTGACATATCTCTTTCGCTTCATTCACTCTCATCATTATTTTTATGCATAGGTACTCATCTGTTTAGGGTACTTCTGATTTGATTGGCAGACATACGCCAAGGTCTTACACTCGCCTCATAATATTTCTTTCGTAAGGTAATCTTCTTGCATCCATCCTTTCCACATGCCCAAATCATCTTGGCATTCCATTCTCAATTTTAGTCACATCTCCACATAGCTCTTATTGCACTATTTCTTATTTTATCTTTCAATCTGTCTGGTATTAACTAGGCCAGACCCCGGGTTCGATCCCGGATCCCGGCCATGTACCAATGAGTTTTAAAAATAATAATTATACACTTAGATTTCCATTTCCATCTAAATATATCTCAACAGAACTAGCCACTCGTTAGGTATAGCCTAACAAATACCATCGGCTAAACGAGAGTGACTTGGTCTTCCGCTGGGTACTCTAGAACCGTAACACGGTATCGGGAGCTGTAAGGCAACCTGTGAAAAAAAGAAAAAAAAAATCTTTCAACACCACACTTATTTTTCAATGCTGTCATTTCTATTGCTTTGGTGTTTCTTCTGCCATACCCAACTTTCACTACCATACATAAGTGTCGGCACTACTTAGCACTCCTCCGTGCACAACCAGTCGTAGTGCCCCATCATCTCTATTTCCTTCATACTTAAACATCTATAGAAGACAAGTCCCCAGCTCGTCTCCTTGCTGTGACAGAACGGGAGTCAGGATACTGGCTTCAATCTATTCCAAATTCTAAAATTGGTACTCAATTAGATAACATTACTTTTCGTCTTTCTGTGTGCTTACGACTCGGTATCAAAATTAATGAACCCCATCAATGTCGCTGCGGTCAAAATGTCGATTCTCTAGGACATCACGGACTATCATGTACGAAAATTGCTGGTAGAATACCACGCCACCCCAGTCTTAATGATGTCATCCGTAGGGCTCTTGCCACTGTCCACGTGCCAGCTATATTAGAGCTGCCTGGTATGGCACGTAATGATGGAAAAAGGCCCGACGGTATGACACCCGTGCCCTGGACGCAGGGAAGACCGTTAGTGTGGGACACTACCTGTGTCGATACATTGGCGGCTTCTCACGTCCAGGCTACATCTAATAATGCTGGTGCAGCAGCAACAAAAGCTGAAAACCTTGCATAAGATTACTTATTTGCACCGCTTGGGGTTGAAACCATGGGTCCGTGGGGCCTCGGAGCAAAGAAATTATATAAGGAACTACCATCTCGTCTAATCGACATTTCAGGTGACAAGAGGGCTGGAGCATACCGTGGGCAACGTATTAGCATAGCTATACAGCGAGGAAACGCTGCTAGCCTTCTTGGCACTTTGCCGCAGGACAGTGATTTCGAGAAGGTTTTCTACTTATGAGTATGTATCACTACATATTCATGATTAGAGAGCCACTCATGGGGTTCCCTGTGTTTAATTTTAAATTTTTATTATATTTAAACTTTGTGTGTTTATACTAATAATATTATAAAGAGGAAACATTTGTAAGTTTGTTTGTAATGAATAGGCTCAGAAACTACTGAGCTGATTTTAAAAATTCTTTCACCATTAGAAAGCTACATTCTTCGTGAGTGACATAGGCTATATACTATCACGGCATGACGACGGGAACGGGGTGGGCAGAGGTGAACATGACAAAAGCTATGTACGAAGTGTATGTTTGCCAACATTCTGAAATAGACACGTACGAAGTCGTGGGAAACAGGGTAGGGGTAGGGGTAGGGGTAGGGGTAGGGGTAGGGGTAGGGGTAGGGGCAGGGGTAGGGGTAGGGGTAGGGGTAGGGGCAGGGGTAGGGACAGGGCTAGGGGTAGAGGTAGGGGTAGGGGTAGGGATCGGGGTAGGGGTAGTGCAGGCAAGCCATTATCTATGAGTGCTGTAGGGTATATTTTATTTTGTTCGCAAATATCCACGGGCGAAGCCGGGGGCGGAATGCTAGTAGATATATATAATTTAAAATCTTATGGTCTTATTATTAAATAAGTGTACATTTATTATCCTTATTCTACTCTTTCTTTATTTATTTACTTAATTTTTTTGTAGTTGTTGTTTTATTTTTTTTTGCAGAATTTTATTTTGATTAACTCTTTCTTTATGAGTTATTTATTGGATAAATTATTTTCGTTTCCTAAAAAATTGAGGATTTACTTAAAATGTTGCTTTCGAATCATTCATTGGCCAAATAAAATAGATTATCTAAATCTGCTTATTTACGACCAATATTACATTCATTGCTCTAGTATCTTGAGTGATATTAAATTTTATAATGCGTGAGATAAAATAGTTTATAAAAGTAGATAACTTTTTGGCAAATTGGGTTAGTTCTGTCTGTGTTCCAAAGTTTTCAAAATGCGTGCCGTTGTGTTGTTAGCTCTTGTACTGTGTGCAGGTGAATATTTTCAAAGAATCAATTTAGGGATCCGTAGTTCAATTGTAAAGCTGAAATAGAGCCATGAACCTAAGCAGTTTATAGCGAAGCTACATGCGTTGTTTGAAACCGGAAGATTTAGGAAAAAATAAGTTAAATTTCTTAGTCACCAAAAACGGACAAAACAGAATTTAATGAGAGTGCAATAATGAAGGAGAATTGTAAAGTTGCTCATGATACAGAGAATACCCTAATGAAAAACCGTGTCACCAATTCACTGACCCTAGAGTAGCCAACGGAACGGAAGACAAGTCTACCTCATTTAGCCTATATAATTTTTGAAGTTATAGCTAAAGTGTGGTCAAATCTGTTGAGGTATTTTTTAATTTTGTGTAAAAGTGCAACTGTAATTTTACAATTTTGTTCCAGGGTCCCAAACCCTAGCATTCAGCCGATCAGGCCGCATTGTCGGTGGGGAATCAACAACGGTGGAGCAATATCCATCCATCGTGCAAGTTGAATTTAGGAACACATTCTCAGGAATTTGGTCTCAGTCTTGTGCTGGTACTATTCTTACATCTAGGTGGTTCGTGTCAGCTGCACATTGCTTCGATGGATTGTGCGTATTTAACCAATTTATCTTCCTACTCCTCAATTTTTAAAACTTTGTTTCAACCAATCTTATACTACAATTAATAAATCCTGAATCTTGTTCAAATTAATCGTAACCCGATATTTAGACCTATAGCTACGTGGCGCAAGACTCGCATTCAAAGTTGAACGCAAATGCAGCAAACATTCGTCCTCCCTCATGTACATATAAGTAAATATAGCAATATGAATCAGCCAAAATTTTTTTTCCAGATTATACTCTCCGGATAATCGCCGTATCCGTGCAGGAGCTACCTTGAGGAATGTCGGTGGAGTCATATCTAATGTTGTTCGTGAATTCAACCACCATGATTACGGAACCCGCGGGAATGATGGTGACATAACAGTAGTCCTTATCGAGACCCCCTTGGTTTGGACGCCAGTGGTACAGGCAGGATTAATCTTGGCACAAGGGGAAGCCATTCCTGATAATCTACCCGTTGTTCATGCAGGATGGGGTGCTACAACGGTTAGTAGAAATACATGTATACTATAGGGATGCCCTGTGTTTGCCGAGCGTTCTAAAGATTTGCGAAAGGTTTTGGACCCTTCCAGAAAATGGCCCTTCGAAAATTTGTTACCTTTTTTAGATGGGGAAATCTTCATGGATACTGAATCACTCCCAGGGGCAGGAAACCGACTCGGCGTGACTTTCCGCCGGTTGGCCCCATCTCGTGCCAACTACAACTGACAAAAGCGCAGCAGGGAATACCACTACTTCACCTTCTACTTTGGTCCCTGTAAAGCATCCTCATCCTTAGCAATCCGCATCCGCAATGGATTCTGCGGGGGAGCCCATAGCCTATGCAGAGCGGCCAACTCCACCCGGGCTCCAATGTGTACCCCCCAGAGGGAAATTAGGCATAAGGATACACTTTTTTTTTTAATTTCAGGAAGGAGGTTCCACGTCTTCCGATCTACAAGACGTTACAATATACACAGTAAACAATGACTTCTGCCGGGATGTTTATGCCTCAGCCAATTTGATCGTCACAGAAAACATGATATGCGCTGGAGTTTGGGGTGAAGGTGGAAAAGACGCTTGTCAGGGTGATTCTGGAGGTCCCTTGTATTACGATAATATAACCATTGGGGTCGTTTCTTGGGGTATCGGATGTGCTAGAGCTGATTACCCTGGTGTTAGTACAAGTGTTGCTTCTTACACTAATTGGATAATAGGCACTGTTAATCAAAACAGTTGATTTGTGTATTAAATGTATTTAAATGTATTTGTCATATTATGTATTTATTTTTATCTTACATTTTTGATATAGGTACCCAATAACCCATCCAAAATGCAATAACATTTAATTAACAATACTTATTTGTTCAACAAGTGAGCAAAGTTATTTTTTGCTGAGAGTGCTGACTTTAAATCACGAACTAGCGAAGTAGTCTAGAATTGAATCACGAGCGTATATAGCGAGTGATTCTAATATATATTACTGAGCACAGTGGGTGATTTAAAAGCACGAGACATAAAAAAAATTGCTCTCGTGTGAAACATACAACTTTTCACCTCTACCCTCTGTGCCTCTACCAGCGAGAAAAGTGTTATATGTAAGAAAAACAATTAGGACAATAATTATTTAACAATATGTTTACAATATGCTAACAAACCCTCATTAAACATAAAAAATTAACAATATTAATTACAATAAATAATATTATTAGATATTTTACACGTAACTTTACTGGTAAAAAGCTAAAGTCAGCATTGAAAACTTGTTCTCTCAACTCTTTTGGAGTTAGAGTTAGACAACTATCTTTATCGCTGGACGCACTCATTTTTAGGGTTCCCGTACCCAAAGGATAAAAAAAACGGAAACCCTGTTACTAAGGCTCCGCTGTCCGTCCGTCTGTCTGTCACCAGGCTGTATCTCATGAACCATGATAGTTAGACACAATGAGGATACCTCAATGGTTAGACAGTTGAAATTTTCACAGATGTTGTATTTCTGTTGCCGCTATAATAACAAACACTAAAAAACAGAATAAAATAAATATTTAAGGGGGCTCCCATACAACAAAGGTGACTTTTTTGCTCGTTTTTGTTCGATATTAATAACGGCAACAGGTAGACGCTTGAAATATTCACAGAATATTTAGTTATATACCTATTCACTTTAAAAATAAATAATTAAATTAAAATGAAATTATTATTTAAGGGGGGCTCCCATACAAAAAACGTGTGGTTTTTTTTGCCGTTTTTATAGATAATGATACGGAACCCTTCGATATTGCCTTCGGAAACTGCACTGCTTGACATTTTTATGAAAATCAAACATGATATTTTTAAATAAGAGATATTAAAAAGGCAATAGTACATCTAATATATAAAATTCTCCTGTCACAATGTTCGTTCCCATACTCCTCCGAAACGGCTTGACCGATCCTTATGAAATTTTGTATGCATATTCAGTAAGTCTGAGAATCGGCTACTATCTATTTTTCAAACCCCTAAGTGATAAGGGTAGGTGTAGGGGTAGGTGTAGGGGTAGGTGCAGGGGTAGGGGTAGGGGTAGGGGTAGGGGTAGGGGTAGGGGTAGGGGTAGGGGAAGGGGTAGGGGTAGGGGTAGGGGTAGGGGTAGGGGTAGGGGTAGGGGTAGGGGTAGGGGTAGCTGTAGGGGTAGTGGTAGGGTAGGGGTAGGGGTAGGGATAGGTAGGAGTAGTGCAAGCAAGCCAACGTTTGGGCAGGACAACGTCTGCCGGGTCCGCTAGTTTTATCTATAAATTTAAATTTCAAAAAATACAGAATTTTGTGCCTATTGCTAGGCCAATGAGTTTCTGAACGAACCATCGCCTAGTTTATTTTTTCAACGCCGAGTAATCCAAAAGTAAATCACTTTTTTTACGCACCAAAAGCGCCCTTTTCGTGGAGAGGTGAAAAATATATAGCAGTGCCAGTTGCCACCAAACTTTGCTTTTCTGACAGGCGCAACATGATTTTGACAGTTAGGGACAGTTTAACTTAGGTATTTTATTTAAAATCGCGGCACCAATGGCAAAATGGTCGTGTACTGTCTTTACCCGTCCCAGCAAGTTACTCAGACATTCTAGTGTTGGACATTCTGAAGCCGGGCATTCCTTGACTCTCCATCGGTGCGGACCTGTCGTTTTTGGCCTTCGAGTCGAACGAACGATGTCGCGGTCATAAATATGCTAACCCAGCAGGTGAGGCAAGTGACCGAAAAACGACAACCTACTAGCGGTTCGACGGACACTGAGATTCTGATGTTTACATCAACTCAACCTTCGGTTACGGATAATCAGGCGCCTAGGCGGCTTGCCTCTTCCCTCCCCGACATTTTCGTTCGGGTTACGGAAAAGTTAGTCATCAAAATCCAATTTATAATGAAATTTTTCAGAAAACCTGATCTATTTACGAAACTGAAAGAAAATTAGATTGATTTTATGGATATGACAAATATTTTTATTGTTTTAAAAATATGATTAGAAACATTTTACTCGATAGAAAAAAAATCCTAAATACACCTCTGAAAACTTTATTTATCAAATTTTATGGCTATAATATTATAGATGGTGTCATTACAAAAATTAATATGAAATTAATATCTTTCATTGTAAAATTATTTTTCTATGTTGTAGGCTTTGATTATATACACTCTAGATAGAGCAAAAGCGGCGCGACCGCGTCGAAAAAAATGTAGTGTAAAAGTTACCTGACTTGAACTTTACCACCGCTCAGTACCGATTGAGTAATCGTGTCTGACAGTTGTGCTAAGTGTTAAAATTTTGTGCCTCAAAATGGCGTCTTGCGTTATAAAAGTGTGCCGAAATTATAGAGGACTTTTGAAAACAACTACTTCAATCGTCTACCATCGGTAAGTAAGTCATATAATATTATATTTCTCAAAAATAACACGTGTACTAAAAAATAATATTTAAGTCTTAAAATCAGCCACTTAGAACGATGTTGCAAGCTTTTGAAATTAAAATTCCCAAATGAACGTCAAATTAATTTACCTATATTGTAAATAAAAAATTAAGTTCTCTCACGCCTGTAATACCATATATAGGGGTAGCTGCCACTGTGTGGTATAAGACCGGTTTTATCAATACGGATGTCGTACATTGTCGCCCCCCTTCATACAAAATTTTTCGAACAATTTTTTTTCTTTTCCCGTATGAACTGAGATTTTAATGCGGTCGCCCCCCCCCCCCCCTCCTATTCTAAATCTGACCTTTTCTGTTCTCCCAGGGGTCATAAAAACTTTTGGTATGGTCATATAAAGGGCGCTGAGTACCAGAAAAATCCGAAACCCCCCTCCCCCTTTCTTTTTATTGACCCTCGTATCTGGGAAACTACAAATCGGAGGGAGTTCATGCCGGAACTAATGATGATCAGGACCTCCTCCTATTACAGAATCCATCCAAAAAGTGTCGTTAATACATTTTTTTTTATACATTGTCGCCCCCTACATACAAATTTTTTTGAACTAGTTTTTCTTTTCTCGTATGAGATTTGAATGCGACCCCCTCCCCTGTCCCGCAGCCTTTTATTTGAATACTGTCCATTTTTCCCTTCGCCCCTCCCCCCCAACTTTCACTTTTCATAAGATACAAATTTTCATACCTGTCGCCCCCTACATTTTTTATAAATTTAATAATTTATTATTTTCAGAATACCTAATGATCCGATTATTAGTGCTCGGTGGATTAATATTATAAGAAAAAGCCGGGGTGAAGATACCAGCCGAGTTAGCATACATTTTGACAGCGACACTTTCGTTTCGGTCGAATGGCCTTGAACAGGCCAAAACGTTCATGTCAAACAAGGACCGGCCAGAGATAGCCCGGACCGGGCATGCCCTGCACAAGAATGCCGAGCAATTTGCTTGGCCGGACACAGAATTTTCCCGCACATTGTTGGGCCGGACCTCTCGGCCCCGGGCTATCTCTGGCCGGTCCTTGTTGGACATGAACGTTTTGGCCTGTTCAAGGCCATTCGACCGAAACGAAAGTGTCGCTGTCAAAATGTATGCTAACCCCACTGGCAACCAACTGAATCAACAGTAGTATGTTCTGATCATTTTAGAACAAAATATTTGTATTATGTAAATTGTAATAATAATACACGTATAAAATATAAATAAAACATAGCCAAGTAATATTTTTATAATTTCATTATGTTTCATGTGTATCATTTTTTTAATAAAAATAATTATTTTTTTGTTTCGTTAAAAATGTGTTTAACCTAGAAATTCACATTATTATCCACACTACTCCTAATTTAATAAAAACATCACGTTGAAAAAATTCAATAAAACCTTAAATAAAAATTCCCATATTTATGAAGAATAGTCAAAAGTTGGTAACACCGCGCGTTCATATAACAATAGCAGTTCTCCTTACTTGTGTGCGTAATTACGCACACTATTGGATTCACACCTGGCCTACTGTTTTTGTTGCGTTTGTAAGGTTGTAGGTACTTATAAGTTTTTTAAAAAAAATTGCGTTTTATTATCGCTTAGACTCACGTGCCTACTGTTTCTATCAAATTCTAGATAAATGGGTTCTGCTTTTTCATCACTCATTTTCCAATCGACCACTTCTCCCGAGCAAGCACGTAGCCAGGATTTTCCGTCGGGGGGTGTCCAACCACCAACCAAGCCATTATTTAAAAAAAAATAAAACAAAGTACGAATTTACCTTTTATTACTTCTTTTCTGCAATAGGTCAATATCCTAGATCGCTTGACTCGACCTCATTAGCTCAGTTAAACTGATAGTAGGTAATTACCTACTTTTTAAAATTCCCAATTTCAAAAAGTGTCGGTGACGGATTTTGGGGGGGGGGGTCCGGACCCACTGGACCCTCCCCCTGGCTACGTGCTTGCTCCCGAGGGGTAGTCGCTCCGTGTCTCTCCGCCTACGCCAAGAGGTTAACCTCAGTGCAAAGGCGAGCCCTGCGGGCTCGCAAGAATCGTCACTCACAGACTTGAATGATGAAAAATCAGCCATGTCAATCTTTCCTTTCAAAACATGACATGTTTTGCAAATTGCATGTGAGGTTGTAAATTTATAGGAAAATGTCTTTAATTAAAAAGAAACGCCATGTCTCCAAGAAAAATAAGAAAGACTGGCGCAAACATTGCGACATCACCGATGTTGAACAGTTTTTAGACGATCAACGATTGGACGAACGTTTGGGGTGAGGTTATGTTTTGAATATCTTTCTTTATATCTTCATGAGTGCCTTGGGCTCCCGGAATCGTATTATCGGCTCCAAGGTTCCAAACGGAAGACAGATGTATTAAAATTTTGCATAATACATGCTTTTTTGAAGATTTAAATAGACTACACTGATGAACAATAAATGATGAAAAGTAATATAAGTCATATGGTTACAAACCAATGCTACTATAGTTGCTATAAATAAATATAGAAATACAAATCACACTGTTAAATATCTCAAAAGTTAACATTTATTACTTGTCACCATTACCTTCTTATGAAGAACCCAGTAATAGTTATTTAGCTCCCTTCAGCTTCAAGTCAAAAGCTCTACCAATTGCACTTTCACCTCCTTTTTTAACTGGTACTTATTTTTAATTTCAGTAACATCTCTACGAAGCCTGACAGCGAGTTATTTGTCATAGATACAGCTGGCACAGACACCGAAGTCAAAGTTGATGAGAAACCACTTATAACTAACAAACTTCGTAAAAGAGGCTTGCTGAGTGATGTGCCAAAATGTTTTGAAGTTCTCTTGTCTTCATCAAAGGTAATTTATTGGGTGTTGGTTACTCAGTCATGTTGTAATGACTAAACATATTTGTATGTTTGATACATATATATAAAATCCTGAAAAAGTGCTGAAAGTTGTGTATACCTACATACTGGAGACTAAGATAACATGGGAAGAATATTATTAGGGAAGTTAAATAGAAATTGGTAAATAGTAAAAACTAAGCACCTATTTTATGTACCTACTTCTGTTTAAGAAGTGATTACTCTCAACCAGACTGCCACTGCCAAAAGAAAAGTGACATCTGTTCATTTAATTTAAGATACAAAAACGACTTGATTCTCCCATTATTTAAAAAAAAAACTGTATAGGAATTGCTGTTACGCTTTATAATAAACTGCCAAAGGACATTAAAATATTGAGCAAATAATATAAAGTTTAAGCGATTTTTGCATGAATGGCTGGTGGGACATTGTTTCTACACTGTGAAAGAATAATTTTAGAATAATAATACAGCTAAGAATGCTATAGAATACTTGTGCTTTAGAATATAATGTAATATAATTAATTATAATATGATGTATTGTAGATGTAAAATTGCAAAAAATGGGTTATTTCATGCAAAATAATAAATTTGGTAATACCTGAGATTAGCATGTTCAAATATACAAACAAACTTTCAATTTTATTTATTCAGATTTATTAACTAATTAATAATGATTGATTTTTTCATTCAGGTACAAGACCCAAACGCAAAGAGGAATCATGTCAATCCAGTGGGTTATGGGAAAACAGCTCTCAGCAAGATCAGTAATGAGAGGAAACTGAAGAATGGAGCTTTTGAGAAGAGACTCGAGTTGGCAAAGAAGAATAGGAAGATGGCACTTGACAAGAAGAGGAAAATGAAAAATAGCAGACACAACTTTAGTGTTGATATATGGGGGGAGAACTGTAAGAATATTTAGCTACCCTTATTAGATTTCCACTCTAGTTTCACCCTTGGATCTTTTAAATGGAAAACTCTATTAGCAATTTTGGTATAAACCAACTGTTGTTTTTATCAAACAAAATAAAATTTAGCTATAATATTCAGGTATAATGTAGCTTCGTACCAGTGAAAGAATTTTTAGAATCAGTTCAGTAGTTTCAGAGATTACCCCCTACATCCAGACTTACAATCTTTACCTCTTTATATTATTAGTATAGATGAGATTAAATATGGCGTCGGTTTAACATATCTTGAAGATTAAGGTAAAAACCTTGAAATTCTGAATTATAATTCAAGTGTATACTATACTATTGTTTCTTTTAACTGGGGACTTCAGATCTTTTTTTCATCTAAATAGGTATACCTCAACAGAATTGGGTAAGGTAACCTGTGTAGGATATTCATTATCATATTTCCTTTTTTTAATTTTCTAGCCCTGGAAGCTAAGGGTATCCCAGAGACGCTCCAAGACGAGTTCGTGTCAACTGACGCTCAGCTACACAATGTACTGCCAGTCAAACGGTTGAGAACGAAGCCGCCGTTAGCCATGAAGTTGCAGACCACACCAGCCGTGACCTTACCACATCCTGGAGTCAGCTATAACCCCAGTTTTAAGGTAAAACTATAGACAGGTATTTTTTATTTAAAATGAGTTCTATAGGACTTGTGCTTTGCACATATGTATTTATAAAAAAAAACAATTTTCCCGTCGCGAAAAATAGCCTAAGTCAAGTCTATAGCCCTCTTCTGTGCAAAAACTAAGGTTTACCCGTTATAATATTAGTTATGATATAGAGCGCTAGTAGGTAAATATATCAAATGACCAGAGTTCAAATCTTAATTGTGCCAAAAATGTATCAATTTCTCGTGCTTCGGAGGGTATGTGTAGCCGGTGTCCGCATTTCTAGAAATAACAGATACTTTAAGGAAGTGGCACATCTAAGGTCATTAATTCCAGCAACAGGCTTGCCACCTGTTCTATTTAATATGGTCAACTGGCTAAAAGTGGACACTGGTGTAGGCTGTGAAATTGTGTCTGTTTATTTTTTTCTTTATCAATTAATGATGTAGTATGTATTTTTTTTCTAATCAGGAGCACCAAGAACTTCTACAAGAGGTAGTGCAGACAGAAGAGAAAATGATCAAGAAAGAACAACACCTGCACAGAGTCACCACGCGCATGTTCAGTAAACTTACACCAGCCCAGAGAGAGGTCAGTTTAGTTAGAGTATATTTATTATGCTAGCCTTCTGTCCCGGCTTCGCCCATGGAACATTTTGTATTGTGACTATCATAGTTATGGACGACTAATCGGCCCCAAAATGACCGACTACTTCCCGACTATTCGGTTGATAGATCCCCTTAACAAGTATTGATTAGATTCTACGTCATGTCATGACGACCAATACACGGGTCCCGCCGTGACATGATGGGGAATCCAGTTTAATCCCGTCCTCGCTGTGATAGTTGTGATTAATAGGACATAAAGAACAATAAAACACTGGACATTGGCAGAATGGACAAAATTTCATTTTTTTAATCACCCATTTTTATTACTTTAATTAAAAATATATTAAAAAATAAGTTACACGTATTTTTATATTTTATTTTTGGTTGAGTTTTTATATTTTTAATTTAATTATGATTTTTTATAAATTCTGAGGACTTATAAACTAAAAACCTTAGCTAGGACTAAAATTAAGAAATATAAACTGTCACCCAAAGAAAGTGACAGAGAGTGTCAGTCAAGCCACAGAGTATACGTTATAGAAATGCAAAGAGTATAATATACCGTGTTCCAAATAGGTGTTGCCGTAGCCGGAACTCAAATCGCCTACAATATTATTTATAATGTATATAATAATACTAGCTTTTGTCCGCGGTTTCACTCGTAAATATATTTCCTGATTCGAAACTAGCAAATCTTCAAAAAATATATTATATAAAAGAAGTATTTTTATAATTATATTTAAAGAATAATTATTAATTTAGCTTCAAATGGAATAAAAATGGGTAAAATTAATAGAAGGCAACACCTGAGTTCAATAACTAACAACTCTGCCAACAGACATTAGTATTTTTAAATTAGAGGGTTAGCACAGATTAAGGCCCCTATTAATCCTTATTTTTCAATATTTCAGTATTTTTAAAATAACTCGAAAATTAAAGGATATAAAAAATAAAAAATGTAATCTCCAAACGGTTTTCGAATTTTGGTACATTACGAAAAATGAAATGTTGTCCATTGCGACGATAAGTTGCAGTGTTGCCATATATCAAAAGAAAAAGAAGTATTGGTTAGTTGAGAATTTGAGATTATTTAAGACTGGTTCATTTGGTGCTTTCTTAAAAAAGTAGAATATAATAGTAAGTATGGTACCATTTATTACCCGTTTCCTGTACCATCAATAAACGGCTTTACCGACTAGTTGGTAGATCCCTAATAGGATCTAATTATATAATTAGAACCTTAGAATCATCAGGTCTGACAAGGCGCTAGTTTTCAGAATATATTTGAATTAAAATAAGTAAGCACTGCACATCGAATGTCAAAAACTCAACTTATTTGGCGAGAATTATACTATGTTAGATAGACTAGATCCGTGGGGTTCAAATCAAATGCAAAAAAAAATATTAAAGAAATATATCATCTGGTGACAAAAAGGCTAGCTCCATTCTCGCTCAAAGAATAAGCATCGCGATTCAGCAGGGAAATGCAGCCAGTATTCTTGCCACTATTCCACGTGGACCTGGTTTATTTAATTATATTTGATTTTTGAAGTTTTTTTTATATAAGTAGTTCTAATCTAATAAACCGTGATAATTGGTAATTTCAGGAACAACGGCGAGTCGAGATGAACGCTGGTATGGATACTGAGGAGAAAAACCAGGAACAAGATGAGGGCAGTGATAATGAATATAGAGCAATCAATCCACCTGTTCAGGTAATACGCGCATTTTTTATTTTACGCATAATAGCAAAACTAATTAACAATGTTGTAACTTCAGAATGTAACATAAATGACGACTCAGGCAGAAGTTTGATATTTTATTTGTTATCGTGTTTTTAACTTTTGAAATAGTATAAAATAGAAATAAAACTAAATTAAAACTACCTACATAATTTTCTTTCCATAAAACTATAAAACCAAGTATCTGATTTGGACAGACAATTTCAGTCGAGATTGATATTTAATGGTTGCCAACAACAAAATGTTGAAATAGGCCACTATTCCAAAACATATTTTATTATAAAGTTAAACTAATACAGGACATTTTTTTTAACTTCTACACCATATACAATACATATACTGTTCTGCATAATATAATCATTGTACAAAAACAATTTAGAGATCTTTTATTTCACTAATGACAATGACAACTGCCAAATTCTACCGTTTTGTCGCTACGGACATTGAAATCTGTCACTTCCATACATTTTTATGATATTTTTATATGATATTTTTCGTGATATTACACGAAATTATGTGTGTATAATTGTATTGTATATATCACTATTAACAATCAATTAATTGAATCTAATATAAAGGTTCATGATTTGGCCCCAGTTCAGTTCAGATTCTAAATGAAATTTGACCAAATTGTAGAATAAGAAGAAGGACCATAAAGCTAGGAGGAAACAGAAGGAGAGGCTCGCAGAAATCGAGAGGTTGAAACGGGAGAAAATTAACAAGAAGAAAAATGCTGACTTATACAGGTAATAGACATGTTCTATTCTAAAGTGTACTTTTTTACTGCCTTATTTGGTTAACAAACTTTGCAAGTCTTTTATTGTAAAAGTTTTAAATATGAGTTTAAAAAATATTATTATTAGTTCAGCAAAATGTAAAGAAGGTTAAAATTAAATGTCAATTTATTAAAAAAAAACATTGTTTACCAAATAAGACGAGTCAAAAAAATACACTTTATAGATATGTATGAAGCAGAGTGACGTGACATCTCACTGGCGTGCTACTATACTAAATTCAACCATTTATTTTACTTTTGACGCATATAAAGTTCCATAACTATTGACAAGCAACCATAGACAAAAAAAATGTGAAGCGACGTGCTCTTTAGCTCCGATATTTATCGATCCCACAGATTATGTAACGAAGATTATTCAGTAAAATAAATGGTAGGATTCTAACAAGACATTTGTAGCAACCAAGGAGGTTAAATACATACATTTACATAAATCTATGCTATGTCATATACATTGGTCCATTCTCACGTCATTTAGGTGGACACCATTCTAGATATAATAACAATATCTATCTATCATCACACCTTTTATACCCAAGAGGGGTAGGCAGAGAGAATCTAATGCAATTTGCTACGATCCTGACATGCCTCTATCGCTTCTTTCATACTGCATGCTCGGGGATTGTGTGTACTTCAAAATAAGAACCTAGGTTGTCCTCTGTCAGCATTTTTACTTTTAACAATTTTAAAAACAATTATCCTTCGCTTCTTCCATATAAACCTTTTTAGTCAATCTTTTATCCTTCAGTCTTCATATTAGTTACAACATCATCTTCACTCCGCATTCTTCTCTAACGATATCGTTCCGAATGCGGTCTTACATTACACATTCTACGTAATGAAATGACCGCATTTCCACTGCATTTACTTTGCTTCTTATTCCATACCTAAGTCTCGCTTCCATACGTAAGTCATGTAACTAAAACAGCATTTTGTATATTAATTTTACTTTTAGTTATTTTCTGTATATTTTTGCATTATGGTCTAACCAAAGATATAGTATGCTGGCGCCCAACATATTGATATTGTCGCGATTAGGATTAGACCAAAAAATTAATACATCAATATGTAATTCTGTGGATTTTTCATCTTAGATGACTTGCATACAGGCACTGCACACGTAACCATAATTAATCACGTCTACTAAACACTAAAATATACTTTTAAACATGATATTTTACAAAAATCAGCGAAATTACGACTGACGCTAGGCTGTTACAGGCTGTTAGAGTTATTAAAAAACTGTCTCGTCTATCTGTTTCGCTTTAACATACGCATATCTATGCATTGTATCCCACTTTTACTCTCCTTTAAATTTAATTAATCGTAATAATAAATAATCTTATTTCAGACTTCGCAAGCTCCAATCGAGTATAGACAAGAAAGAGGTGCGTGAAACTGAACAACGCACGTTGAGAGTCAAAAAGCGGTCGGAGAAAGAGACGACTGCCACCCCGGCTCTGTCCTCGCATAAGGTGTCTAAAGTGGAACCTGATTTTGTGGAGCCGGCCACCCTTAGTGGGGACTTGAGGAATATTAGGACTACCAGTAAGTTATTTTTACCTTACGGCTAAAAATTATTATTTTTGCGGTTATCTAACGAGCTCTGAAAAGGCATCTATATGCTTGCCTCTATACTATATTAATAATAAAGCTGAAGAGTTTGTTTGTTTGAACGTGCTAATCTCTGGAACTATTAGTCGGTTATAGACCGACAGACAGACGCGGCGACTATGTAGGTACTTACTAGCGACCCTGCCTGCAATATGGGTATACAAAAATTTAAATACACACCTACTTAAATACGCTTATAACTATTTATGTATTAGAGAGATATAATGCGGTCTTTTTTGTAGATCATTTTATTCTACATAATTCTTTCCTACATCATTTTGTTATATCTGTTGAAATAATTAGTTTTCATACATATTTTCTTTTATGTCAGCTGTCTCTATTGTCCTGGAAATTAATATAAATTAATAATATCTCTTAACGGATTAAAAAGCATACGCCATGAAAACTCGCTGGGGCTAACTTTTTTCCTGACTTGATTCAATTATACTGTGGCGTATTAATACTACTGGCCACATACTTTTAACCTATTAGTTGACACATGATAGACAGTGATGTCATGTCAAATATTCAGAGAGATAACAATCCAGTAATGAAAGAACTTTAGTTTATATTTGTAACATAATTAAACCGTATCCAAATAATATGCTGTTTAAATATAGGCGCAACATGCGCCTCTATAATACTGTTAATGCTAAGCTCCTAAATATGATAACTCGTTTCCTTTGCAGTGAAAACCGCAAGAAAATCAGAAGCGGCGAGGCACTTTATTTTATAATATGTAGTGATTTTATGTACTTATAAATCAATTTATTTTTACTTCTAGCCAATCTCCTCCGCGAGCGTTACCAGTCGTTACAAAGGCGTGGTGCTATTGCTGGTGCTAAACTTATGATGAAGAAGAAACGTAAACTGAAAAGTTACTTTAAATCGGGCCATAAAGTGACGGACAAAGATGTAGAGAAGTATGTGAATAACCCCACTGGTAAAGGTCCGTTGAGACGTAAAGTTTGAGGAATAAATCATGTTTCTTGGTTATTTTGGCCTTTTTTTCGTCACAACTGATGACAACCTAATTAATATTGTAAATGCGAAAGATGTGTTTGTTTGTCCTTTTTTCATAGACGGAAATCCTTCGGAATAAATTATTGTCCCATATCAAAAATTTCTACTGGAGAAGCTGAGGCCCAAAGCTCTTATATTTGGCGCGTCTTGAAGTGTTTGGCAAGTGTTCTATAGAAACTTATTATTTTTCGGATGATGATGATGATGATGAATATTAGGAAAAGAAGAGACTGAAGACCTGATGATGGACTTTCAGGTTTATCTAAATACTTGAATTTACAAGAACTAGCACGTTCTATATTTCAATTTGCACAAGCTAGCATAAATTCTATATTGGAATTTAATTGATATCTGAATCAAAAGAAAACAGCATGTACAAAATATTTTTTAATTATCTAAAGATACAAACTTAAAAGTAATGTAATAGATATGTATTTTACAAACATAAATTCTTGGCAGTGTAACAAAAGTACATAATCCCTAATTAACAATAAAATACAAAATGTTTAATAGGTAACTCAGTAGGAAAATTATAAACCTAACAATCAGACAACTTTTCTAACCCTTAACTAAGAAGCAATACAACTAAATATTATTAAATAATAAACACACTTGGGTCGTAATTCGTAAAATATGCAACTAAGATTTACCATTTTGCCATAGTAACATAAAGTGACAAATTACTGTATTATAACATTATAAATGTAGTGACATCGAATCGCAGGCTTTGACATAGGACAGTTCGACACATCGGCGTATTTAACCTTTAGTAAACGACCGGCAGATGTCGCTGCATAATTTAATACCTACAGTTTTTGTCCAAAATTAGAAATGGCAAATAATTATGTGAAGTAATGGCAAAATGATAATTCTGTTACATACACTTAAATACAAAGATGGTAAAAAACAATAATAAATTAGTTATAGTTTGAAAGTACACCAATTTGGATTGAATTTTCAAAATCACAATTTTGTTCTTATTGATTAATTTAAAAAATATAGGGTCTAATTCACTAACATTGCCAAATATTTTGGTAACAAGAAGATACCTACTTTGTAAACCATACTTAAACAATATAAAAACTTATTAATAACTATTGTACTAAAATGCATGATTTGTTTTTAACTTTAATACAAGGCGACTTAAAAATATGAATGAACTATTTAAACACATTTTTATTTCCATAAAGTCAGTACTTTGTGCATTTTAGTATTGGCAAATGAATTTTACACCGTTTTTGTTAGACGTTCAACGCTTACTATGAAATTATATTTTTTTACATTTTGTTTATAACATTAGGTTCTTCAAGGAAATTAAAAAGTTTTACGTATAATCCCAAAGATAAAGTGCGTGCTTTTGTATTTTTCGAAAACACGGTAAAAAGGCAGTATATGTGGAAAATTTACCTAAGTAGCTTTTTCAAAAAAAGTCAGCAATAAGCGTTAACGTCTCCATACAGTGTCCATGGTAATTTTTAATAAATTATGATGTTACAAATCATCCCCACCGCGCAGCTATTGTATACAACGATCTAAGTAATTCTATCGCTCTGGTATCAGATGGGGTTTTCTGTTCTGTATTAGGTGCTACTCTGGCTTCGAATCTGGGACTTTCTGTGGAGACTAGAGCAGCGTTGGCTTTGCTCTCTATTGGTGTGGTTTTTGTGAAGTATTTTCTACCACCTCTCTTACTTGTCGGTGTAGTTCTAGAGAACGGACTTGGAGTAGTATTCACGCTTGTCTGTTCAATTTTTATTTCTGTCGCTCGAGTAGCTTGTGTTGTTGAGGGGTTAGTTAATGCGTTAATGTCGTTAGGATCTACGTTTAGACTTTTACCGCTTCTTTGCGAATTTCTTGGTCGTGAATTGTTTTCTAGCACTCTGTCCATCCGTCTGTGTGTGTTTGTGAACTTATTGGTTTCGAAATCTGCTGGTGTAGTTGCTGCTTCAGTTACGCTATCATCATTAGCAATGTCATCCATATCTTTTTGTGATACTGCCATTAGAGCTTCCAACAAAGCTTTCTTAGATGCTTCGGCTGTGCTGTTGTGATCATCGTCGCAAGTCTGAACAAGCAGCAATATTAGTCGTCTCACAGTCTTAGACTTTGTTTTCTTCATAACATTCATGAGTTTTTCAGCTGTTGTTGAATTCATGCCTCCCATGATTTCTTTTGCTTTCTCCACAACGGTATCCTGAATGGTGGTAAGATCTACCGGGTTACCAGTTACAGAATATTGTAACGATTTTCCGTTTCTCTGTTTATCATCATGGATATTATTAGCTGGTGTCGTTTGAATAATGTTTTGCGATGACGAAACTGCTTGCTCGTTAATGTTTTCGCCTTGTCTATTTGAAACTTGGGGAACATAATCCCCGTTTGTTGTTGCCGTCTTGGAGTAAGTAGTTTGCGTTGGAAGCCAAGCTGTTGTCTGACTTGAAAATTGTGATAATCCCTGTTGCTGCGGGCCTGTCGCACTCAAACCGTCGTTTAAGGTTATGGGGTCTAAGATAACGGTGCTGTGCCAATTTTCAAAACTGTTTGCCCACTGGAATTGATTCGTTGTTTTGTCACTGTCGGGGGAAGTAAATAGATCAAATGGAACACTTGTTGTGGTTTGAGTATCTTCGTTTTTGTCTGTAGTTGTAATGTCAGGTTGCGTGGTGGTAGTAGCATCATAGTTGTCTGGCAACGTCGGTGCTTCCAGTTCTTCAGAAGGTTTTTTAATAGTCGTCAACTTTTTGTTTACGTCAATGTCTTTTTCTAAATTAACTGCTTTGATCTGTTGTTGACTAAAATTGTTATTCTGAGGTGTAACAAAAGATTGACTATGAGCTCTTTGGAGTTCTTCTTCATTTTCTAACTCTAAGCTGTCGGACTCTGTGCTATATTGAGTCGTAGTAGGAACTTGTGTCGTGGTTGTCGTTGGTTGGCGAATTTTATTACTCTCAAATGTGAATTGGGAATTTGTTATTGGTATGTCGGTAGGGCTGACATCGTTATCTGTACCCCACGCTGTTGGTAAATTAGTCACTTCTACGTATTCAGTAAGCGGTTTGTAGTTAGTATGCTGTGCACCCTTACCATAAGGAGATAATTCGTTAGTATTATTTTGGAATCCTCCATACTTAGGTATTGTGTAGCTATTTTCCGTGGTGGTGATTGTTGTCTCATTTTGATTTGGGGAGAAGTTAGATCGAGCAGCAAATGTATTAGTGAAAGTCGAGGGTGTAGTGACACTTTCTGATTGAGTAGAAGCTGATGTATATGATGCAGATATTCTTCCGCAGCATCTAAAGGAACTTTTTGTTGTTGCATAGGGTGTAGTTGACGCGGATTCAATACTAAATGGTCGCGGTGTGGTGGCTGTAGCCGTCTCAGCAACTCTTGGCTGAACAGTGACAAGATTTAAGGACTTAGGATCGCGTAGTTGAGCCAAACCTGGTTTGACTTTATTTTCATCAGAGAATCCTAGAATTTCTTCGTCATCTTCATTAATTGTGGTCGTTGGCTCCGTATTTGTCAGACCCTCGTCTGTTGTAGGTAGCATATCACTAAAAGATGGATGTGTCGGTCTGATATCAGATAATACCTTCCTAAACTGGACAGGGTCTTGCAGATAAGCTGAAAGAGCGTGTGTAAATACTTGTGCTAGTTCTCTGATCTGCGGCGAAGTTGATAACGGATTTTGACTTTGTTGCACAGATAGGTCGTCGCTGATTTCATTAGTGCTATTGGGATCTAATTTTAATTCTTCTAGAAGATCTGAATTTTCCATAGCTTGACTGAACAAACTACTGTACTTGTCGATCGTGTGTTGACTAAACAAAGCAGGTAAGCTTTCGTCTTCAATTTGACCGTTGTTTGTTGTGGATTCGCCATTTTCGTCTGGAGTAGTAGTTGTTGAGAGGTTGTCTAGGGCTGTAGCGTAGTATATAGCTAGTGTATGTAGAGTTTTAGGTGTTAACGATGGCGGAACTATAAGTCCAGGTCTTCGACCGTATTGTTTCTCTGTGGTCGGATATGTAGCTTCTGTTGGCGTTGTGTCTAGACTTAGTTTTCTAAGCAGCCTCTCTCGTCTCTCGTGGTAAGTTGGTTCCGTAGTTATTTGGTTAAAGTTATTGGTGCTTGAGTAAATGTCGTATCTATCTGATGAATCAGGTTGGGTGAAGTAAACTCCTTCTGCACTTCTGGCTGTCGGTATTTTGGTGACAGTTTCAAAGTTTTGATTTGTTTCGAACTGATCAATTCTTTCTGTTACTTGAGGAAGTTTCTCTGTTGTTTGTGTTACTGTTTTATTCTTTTCCTTGTCAAGGAAATCTTTTAACAGATGGACTCCTGGTCGGGTGTAAGGTTCGTGCTTTTCGTTCAGTATATTACCGTAACTCTTGGTATACGGAACTAGTGTGGGTCGTTTAGTTGTAAACTCGTAGTTAGCTCGCGTGACTTGGTTACTGAAATGTTTGTCACGTATGTCGTGCACGAATAGGGTAGTTAGAGTGGATTGCGGGCTCTTAGTTTTACCAGCGCGAGTGTTTACTTCTGGGTTATATACAGGGTAGGGTCTATAGTTTTTGTTGTTATAATCTTGTAGATATTGTCTGTTGTTATTGTTAGTGAAAGATGCGGTTTCGGCTGCCACTTGCATTTCCCGTGCGTTATTGTAGTCTCCAGATGATCTGTATGAAGAAGAGTCGGTGTAACTCGGTAGTGTAGTTCTAGCTGTTGGCGTATTTCCGAAGTTGTTTGCTATCAATTGAACCAGATTCTTTCTTCGTTTATCAAAAGCGTTGTTAGTAACTTGAGTCCTTTGGGTCGGTTTATTATATTCAGCAAAAGAGTGGAAACTCCTTGATGTAGCTTGGGTCTTAGATGGTGCGGAGGTAGTTTGTAGTCTTTGTCGAAGTCTGGCTAATCTTTCTGTCGTAGTGGGTGTGATTGGGACCCTTCTCATAGGTTGCGTGTTTTCCTTGATATTTGAAGCGTCAGTTATTTGCTGCAAATCAGCTGCTTTGCTCAAACTTTGTGTGACTTTGTGAGTTTTCTTCTGTTCGTTGGAGTAATACTCGGCACTAGACTCGTAGAGTGCGGGAGCTGAGGCACAGTCCACCTTGAACCACCAGTCACAAATGAGATGCGACTGGCTGAAGATGGTACCGTTGGGGCAGAGGAATGAGATCTTGCGAGATGTGTCGCAGATGTGGAAGACCTGGAAGAAATACAACGCATCACATCACTATTAGCAGAAGAAAAAGATCATTAGGCATATTTTAAGTTTGTTAACCGTAAAACCACTTAACCTTCTTCTTAATATCTCTGTGCTATTTGATGCATATTAGGTTATTTACGTCATTGTAGTTACCTGGCAATCAGTCTCCAAGTCAGCGTAGTATCCTGTAGGCACGTTCTTACAGTTGAACCCTGTGGGCGGTATGTTCGGGAACGCTGGGAAGTCTACTCCTGCTTTACCGATCGCACCTTGAAAAATTATATAAAGTTTAGAATAATTTAGCATATCCATTAGAAACTTATTAAAGCTTGGGCTGATTCTTTTTTCCGATAAAATTATGCACTATAAGCTTGTCTCTAACCTTCTGCGTGTTGCCCTGTTATTTTGGGCTCCTTACCTGCCATGAGAGGATAAGTTGATAATTGCTATTGCAAAATTCCTCTAGAAATACCCAGAGAAGGGTCACACCTTGTATAAAAGTTTGATAAAGCATATCAGACTGTTATCAAACATACATTAGGTCTTAGATTTACGAACCAAAGCATATACATTTTAATAGGTGTTTATCCTGAATCATGGCTGCCCGAAATCTTGCTGCAACATGATGACCACGACTGCTCTGTCAAGAGTGAATTGACAAGGAAGGAAGAATCCAGGATATATAAGAAATATAAGGTATCCAGGATAACTGTATTCTTGATACGATTTTAATAGAATAGCGATTACTCTACCGACAAGAGCCCAAGTCTTAAATATAGAAGAAGATTAATAAATCAATACCTTGATGTGAGATCTCATCCAAATCAGGTTCACTATTTTCTGGTATCAGTCTCTTAACCAACGCTTTTCCTTCTGTATAATGCTCAAAGCCCGCAGCGCCCATCGCTTCAGCTAATTCGCTCAAAGTTTCTACACTGGGAGATGGTTCATATGGCTGTGATATTCTATCCTGAAATTAAATAATACCTACTAATTATCCAATTCTCGTCTTCTGAAAATAATAGATAGGTATTTACATCTATTAAGGAGTGACAACTCTAGGTCCATTGCCTACTTGCAGCGACAGATTTGTCTTCTTTTCTCTTTAATGTGGGAAATTCAATAAAAGTGGACACTTACCGGGGTCTCTGGCCACGATACAAGTTATGAAAAGCCAACTAAATATACCTCAACAGAACTGGTCACAAATACCATCGGCTAAAAGAGGAAGATTTCGCTTCAGCTAAGGACCCTGGGGCTGGTCGATAACTCGGTTCCGGGAACCGTTGACGGTTACACGTCAAAACAGAGCAACGGATCGACGTGATTTTTTTGCAGAGAAATAGTTGGATGACCTGAGAATCCTTCGGGTAAATTCTTATGAAACATTTCAAAAATTTCCACTGGCGATTCTGGTGTAATACTTTAGATTACAAGGTGATGTATGTCGTGGGTTGATCATATATTTCAGCCAACTAATACCTGTCATATCGTTAATTAATAAACTTTTGTAAATTTATGAGAAGATTTATTTTTGTATAATATTAACATACCTTTCTTCGTTGAGCATGTCGAGAGGCACCTTCACTAAAATGAATCAAACCTGAAAATAATAATTTCATAATTTTAATTAATTCTGTGTACATCGTATGTGAGATTGTGAGAAAAACTCCCGGTTGCCATTTTGGTGTAGGTATGAAAAAATCATTGTGTTTGGTGGTTTTTTATTTATTTTCAGAAAACCTAATCTCCACAATGGCTAACCCAATTTTGATATTGTTTTCAGCGATGTATTGAGATAAGCTTGTGCTAACATTTAATTTAAATGTGCCAATTTTATTTTGCTATTTTTTTCTCCGGTGAAACGTGATATTATATTTCTACGGGGTAAAACCACGTACACACTCTAGTTAATAATATGTGGCCATAGGCACATCTTCATGTTTAGTTAGCGAGTAAAGGTCTTGAAATCTTACTTGTTTAGTTTCTATAAGGAAGTTATAAACAATGTATAGGTACAAGGGGCGTTCTGAGTATTGCTAACGAATTCGCCCGCGCTAAAACCTCAGTCGATAAATTTTATAATTTTAGAATTCCTATGGAACAAATATAAGATTACTAGCGTCCCCGCCCCCGGCTTTGCACGGGTATAATATGGTTTTACAACAATTTGAATACGCTTATAACTACTTATCTAATAGAGATTGATAGGTATATATGTCACCGCGGTGTCGGAGTTAGGGTCCGAATTATATATTGTCCATGTTCTTATTACTCCAAATTCTTATTTTTTCAAATTCTTATTTTTACATCCGCAGACTTTTTGTAGATAATTTTATTTTACTCAATTATTTCCTACATCATTTTGTTATATTTCTGACGGATTAGATAGCATACGTCATGAAAACTCCCTGGGGATATTAAATATTGAGAACCACAACAAAAATCCCTTCAATAGTTTTTGTGTGAAATTTCTTTTTGTAGATAATTTTATTCTACACAATTATTTCCTACATCATTTTGTTATATCTCTAACGGATTAGACAGCATACCTATGCCATGAAAACTCGCTGGGGATATTAAATATTGAAAACCGCAACAAAATCCAATAGTTTTAGTGTGATTTTTTTTTAAAGTTTAGTTTAGTTTAAAAAAAATACTTATTTAGATGCGGAGTTTAATACCCAAGTAGGTCATCTAATAATAAAGCTGAAGAGTTTGTTTGTTTGAACGCGCTAATCTCTGAAACTACCTGTCGAATTTGAAAAAAAAATTTGCATTTGATAAACCAATTCCTGGGAAAGGTTATATAACATCACGATACGACCCATAGGAGCATAGCAGTAACCATAAACGCGGGTGGGTGCAAATAACTTTTCAAAATAAAGCATTTTTATCATAAGAAATTGTTACGAGTTTTCAATAACAAATAAGCGATAGACAAGGAAACTCTGTTGTAATAATATTGAGGCTATATTTGAACATAAGGAACATAAACTAAACAATACATTCGCTAACAACAAATGGGCGTGACAAACAGACAAACATATATACAATATATGATCGAGCGAAAGTGTCCTCCAGTCACGAGAGGTCGACGAAATTCTGAGAAGTTCATATTAGAAAGGATATACCTAACACTTATTTATGGTACAAAGAATCTTTTTGTTGAATGGTGAAATATTAGGTTCTTGTTTATGGGATCCATGACTTGATGACGGAGGGTCCTGGGTTCAGTTCTCCCATCCCATTAAAATCTGTGTTCGTTCGTTTTCGGCACAATACCATGGATTGCCCAGCCCCAGTAGGTACTGTCTTCTACGTAGGTATGCCTGGGTGGGCCATTTTTGGCTGCGTATTTCTGGCCGGCAATTCTCCGGTTCGGACACAGATACATTTATATGTGAAATGATAGATGGCGTTATTATACGTTATATACCTACCTACTAATAAATTAATACTGTTATGTATTCATAGTTTTAAGTTTTTACTTCTGTCAGCAGTCCTCATGACTGAGTATGCCTTTTTTAATTTATGTACGTATGGATTAATACATCAAGATGATACAAAATGCAGATTCAAAGTATAAATACTCAGTTATATGATCCTTGGAAGTTTTACCAAAATTAATTTAGTCGTTTCGGAAACTATTCTGTTTAAGCATTCGGACAGGCGTAGAAAATTTCAACTAAACATTATTCTAATTATCCTACTAATATTTTAAACACGAAAGTATGCGAGGATGGATGGATGTTTCTTACTTTCACACAAAAACTACTGGACGGATTTTAATGAAACTTTACAATGTTATAGCTTATATATCAGAATAGCACATAGGCTATAGGTAATAGACAAAAAAAGTTCACGGTAGCATATAATCTGTAGCATACCATGTTGTAGCAACGGATCGACGTATTCCTTTTTTTGCACACTACTTTTTATCCCGGAAATCTTTCGAGATATATTTTATGTCACATTCCAAAGTTTTCCACGGGCAAAGCCGGGTCGGAAAGCTAGTAATAATTATAATATACAATCATAAAAGAGGAATCCACCAATAGAAAGATATATCTGCTATAGGAGAGTCGATATAATTAATGCTTGTTAAAGTTATTGTTAGTGTTGCGCAAGAGCATCGATCGTTGAAGCTTTTGTGTCCGTGGGAACTTTTATAGTAAAACAAGTGACACGCCCTGGCTTCGTGCGGGTACAAAATAAAAATACCACTGGATTGAAAAGGGAGACTTCCTCTTCTGTATGTCCGTCTGTCATAGCTTATTTTCTGCGAATCTCCAGGACGAAAAAGGTTGAAATTTAGTACATATATAGAGTTTGATGACCCAATCACGGATGTAGGTATAGAGTAAAAAATCGAATTTCGATTATGGGGGTTAATTTTGAGGGAAACTTACAAAGATAATTATATACATTTTTTTATGCGACATATCAAATGAAAGGGTTATAAGAAATACAAGTATATGTTTTTTATAATTTTAAAATGCAAAATTGTGCGTTTCCCGCCCCTTATCTTCAAAACTACCGAGTCTAAAATTTTGAAAAGCTTAGGAAATATATGGCCTCGCTCATAGTTTACAAGAAAACCTAAACGAAAAACCTATTTTAAAGTTCTTACGGAAGAAAATGGCACGAAACCCTCCACGCGATTTCTATTCGCTCTTGGGCAATTTTTATTTATTCATTGTCTGTAATAAAAAACTTTGCCATTTTCTACTTCATGAAGGACCAAAGGTTCGATCCCGGATCCCGGTCATGTTAATTAAAAACTTACGTACATAATCCGACAAACCACACTAAGATGCTTTTCCATCTAAATATACCTCAACAGAACTGACCACTCGTTAGGTATAGCCTTACAAATACCATCGGCTAAACGAGAGAGACTTGGTCTTCCGCTGGGTACCCTGGGACCGTAACACGGTTTCAGGAGCTGTATAGCAACTCGCAAAGAAAAAATGTTTGGCGTTTTAAAAAAAATCAAATTCATTCCTCACTTCCTTTATATGCATAGATTTGCATTGTCTATTGACGGCTGTATTAGTTTTGATAAAACGCGAAATAGGTACCTAGGAACCCTATAAAGCCTGTAATTTCTACGTACATAAGACCAGGAACACAATATTGTAGGTTTTGCGGCTTAGTACTTACGTGCGGTCTGGGTTATAGGTGACAAAGAATACTCATTGCGGTGTACCATCAACGATGTACAGTATATTTATATAACATCTAATGTAACAGATGCGGAATTTAGTAGCTTGTTTGGTGCAACAGCGGAACTCTTTTGGATGTTATTTGCCCTTCGAAATTTTTAACTTGCGTGAAAATAACATCAATAACCTCCCAACACACATGAATAAGATCAATCCGACCCCAAATGTCTTCCTCACCTGCACGCTTGGTACCCTCTGCTAGACAACAAACGAGGCTCTGGCGACCGAGCAATGGCGGTATAGCCATACACCTAGCTAGGAAACTGGCTGGAAGAGGCTACAGCGAGCCTGAAGACCTAAATAGTCTCAATATGTCTGGTGCAGAAGGCAAGGGGAAACCACTGCACTATTCTTTTTAAGAAACTTAACCATGGCGAGTCAATACAAGGTGCGTCGCGCTATGGACCGCCATGATTGACCACGACTGCTCTGTCAAGAGCACCACGACTGAGAAGAATTTTCTAGTATATGAGCTTTAATATTTTTTAATCAAGTGCAGCTAAATTTCAAGTTTTCTTCTTAGAAACCAACAAAACAAAACTAACAAACAACCTATCTTTGTCTCTCCTTCTTTAGAATATTAATTACCCAGCTACACTACAACCCTAAGTTTTTTAAACATATAAAATAAACTCATATTAGTAAGTAATCCTATTTACATGATCGAATAAAGTTTGAGATGGCAACACTGTAGGAATGAAGGTTTTTGTGACGGAACCCAATAGTTATTATAGATACTAAAGTGAACCCTGATATTGTAAGGGTGGTTGGAGTCTCTGTACCAAGTAAGAATACTTTGAGCTGAATGCATTGAATTTAATTGAACAGTATTCATTCTGCCGGGTTAACCATGTAGCAGGAGTAGCAAATGCTACGGGCCCCGCGCCTGGGCGTAAAAAAGGATAAAAAGTAACAGCCATACTAAACTTTGATAACATTTTGCTTCCGCTGGGTACCCTGGAGAGCTGTTTCGGGAGCTGAACCCGTGAAGAAAGAAAAAAAAAAAAAACATTTTGCGACGGGCCTCGCGCTTGCTCAATCCGGCACTATTTAATTCCGTAATAATATTTTGCGAGGCTTGGGACAGCTATGAGGGGATGTTAAAAGCACCTATAGAAATGTTGATCCATGAATCCGCGCGACTGGCAGAACATATAACAACATGCCAGTCGTGCCTACTATTAACCCATATACTTATATATATAAGCCCATAGAGATTAGCTTCGCTTGAAGGATCCCAGGTTGTAGGAAGCAGGAAAGACCGACGCCGGAAGTTCGTTCCACTTTTTGGCAGTGCCTGTGCGACACAGGAACGAGTCACTGACCTTTTATGTTTGTATGCAGAACGTGTCAACTGTGTGAAGATGAAACCTGTGCAAAAAATTAGGGTGTGAAAAAAAATGGAGGGATGAGGTCATGGAGTTCTTCTGAACACTCCTCATAATACAGTCGATAGAAGACGCTAAGAGACTCGACATTTCGTGCCTTTGGGTCATTCATCAACAGAATGCACAATACTGGAAAATTAGTTTTCAACTAATCTAAAACTATGTTAAAGCAATTTACGAAACTCACTCGAAACTCGTGAGAATAGTGTTATAATGTCACGTTTATTTTTAATTTTATTTAATAACACTTTGTCAAAACAACCAATTACAGATTTGAAGAGGTTGGACAGCTTTCTGACTGTGTAATTATCACTTCATTCAAATTAACTATGTAAAGTTAACAGTTAACGTGTTAAAATTGTTTCTTCTTAGTGACAGATAGACAGACAAGCTAAATTAGTATTTTAACATTGTAATAATGTCATATAATGTACTTGAGTCATATTATGGTAATTGTAAAATCAGAGATGTCAGATGTAACCTTGTACTGGGGTAATTAAATTATGTTTTTGATATATTAAAAATATGTCTAATCCAATGCAAATTTTCTGTTAAAACAACGCAGGGGTTAAAAATATTAATTTCTATAACCTAAATTTAAAATTGCAGAAATATATTGCATTTACTAGCAAGATTTAGCCCTTACAGGCACAAAGCTAAATATCGTTTAGATAATATATATTTTATTAGGTATATGTATGAAAGCAAACGGTAAACATTTATATTTTCAATAAGACTGAAAAAAAGTTATATCAAACAAAAAATTATGGCCGATCCCATCCCTTATTAATTTTTAGATCTTTAGAGAGTGAGATTAGGTCAGACCAATGGCGCTCTGGTATGACGTACACTTCCGTCTCGTGACCGCCTGATATTCTATGTTGACTTCTCATCCCGAAAATTTTTTTGATGTGGTCATAATATTTCATCATTCATTTGAAACCTAAAATTAACTAAAATACATACTGAAATTTCATAATAATAAATATAAAACCAATTGCTCAGTTTATTTGTGAGTTGTTTAAAAAATCTAGAACATTATCGATGTTCATCACCTAGTATTTCAATGGAATATTTCAAAATAGCGGACGCCATATGATTATCGTATCTGTCCGTCTGTCTGCAATTGTACTAATTAGGGATCTGCGACCGCCTCGGTGCCGATGTTACAGTTGCTACATCTGGACAGGTCACTTTGGTAACTCACTAAACTTCTCACTTTTATTGTTTTGAGTTTTTATCGTCGAGTTAAGTTGGAGATCGTGAATGTCGGTAATAATATAAGTAAATTGATTTTAAATTAGCTGGAACTGTGTTTATGATACGTTTAGTTAATCGATAGAAGATTGATATTAAAATCTGTGTTAATAATGTCTTATAGTAAAAAGAATATTGACGCTAAAATGTACTGATTAAGGAAACCACTTTGATAACGACTTACAACGTCCAGCGCTATCTCTATTTGTAGTTGTTGACATTTAGGAATCTATTGAATTAGACACTTTTGGTTATCGATTAATCGAATATATACGATGATTGAAAAGCAAAATTATATCGCCATACAAATAAATAAACACGTGTTTTTAAAAATGAAAATCACTAATGTAATATAAAAATAACCATGCAAAACTCCTTTCTATTCAAATATTTTATACCGATTTCAATCATAAAGCCAAGATGTGAAAGTCGAAATCACTTATCTATCACAAAAACTACTTACTTCCCTAGTTAATCATAATAATAATCACATTACATAATTTTTTTCTGCGACATAATAAGTGCGAGTCGAAATGCCAAAGTGACATCTTGGTTGCCCAATCGTCTTCGAGATGCCACAGATTGTGATCTAAGCGTCATTCTTTCTGCACCACGTTGCTCTGGTTGTAATTGGTGTGATTATCGGTCAGGAATTGTTGGCGATGACACAATGTGATATGATTGAAAACTGAGATATACACTGAGGAAACAAATAGACCTGCAAATCTTACCAATCATTTCGAAGTATTCGCTAGCGCTTTTAACTTCACGAGTTGTCTGAATTTAAGGTCCGTTTCTCTAGCTTTGCTTATGCATATGTCTTTTTTAGATAACTTGTTATAGGTCAATGGGTTTTTTATAATTAAAATATTATGTACATTATCCGACAAACCACACTTAGAGGCCACTCGTTAGGTATAGCCTCACAAATACCATAGGCTAAAAGAGGGAGACGCTTGGTACCCTGAGACCGTAACACGGTTTCGGGAGCTGTAAGGCAACCCGTGAAAAAAAAAACAATTTTACATATTGATTAACATCTATTTTACATTTGCAGTACTAGTATTTAAAATTTTTACTTTATATAGTAGGAAATGTACACTTATGCATATTATGAACACTTGTCACTGGCTAGAGCTATATTGAAATGATTAAAAATGTTTAAAAATTAATAAAACTGAAGTGTAAATACGCCTGTGGTTTCAAAATGTATAGCAATATATGTCCGAATGTTTGTCCAGAATGGCCGAATTAATTTTGATAAAATTATCAGCTGAAATTCAAATGATGTTTAGATATAATTTGCTCTTCCTTTACCTCGAAATCAAGGGTTTTGAAGATAAGAAGGTGCCTCTAATAGGGTATACCAAGTGTTTAAAACACATAAGAAACCTATTTTATAGATACAAGATAACATATTGATAGGATGGGGCAAACAGAAATTTCTATCTATCTATTATCACGCCTTTTATCCCAAGAGGAGTAGGCAGAGACAATCGAATGCCATTTGCTACGATTCTGACATACCTCTTTCGCTTCTTTTATATATTCATCATACCTTTCATACATGCTCGGCGATTGTCATTTCATACTTTTAATATTGCCTTCGGTCTATATTTTTTTATATGTTCAATAAAAATAAACCTAGGTCGTCCTCTGCCAGCATTTGCTTTAACTTCATCCATATAAATCTTTATAGTCAATCTTTCATCCTTCATTCTTTCAACCAGCGTTAACTACTTTCTAAATTTTTGTCACAACATCATCTTTCACTCCGCATTCTTATCTAATGACATCGATCGTTAGCTATAGCGATAGTTGTTTATATACTTAAGTGTATTTAAACTGTGTATTGAAAATATTTTGCAAGTTAATAAAACAAAATTATGTAAAATTATATGCAATCATATTGAGGAAGAACTTTACGGCGCGTTACAAAATCTAGCACTCAAGATCAGATCTAGACGTCTCTATCTAGGTGTTACTTAGATTATAATGTTTACCTATATAAACCTGCCTATTACTTGGAGAATATTGCTGTAGTGAGAAAAAGTACCTCGTCTAACGAAAACTTTATAATATCACTTTTGTGCCCGTCCGTCTGTCACAGAGGGTTTTCTCGAAAACTATATAACGTAGGAATTTGATATTTAGCATAACGTTAGGTCTTGTTGACGTGCACATAATATCGTCTGTTAACGATAAGAAAAAAAAAATGCCCCTTCATCGTGTTACGATTCCGGGGTATCCAGCGGAAGACCAAGTCTCCCTCGTTTAGCCGATGGCATTTGTGAGGCTATACCTAACGAGTGGCCTTCTTTTGAGGTATATTTAGATGGAAAAGCCTCTAAGTGTGGTTTGTCAGATTATGTACATATAAGTTTTTAATTGAAAACCCATTGGTACATGGCGGGATCCGGGAATGAACCCGTAGTCTGCGTAATTTGGTTCAAAGAAAAAAATTTTAAATACTATTTTATCGTGTGAGGTATCATTTGAGGATTATAAAAATATTAATAATATTTTTTTTATAATTCTTAACTTTAGAAGCTTATTTATATCTTGCGAAAAGATCATAATTTAGAAATTTTCAGCGCATTTTAAGAGACCGTGCAAGGAGATTAAGGTGGTTTTTGGCCGATGTCAGGAGGTTGCCCACTTGCCCAGGGTAAAAAAATTGGTTTGAGGAGGAGGAAATTGTATGAAACTTACCTATAAGTATAACTACACCAACAGTGGCCCAGGACACGCTACTACAGCTTCTTCGTTTCCGCATTATTATCTGAAAAAAAATTTTATTAAAGTTAGGGTTCCGTGAGATATTTATAACTAAAAGTTCAATAATTGAAAACTACAAATTTGTGCCGTTTGGTGTAGAAACTCTAGGTCCGTTGGGTTCAAATGACAAAAAGTTTATTAAAGATATATCATCTCGACTGATCATCTCTTCTCGTGACAAGAGGCCTGGCTCCTTCCTTCCTTGGCGATTCAGCAAGGAAATGCAGCCATTATTCTTGCCACTATTCCACGTGGACCTGTTTTTTTAAGTTATTTTTAATGTTTAGATTAGATTTAAGGTTTTTATATTGTTATGTGTAAATAATTGAACTAAATAAAGTGTATTATGTAGGTATTCAAATTGTTGTAAATCTAAAGTTTGAATCGATCTATAGTTGTGTAATATTTAATCAATAAGCCCATCTTTTATTCATCAGTAGGTAATGATAGATCCTTGTAAACAGTTCAGGCATAACAATTCACTTGCCCACGAACTTTCACCGTTTTCCATCAAAATTGAAAACAAATACCCATTAAATGGTAATCGGAACTCCTTCGAGGTACTTCCTTAAAAAGTCATATTTCACAAGCAAACCATGTCTTAATATCTAGGGTTGTACACAGACTTGTATAATAATTGAAAATTATTTTTGCATTTGATAGCCCAATTATTGAGGAAGGTTATTATAGGCTATATAACATCACGCTACGACCCAAAGGGGCAGAGCATGGCAGTAACTATTACCGCGGGTGCAACCGTAAGGCACAGTTAGTTTAATATTATGATCACTACTTTTATTAGGATAGACAGAGATAAAAATTAATGAGGCCAAATGAGTTAAATTTCCTTCTAAAGCGTTACTTGATTATTTTGCTTATAGCCTATACAATTTTGCTAAGTTTGTTTGTAAGAATGAAACTGTTTGTTGTCATAGTTCAACTGATCTCCAATAGATGGGGTATTAAAAAAATAGTCTACTTTTAAAAGTAACATTTAATTTTGATTTGCTTGTTTATTTTTGTCATTAGAGGGGAAAATAATCTTCAATATTGACACTGATAAAAACACCTTTGAGATATAATATATAAAGAAAAATTCATGAAAATTGGATACGAACCCGGAATTTTAATTCTTATAGAATAGAGCACAAAGCATGTTGACAACCCTACAGTATTACGGTTGCAAAATAAATTGAGATTTGTGAGCTTTTTCCCAGACATTAGCTGACTTTCATTCGTCACGAGTTGTCGATTGGTACGAGATTGTCGACTTGATCATCGCTTGGCGATAAAACAAACTTGAAGCAAAAATATAATATCTTTAGTCTGTGAATAATTAACGGCAAAATGTAGCTAAGAAAGACAGTCACGATATTTAGTTTTAAAAGTTAGGCACAGTGTTCCGCTGGGTACCCTGGAACCGTAACACGATTTCAGGAGCTGTAAGGCAACCCGTGAAGAAAGAAAATAAAAAGTTAGGCAAAGTTTCCTATTGGCATCAAAAGTACTTATTTTCAGAAAGAAAGCAGAAGAAAGTGCCACCACTCTAGGATCTATCTGTCTTTTTGGCCCCAGATTTTTCTAATTTACCTAATTTTTGAGGTCAAAAATGCACTTTGATTTGTCATTTTTAGGGTTCCGTACCCAAAGGGTGACAACGGAAACCCTATTACAAAGGCTGCGCTGTCCGTCCGTCCGTCTGTATATTTTGAATTATAACAGGTAGACACTTGAAATTTTCACAGTGTGTATCCGACTCGCGCTAATTTGTTCCTGCGGCATACAGGGGCGTCAAACTTGGTATATACCTTGAGTGTACGGAAACCTTCGCACTTTTAAATAACTTGGTGGTTATTTAGCTATGGGTATTTGTATAGGTATTGCATACTTCACACAATCTGTCAACATAATCAAAGAAATAATCCACAAAAACTATATTTTTAACTCATAAAGACAATAAACCATGATGTATCACAAATTCACCAGCATAATATGACTGTTTGTGATACTATGCTGGGAACTGTAGAAAAAAGTAGTGCGAGTATTAGAACAGAGTATACAACTTACAATATATATGTTTATGTAATACAATGTGAAAATTAGAGAGAGTGGGCGGTCTAAAAACCATCTTACGAATATAATAACAAAACCGGCCAAGTGCGAGTCGGACTCGTACCATCATCTATAAAAACGGCATTTATTCTGTTTTTTAGTATTTGTTGTTATAGCGGCAACAGAAATACATCATCTGTGAAAATTTCAACTGTCTAACTATCACGGTTCATGAGATACAGCCTGGTGACAGACGGACAGACAGACGGACGGACAGCAGAGCCTTAGTAATAGGGTTTCCGTTTACGGAACCCTAAAAATGATGTGCATAAAGTTATTTTGGAATTAATTCTAAATTAAGATATTCGTTTGTATGTGTTTGGGGTAATCTCTGGAACTAATGAACCGATTTCTAAAGTTCTCTCCCTCAATTAGAACATACCTAAATAAGGTGTTGTTTTACACAATTAATAAATGTGATATGCTTGGGGCGGAATTAAAGCTCTTAAATCGATTACTGTTTTTTAATATTGTAAATACGAAAGTTTATTTGTCCTACGCCAAAACGGAGCAACTGATCGACGGATATTTTTGCACAGATATAGTTCGAAGGCTCCGAAGTGACATCTAAGGCTAAGGGATAAATTCTTATGTTACATTTCAAAACTTTCTGGTGAAGCCGGGGCAGAAAGCAAGTGATTATATATAATAATAATTAATTACAAGCTAACCATACGTTCTAGAAGTAAACCAATGGAAGATCATGCAGTGTTCCTTCCTGTACATAATGAAAGTATGAACTAATGTGGCACAACATCCGGAACATGACCATTGCGACATGCAAATAGTTATTTATTTTAAACTACCTTTCTGCCCGCCTGTGGAAAATTTTATGGACATAAGATTTTATCCCAAAGGATTTCTGAGATAAAAAGCAGCTTTGTCACTTTCTGAACCTCTAACTATCTATGTACAAAAAAAACAAGCCGAGCCAATTTTAAGATAACTGCGCAATTTCTCAATAAATTAGTTTCTCAATAGTGATTCTGTTTAAGATTGGTCATTTATTTTAATTATTTACACATAACAGTATAAAAACCTTAAATCTAATCTAAACATTAAAAATAACTAAATAAACCAGGCTCGCGGGGAATAGTGGCAAGAATACTTACTGGTTGCATTTCCCCGCTGAATCGCGATGCTGATTCATTGAGCGATGAAGGAGCCAGGCCTCTTGTCACCAGAAGAGATGATCAGTCGAGGGGATATAATATTTAATACATTTTTAGCATTTGAACCCCATGGACCTAGAGTTTCTACACCAAAACGGCACAAAGTAGTTTTCAATAATTGAACTATATTTGCGCCGTTTGTTAGACTCTGCGGTTTCCGCCGCAGCTCCCGCTTTGATTGCTGTTTTCCTGAGATGAGACGAGGCTAATGTGTCAGCATTTTTGCTGACTAATCGCCACAACTAGTCGCCGACTATAAAAGTGACCGAAAGGTCGCTTTTGCGGCTAGTCGGTAGATCCTTATTTAATACCTATAGTTGCTCAGTATGAACAAATAAAGTTGCTGGCGAGAATGTTATTTTGTATAGCTAGGTGAAAATTCATTTTTGGTTTAATTTTTTCCTTTTTACTTGGCGTAGATTATATGATGATAAAATACAATAAACTTGAACAATTTTCGCAAGATATTTAACGAGGACCAAACTTCCAATAGATGGCGAAATTTTGTAATTTTTTTTATTTACCAGCGGTATTTACTTATTTTCTAAATCCATGAACTCTAGAGATGTGGTGCTTCATTGTCTCTATTAACACATATTCCATAGATATTTTCATCCACTCTACCATTCAAAAGTTTCAAGGATCTAGCATCATCTTGTATGATGAAATCTATCATTTAAACTGCAAACCATAATGCAATTACACGAGTTATAATTACAGTTTAAATGACATTTCAATAAAAAAACGTAATTTATTTCGTTCAACGTCATCTAACAAGATTCCATCATAATTAAACACACGACAGAAGAGCCTTGACCTGCTACCCATGCGTTACTTGCACGCTATCTATACTAATATTATAAAGATTTAAGTTTGTAAGTTTGTAAGTTTGGATGTAGGGGGTAATCTCTGAAGCTACTGATCCGATTCTAAACATTTTTTCAGTATTAGAAAGCTACAAGCTAAAAATATCCACGGGCGAAGCGTATAGTTTATAAATAAGGCATACCATCTCTCATGAAATGTCATCATACCTACCTACATACTTACATAAATTTAAATAATCTTTATGACAACAATAATTGTCTCTGTCCACCCCTCTTTCCTAAGGCGTTATGATAGACACATTATACAACAAACACACAATGCTTTGGGACTTTTTATCACCTTCTGAAAAACGATATGACTAAAAAAGTCATCAAACATCGAAAATATGATCCAATTTTGACTTCATTGACTCTGATTCCTTATTAAACAAATCTAGACATTTTTTCTTTAATTTCATGAACGTTATGATTATTTAAAAAGGAGTCGTTAGCGTAATTTGTAGAGATTGGGACTTGAAGCTCACACTAGGTTTATAAAGTGCAGCAACAGGTTTGTCACCTGCAACATGTGGACAACTTTACACCAAAAAATCGCGACAAGTACACACAGATACTATTTCTAGTCTATTCTGTAGTACCTAAGGGCGGGCGAGGTCAAAACCCATTTAGTATTTTTCAAAACAGTTGCACCGAGGTCCGCGTGTATCGCTCGATCTACAGTATTGTTTCACAAAATTGGTGCTAATTCCAACCTGCTGTATTGCATAAACTCATCCATTGTAAGTCAAAATATTATAGCAGATAATCGAGCACAATGCCTTGTAGACACGTGTTCATTAATAAAGTCCTTCTCGCAGAAGGTTACTGAGCTATTAACTAATAATGTGTAACTCTTTCTGAAATACAGATGGCGCTAGCGTACATACTTACAACATTATATTAAATTTGCATTAATTTCCCAATGTCACAATGGGTTTGGGCATGTGGCATGAGTATATTATGACGTTTAATAAATAATAACTTCTTACGTGTGTACACTAATAAACGAACCGATTTTCGAATTATCTATTTTAGACACCCATTTATATTTATAAAACATTGTATTTTTTTCTAATTTAGTAATTCAAAAGTGTATTGTGTTTCCGCATACTCCGCCCCGATTACTTCATAAATGTCTAGCGTCATCCCTATTTTGTAGTCCTTTATGCAGACTAGTATGAACTATAAACACCATCCCAAAAGTGTACGCTGATTAGCCTTCTTGCAGACGCATTTAGGTCCATCATCAGGTTTTCCAAGTAATACAATCGTTGTATGGTATTGTAATTTCTTTTTAACTTTTTAATTTCAATTATTTACGTCCGTGATTCGGTCATCAAACTCTACAGATGTACGAAATTTTTCAACATTTTTCGTCAATTAGATTTTAAGAAAATAAGCTGTCAGAAAATAAACAGACGGACAGACAGACACAAGAATATATATTGTGAACTAAGTATAAAAAAGTAGATATTTGTAAGAGTGTTTGTCTGTCTGTCAGTTGCAGCTATTATTCATTGTTATCATAGACCGGGATTGTTCGCAGTTCGTTGTAATTTCACGCTTACTGGAGATTAAGGCTTGTATGGAGGAGATGGTAATAGTGTGCTAATGGACCAATTTGTTAAATAGTTTTTTAAATAGGCTATATTTTGTTTGTGGGGGAATACTGAAGGACAGAAAATAGATTAGGTTTAGTTTGGTTTTAATACTAGAATTTTTGCCACTTGTCATCATTTGAATACTTATCACCTATTCTGATTTATATGGGCAACTGGTTACTAAAGTCTGATGATTATGCTGTGTAGGTACCTATCAACCCACTGACATACTTATGTATATAACCACTCAACGAATGTCCCGAGTACTAATTTAGATGTTAACAACACGTAGTTATCCCTATATAGTCTGTGTCAAAGAGTATACACACTGCCTTTAGTCTGTGTAAACAACAATAAATTATTTGTTGAGGTTTTAAGTTTACTTCGAGATTTAAAACATGAGGAAATAAATATTTTGCAAATATCGCTACAAAACACTTATCACTAGTTTTAGTTCCACGGACACTCGTCCGCCTACAGCGTCAAAATGGCGTTAATCAAGTAGGCACAATAATAATTTGACAGCAACCAGTCCTGGGGTTGAGGTCAGTGTTTCAACTGCATAAAATTTTATTGGATCCTAATCTTTACTAATACCTTAAGTGTATTTGTTTGACCTTTAACTTCAACAGAGGTAGCTGGAGGTCCAGAGAGTGACATAGGCTGCATCTTATCCTAGAAAAATATAATTCAATTGAGTTGTTTTTAATTTGGTCCCAATCCGCTCAGCTTTACAAACATACAACCTCTCGCATTTATTAGTAGGAATAGTAGATATTATGTGTACAAGCGAATTCCCGGGCAATATTTGATTTTGCCCTTGACAATTACTATCATGGGAAACAGAGTTATCGATAGATCTAAATACAAAATTAACAAGCTCTATTACAATTGTTTCGCAACGTTCGGTTTGAGATAAAGACAATTCAAAAACAACTCGAATTACAAGGTCGGCAGTGGTGCATCTTAAAATTTCTTTGAGCAGTTATGCGTTCGCTCGATTTGGGTGCGATGTTTAGTTACCTAAAGTTTACAATATTCTCAACAAGGGCTTTAAACATGGAAGGAGTCTATAAAAGCGTATTGCTTTTAGAACGATCATGAACATCGGTTAGAAAATATTCATAAATCGAATGATTCCGCGTTAGATTAGGTAATCTTTTTGAAGTGAAACTTCTTTAGGCAAGGTAGATAATAAATTTCGTTCTTTTTAAATAATACATATGGCGCTTCAATTAGCAATAAATTCATATTTATATGTTAAACAGTTAATTTAGTATTTACACGTGTACACTGATATACGTTTTCTTTTTTTCTCATTGTTATTATATTAAAAAGTAATTTATTTGTCGATGTAAAAAACCTACTTTTTGAGGTTACCTATTTGGTATACGTTGATTTAACAGCTGTTAACAATGAAAACAATGGTCTCATTTAGCGAGTTCAAAGAGAAAACCGATACATTGGAGCTAGAGCTAGAGCTGTTACTTCTAAAGTAGGTAGATGTATCTAAGGATAATTGCAGACGCCTGCTTGCGTGTAGATTTTTATATCTTATACAACATTGCTGCTTAGATTAATTTAAGCTCGATATTTTAAGAGCTTAATCTTAATTGAGAACAGGAATCTTTGACTAATTAATCAGCGTCGCATCATATTCGATTGCACATACAATAAAGCAATAATACCAATTTGAATGAAAGGATGAGTGCGAGATGTAATCTTACTGGTGGTAACAGCCGTGAAATGAGAGTCTCACTCACTCACGACCTTTAACAGACACATTAACATTACAATAACGGTCTTTAACGAAGGTTATAATGACGTTTTACTAGCAAAACACGTGTGGCCAGAACACTCGTAACAGTGTCCACATTTAGTGAAAGTGGTAAGCTATGTGGTGATAAAAAAAAGTGAAATAAAGTAAAAAAAATAAGTCGAATAATAATGACGATTCGCATCGATGCTCATAAACTTGTGCACGCGATGGACTTCAAAAAATACTAGCTGGTAGTTTTTCGAATTCCGTCACATTGGTCACGCAAATAAGTCCATATTTGTCACACATTAAAAATTAATCTGAACCGATTAAATTAATTCCCGTTTACTTCCTACTTTTTCATGATTGCACAAATTGCCAAATTGTGCCAACGTAGGCAATCGTATTTCAAAATAACTTTTTCTTCTTCTTCCTGTGTCATGCTAGTAGGTACTAGATGAGATAGGACTACGTATCACATAATTTCAAATAATACCTATATACCATAAAACTGTCGTTTCGCTGACTGACTGAGAGGGTATAGATGTGCATTAAGAAAAGAGTTTTCGAAAATCAACCCCTAAGGGGGCGAAATGGGATGTAAATGTATACCTAATACATTAAATACTATACAAAGTAGCGGGCAACTGCTAGTTCAAAATAATATGCACAGCAAGTAGACATCCTGGATGCATCATTTCGCCAAGAAGAGAATAGGGGTTGAAAAGAGAAGCACTAAATTCTGAGTTGGACATGGCATTGTCAGAATATGATATTTTCAAAATAGGGCAATTACAAAATTGGACATTTCTGCCGCGTCGAGTAAAAATCCACTATAATCCACTATAGACAATTACAAGTTTATAACTAAGCTTTTTAAAATTCTAACACCACACAAATAGTATAATGTACGATTAAGTAACTATTAAACGTAATAGGAAGTAAAATACGTTAGGTTTTTCAAATTAACAACTAAAAACGTAAAATCGGCCGTGTGAATACGACACAATGCGCTTGCGCCGATGTGATCGTGGCGTGCTGTGGAAATAGGGCAGATTCTATCTGTTTTGATTTGTTGATCTATGTGCTTGATAGTGCGTGTGAGAAATTATAAGCTGTCCAAATATCTAAATCTGGTTTTAGCATCATCCTTGATAATTTTTGTTTATAATTGCGAACCCTAGGGTGCCCCGGGAAATTTATGCTCTATAGGTGAGATAAAACATTAATATTTGTGAGAACACAATTTTCCTATTATATTTCCCGCTGCTCTGTTAATCTTAGAAAGAAAGCCTTACAGCTTCCGACCCCAGGGTACCCAGCGGAAGACAAAGTCTTTCTCACTTAACTTTTTTGAGGCTATACCTAACGAGTGGCCGGCCAGCTCTGTTGAGGTATGTAGATGAAAAAGCCTCTTTGTACGGTTTGTCGGATAATGTACATAGATTTTTTTTTTCTTTCTTCACCGGTTGCTTTTTTTACAGCTCCCGAAACCGTGTTACGGTTCCAGGGTACCCAGCGGAAGACCAAGTCTCCCTCGTTTAGCCGATGGTATTTGTGAGGCTATATCTAACGAGTGGCTAGTTCTGTTGAGATATATTTAGATGGAAAAGCCTCTAAGTGTATTATATTATAAAAAACCAATGGTACATGGTCGGATTTGGGGATCGAACCCGCGACTTCTCAGTTGTGAGCCGACTTTTTACCCACTGCCCCGACGCCCCCAGGAGAGTAACATTTTAAGGAAGCTTTATATAAATTCTAGCTTTTATTAAAAATAAAAGTTATCTCGTGAACCCACTACCAAAAAGTCAAAGCTAACGATTCATTAATCAGGGAAGGCAGGTAAAATAACTATACTAGCTTTCAGCTTTTATCAAATACCTCTTCCCTATCTCCTGCTACCTCTCCAACTAGTAGTGTTATTTTAAACAGTAGTTCGACAAGATCAGTAAGTAAAAGCTACGTTTGACCTAGGATCGGCTTAGGTCTTAACTTTCATTCGCTAACTGCATACTTGAATTTCTACTCGACCTTAGTTTTGCACGATTCATTCAAGCTTCTATACCAATGGGGTAAACAGAGATGACATTGTAGTCTGCATTCATATTTCTATTGTGAGTCTGATTGATTTTGTTTTCTGAGGATATTTTACAGTTTAAAAAAAATTCATGGCTGAAGAATAAGCCAAAAAGCTAGTCTATATCTATACTAATATTATAAAGAGGAAAGATTTGTATTTTTGTGTGTATGTTTGTAATGAATAAACTCAAAAACTACTGTGCCGATTTCAAAAATTCTTTCAACATTGGAAAGCTACATTCACCCTGAGTGACATAGGCTATATTCTATTTTCAAAAAAATTAGGGATCCTTACTAAAACTCCAATAATGTAACCCAAGGTGTAAAAAAATTACCTAAGAAATTGATGATATAGATGTAGTGGTAGAGGGTAGGGGTAGGGGGTAGGAGTAGAAGTAGGGGTAGGGGTACGGGTAGGTATAGGGTATATTTTATTTTATTCGTAAATATCCACGAGCGAAGCCGGGGCGGAATGCTAGTAATTAATATTTGTATGGATCGAGGATGTTTCATCACCACTATCCACCCCTAAAGAAAGGTATTGACTTCGGGTCTTGCTTATACTTACAAAACAAGTTTTAAAAAGCAAACAAAGCCATATGCAAACATATCATTGTATTCAATTATAATTCACAAATTAAGCAATAAAAAAGAATTGTCTAAAAAGCGTAAGATAGAAGCTGCAAGGACCATAAACATGACATTATGGTCTTGGAGATATCATCACATAATACTACATTGAATAGAAAGAGGTCAAGTGTGATTTTGAAATAGAACATCTAGGGTTCCGTACCGTCAAAAGATCTTGGCATCGTCTGTATATTTTTTTGTTTAGCCCACAACATATTTTTTAAACATTTTAGTAGTTTTAGTAGTAAAATAAAAACTTTGAATATTTTTGTTTTCTATGCAGTAGTTTTAACCAAAGTTCAAAAAAAGGAGGAGGTTTACAATTCGTCGGAATCTTTTATGTTTTTTTTATATATGGTCCCCGACTACTTGAAGACGTCTGATTTGAAAAAAAAAATTTATTGAAAGGGTAGGTGATACTTTCCAAATGATCAGGTCAGGATCTGATGATGGGATCCTGGAGAAATCAAGAACTCTTCAAATTTTATAGGCACACTTGAAGCGATTTGGGTATTTTTTTATAGTGACTTGTGCATTTGCTTTCGGAAAGCACATTTTGATTTTGATGGCGGATTTTTTGCCTTGTGATTGCACCCGCGTTAATAGTTAGGTACTGCTCCTCTCCTCCTTTGGGTTGTAGCGTGATGTTATATATATAACAACAAACATTAACAAACAAAGTCTTCAGATTTATTATTAGTAAAGGATATCAAAGTATAATAAGTACAAATACTCAGTCAACAAATGAGTTTAGTTAATGGCTACTTTACCTAAATTATGACGTCATTTTGTCGTTTGTCGGCAAACCATTACCCTTTAAATTTATTATAAAAAACTAGATACTGAATCGAAATGCAAAATAAATAAATTTGTTCTTTAAAAATAAGTCGTCAAAATCGGTACACATTTTATCGAGATATTAAGAAAAATTGACTTATAAAGACAGTATTTTCAAAATTTATGAAAAATTAATGAGATAAAAATGGAACCAATTCGGAAGAATTATCTGTCGATTAAAAAATAAATCATCAAAATCGGTTCACAACTGGCGGAGTAATCGATGCTCATACATACATAAAAAAAATAAAAAATAGGGTCCGAATTGTGAACCTTCTCCTTCTTTTTTTGTAAGTCGGTTAAAAATAGCTTAATCTTTGATCTGAACTAAACCTTACATACCCGTCGGTAAAGTATGCCACACATTGGTACGGCATCGCACAGAAAATGCCGGATGATCTAGGCGGACCTTCGTTCGTATTAGTTACAAGAATAAGGACGGGTCTGAGGTCGAATGTGAGGTTCAGTAGGTACAGCAACAGTCTTTCCGAATGTCCCGTTTAATATGGACAACTGCCTAAACGTGGACACTGTTACTGTTGTCTCTGGTCACACCACAAGATATAAATGCCGTGAATATATGTTTATGTATAGATAGGATCTCTAGCGATAGTTACGTAGTCATTATTGTTGCGGGCGTACTGTGAGTACATACGACACTAATGGGGACTTCTTTGATCGCTAGCTACTTGCCTGATAGCGTGTTGTATAATAACACTTGTTGCTAAGTTGGATTACTAGGGCTCCGTAGGCTAACTAGAAGATAGCTTTGTTATGTCTGAAAGTAGAGATTGCAATTTTAGAGAAAAAACAGTAGAAATTGTTTTTTGTTTATCTCCATTTTAAGATTGCCATGTAAGTACCAATGGGTTTTTTATAATTAAAAATGATGTCTTACATAATCCGACAAACCATACTAGAGATATAGCCTCAAAAATACCATCGGCTAAATGAAGAAGATTTGGTCTTCCGCTGGGTACCCTGGGACTGATATCATAGTTTCGGTAGCCATAAGGGAACTCATGAAAAAGAGGACAAATACTTTTATTTTATTTTTAAAGGACTTTCAAAGACTTAGAAATATCCTGTAATCGAACCAATACAAAAATTAATATTATATCTCTTTATGTTTTAAATTGAATCAAAACAAAAAAAACTATTTATTTATTATTTATTTACACACGGGTATTTCTTTATACATTATGCCTTGCGGCGTGGCTAAAGGCACTGGTAACAAAGTCCATATTTAGCAAGTTTTCTCCATATTAAACAGAAAAACATAATAGTGGAACATAATGATAGTGCGTTGGTGGCCGAGTGGTTAAGACGTCTGATATTAACTAGGCAGACCACCGGTTCGATCCCGGATCCCGACCATATTATATCAATGGGATTTTTTTACACGAACAATTATCTTTACAGTTATTTATTTCAATTTCACAATTTGTTTATAAACAAAATTTGAGACTTATATAATATTAACTAGTATGTTGTGTAGTGCGCGAGTTGCAAGCAACTCGCGTGTTTTCTGTGTGGGAACATACTGCTGCCCACACCAAAGAAGACATGATACAAGTCAGCGATAAGCCCGCCACCTATCAATAATTCCTTACTCCTACCACAAATACTCCCACTACCCCTACCCCTACCACTACCTCTACTCCAAACCCAACCACTATCCCTACCCCTACTCCAACCCCTACCACTACCTCTACCCATACTCCTACTCCTACCACTACCTCTACCCCTACCACTACCACTATCCCTACTCCTACCACTACCCCTACTCCAACTCCTACCACTACCTCTACCCCTACTCCAACCCCTACCACTACATCTAACCCTACCACTACCACTATCCCTACTCCTACCACTACCACTACCACTACCCCTACTCCAACCCCTACTACTACCTCTACCCCTACTCCAACCCCTACCACTACCACTCGATTGTAGTAAATAAATAAACCTTTTAAAAAAAAGTGCACCGACTTCAAAAATTTGCACTGAAAAGTAAGAAATAATAAATATTTCGTCGTAGAATTTGAAGACGGTTGGTGCCAAATTAGGATACAAAACTAAGTAAATATCTAAGAAGATCTGTTCAATATTATCTATGTTTGTATGTACCTACTGATGATCGTAGGTTCCTAATGAATTGTCTAGATTAGTGAATTTGGGAACTAAGTTGTTTCTAATTTGGCACCAACCGTCTTCAAATTCTACGACGAAATATTTATTATTTCTTACTTTTCAGTGCAAATTTTTGAAGTCGGTGCACTTTTTTTTAAAAGGTTTATTTTACCCTTTTAAGTGGTTTTGCTGCCTTGAGAGACAAATAATAACACAACTAAAAAAATATTGATGGAAAATTTAAAAAAAATACCGCTGTGGATGTGATTTGAACCATGTGATTGTGCATCCTATGCACCCCATTATATTTAACCGCTACACCATCGTCACGAAAATTGACAACTTCGTGTCAATAGCAACCGTTGCTAAGGCTTTTTCTGATACATAATTTTCAGCCGTAAACAGAAATTAATTACTGAATTTCTGAAAAACTACTGAACCGTTTGTCGTCATATGTCTGTGAGATAATGTCGAGAAATTATGATGTCTTAAAAAAAATAAGTCGTCAAAATCGGTACATATTTTATCGAGATATCAAGAAAAATGTACTTATAAAGTCAGTTTTTTCAAAATTTCTGAAAAACTAATGAACCAATTTTTATGAGATAAAAATGGGACCAATCCGGAAGAGTTATCTGTCGATTAAAAAAGAAACCATCAAAATCGGTTCACAATTCGCGGAGTTATCGACGTACATACATACATAAAAAAAAAAAAAAAAAAAAAAAAAAAATACGTTCCGAATTGAGAACCTTCTCCTTCTTTTTTTGGAAGTCGGTTAAAAATAAAAAAATGTATGAGAGTTTTTTTTTGTATGGGAGATTTTTTTTAACAGATTTGCTAATAGAAACAGATCCTGAACATTATTAGTGTTGTGTTGTTTGTAAATAAATATAACTGTTTTAGTAAAACCATTTATTTCTAGTCACCATCTTAAAGTCTGTACATTTTGTTGTCATCTTCTTAGGCCAAAGCCTCACTCATTCAGCCACAGGTCGGCTCTAAGATAATATATAACATCCTTCCTCTTTTAAAGTAAAACAATATAGGAAAACAAATTAATAACATAAAGTAGGCAACTCAACCTTAAAATTAATACATAAAGAAAAAACTTAATTTATTTTAAATATTTAGGTTTTCTTACAATTCTACCTGATCTAGTTGTATAGTAGGTATTTTTATTAATAGGTATATTTGGAACTTTAGGTACAGAGTCTGAAGTATCTCTTACATTTTGATTACAGTTATTTTCATTACAAACACTATCATCGAGTGAATCATTTATATAATTATAGTTTTGAATAAATTTGCCACCTTTAATTAAACTCTTCCTATTTCTTATTATATTATTACCATCTTCTGTTTTAACTATATATGACCTTACATTTTCTCCCTTTCCAACAACTATACCACTTCTATGAGGAACTGGAGAATTTTCCTCTGTAATTTTCACTGATTCACCTTTTTCTAAAACAGGTAAAGTTCTACAACCCCTATTATAATAATGACTCTGTTTTATCTGCCTATCTTTTAACACTTTTTTATAACTTTTATGATTTACAATGTTATTTCCTTTTTTAAAATAAGGTAAAATATTTTTAACACTTCTGTTAAATAACAACTCTGTAGGAGTCCTACCTTCACTATCAATGGGTGTATTTCTATACAATAATAACCCTAGATACATGTCTTTATTTTCATATGATAATTTCTTTAATATTCTTTTAACTGTCTGTATATATCTTTCTGCTAGACCATTACTTTGGTGGTGTTGTGGACTAGTGATTTTATGAACAAAATTCCAGTTATCAGTAAACTTTTTGAATTCTACACTTGTAAATTGAGTTCCTGAATCTGAATATAAACATTCTGGTATTCCATACCGTGCAAAAATTTCTTTCAAGCTTTGAATAGTACAATTAGCTGATAAGTTTCTTAATTCTGCCAACTCAACATATTTACTATATGAATCTACTACAATAAGATACGGTTTTCCAAATAAGAAAAATATGTCTGTTGACACAATTTGCCAAGGTAAGTCCGGTATTTCTTTGTTTACAATTGTTTCTTTCCTATTATTATTTTGAAATTCTTTACATGTATTACAATTAGATATTAAGTCTTCAATTTGTTTGTTCATAGATGGCCAATAAAGAGATTTGCGAGCTAACATTTTACATTTTTCAATCCCTAAATGAGCATAATGTATTCTTTGTAACATATCTTGTCTTAAACTCTTAGGTATCACTAATTGTGACCCTTTGAAAATTAAATTATCACATTCACTTAACTCATCTTTGTAGCTATAATAAATTTTAGCTAACCTATCCACATTATATTTATTATCAGGCCATCCCTCTTTTATATATTTTAACACTTTTTGTAACTCACTATCTTTAATTGTCTCCTCTTTTATTAAATTTAATTTCTTATCTGTGACAATAAATCCGTCTAATATCATTGCAACATGAGCTTGAATATCAACCTCACTTGACTTACATTTATCATTTATATAGGAGCGACTCAAATGATCAGCTACTATCAACTGTTTTCCTGGCTTATACATTAATTCAAAATCAAAACCTTGTAATGATATTCTTATTCTTTGTAATCTAATTGGACTTTTATTTAATGGTTTTTTAAATATCGAGACCAATGGTTTATGGTCAGTTTCCACTATGAACTCTTGACCATATAAATATTGATAAAATTTGGTACATCCAAATAGTATTGCTAGACTCTCTTTTTCAATTTGACTATAATTTTGCTCTGTAACTGTCAATGCTCTAGAAGCATATGCAAATGGTTTATTTTCTTGTAACATTACTGCACCTAATCCGCTTTTTGATGCGTCTACACTCAAAATTATTTGTTTATTTATATCAAAATATGCTAAAACCGGAGAGCTACTTAGCAATTCCTTTAACTTATTGTAACAATCTTTTTGTTCACTACCCCAAATAAAAGGAATGTCTTTCTTTGTTAATTGTCTCAAAGGAGCCGTTATTTTTGAAACATTTGGTATAAATTTTGATACATAGTTAATCATGCCAAGATATCTCAATAATTCAACTTGTGTTACTGGCTCTTGCATATTTTTAATAGCTGTTACTCTATCACTATCTACATGTATCCCTTCCGATGAAATTATATGTCCTAAATACTTTACTTTAGAAACCTTTATTTGACACTTATTAATATTAAATTTTATACCAGTCTCCTGTGCTCTTTTAAGTACCTTTTCTAATATCCTATCATGTTCCTGTATGTTTTTTGCATAAATTAAAATGTCATCTATATATATTTCCACTCCATTAATGTTTTTAAAAATATCTGAGAACACTCTGTGAAAAATTTCAGCACTACAATTTAAACCATATGGCAGCCTATTGAACATATATCTCCCATAAGGTGTGTTGAAGGTTGTGAGTTCTTTTGACACATCCTTCAAACTAATTTGCCAAAAACCCTTGTTCGCATCGAGTACACTATATATTTTACTACCATTTAATTTAGATGTAATTTCATTTAGAGTAGGTATCATAAATTGTTCTCTCTGTATTTGTTTATTGAGATACTGTGGATCTAAACAAACCCGGATTGACCCATCTGGTTTTTTAGTCATAACCAAAGAATTAACAAATTGTGTGGGTTTTTCTATTTTAGATATTATACCCAAACTTTCCATTTTATCTAATTCTGATTTTAATTGTGACATTAATTTAAAAAGTACATTGCGACATGGTTCTATCTTACCTTGTATGTTTTGTTTCAACTTTATTTCATATTCATAATTATTGATTTTACCAATCCCATTAAACAATTCACTATAACTTTTCAAAATCTGACTTTTATTTAATATATCCAAGTTATTTACCTCCATGACATCTATATTTCTTTTAATCAATTCACACTCAATTAATGTTGGTAAACCTAAGATAGGTGAAAAATTTCCTTTTGTAACCTGAAATTCAATTAAACTTATTTTTAACCGACTTCGAAAAAAAAAAGAAGGAGAAGGTTCTCAATTCGGACCGTATTTTTATGTATGTATGTACATCGATAACTCCGCCAATTGTGAACCGATTTTGATGGTTTCTTTTTTAATCGACAGATAACTCTTCCGGATTGGTCCCATTTTTATCTCATAAAAGTTGGTTCACTGGTTTTTCAGGAATATTGAAAAATCACACTTTATAAGTATTTTTTTCTTAATATCTCGATGAAATATATACTGATTTTGGCGACTTATTTTTTTAAGGATATAATAATTTCTTGTCATCATCTCACAGACATATGACGAAAATCAGTTCAGTAGTTTTCCAGAAATTCAGTAATTTGCTTATGTTTACGGCTGAAAATTATATATCAGAGAAAGGCCTTAGCAACGGTTGCTATTGACACGAATTTGTCAATTTTCGTATCGACGGTGGTCTAGCGGCTAAAGGTATGGAATGCAGAACATTGCTCGAGGTTCAAATCCCATCCACCGCAGTATTTTTTTTAATTTTCCATCATTTTTTTTAGTTGCGTTATTATTTATTTCTCAGGGCAACAAATTCACTTAAAAGGGAAAAATAAACCTTTTAAAAAAAAGTGTACCGACTTCAAAAATTTGCACTGAAAAGTAAGAAATAATAAAAATTTCGTCGTAGAATTTGAAGACGGTTGGTGCCAAATTAGGATACAAAATTAAGTAAACATCTAGGGACATAAAGATCTGTTCAATATTATCTGTGTTTGTACTGATGATCGTAGGTTCCTAATGAATTATCTATATTAGTGAATTTGGGTACTAAATTATTTCTAATTTGGCACCAACCGTCTTCAAATTCTACGACGAAATTTTTATTATTTCTTACTTTTCAGTGCAAATTTTTGAAGTCGGTACACTTTTTTTTAAAAGGTTTATATTATTTATTTTACAATTTAACATTACTTTGCCCAGAGTATCAATTGGTTGTTCATTATAATTTGTCAACTTTACAGTAGAATGCATGATTTTTAAGTGTAAATTACTACAAATATATTTAGGTATGACATTACATTGTGCTCCAGTGTCAATCTTAAATTTCAACAAATAGTTATTATAATCTGTCAGATAAACTGATTCAAACCATGTTTTCAAATTATTCAGACTTACGAAACTATATAACAATTAGTTTCGGCACCTACCCCCTCCGGTTTGTAGTTTCCAAGATAAAAAACAAAAAAAAATAAAGGGGGCGAAAAAGGGGGGGTTTCGGATTTATGATAACTGGCGCTTTTAAAAAAAATTGTATGGGACAGGGGGGGGGAGGGGGGTTTACGGGGATAGTGGAAAGGGGTAGAAATAAAATCCCAGTCCACAGGAAAAAAAAAGAAAAAATGTATGAAAATTTGTAAGGGAGTTTTTTTTTGTATGGGAGAATATTTTTTTTAACAAATTCGCTAATAGAAACAGATCCTGAACATTATTAGTTTCGGCACCTACCCCCTCTGATTTGTAGTTTCCGAGATAAAAAACAAAAAAAAATGTATGGGAGTTTTTTTTAATGGATTCACTAATAGGAACAGATCCTAAACATTATTAGTTCCAGAACTTTCCCCCTCTAATTTGTAGTTTCCGAGATATAAAAAAATAAAAAAATAAGGGGGGCGAAAAAGGGGGGTTTCGGATTTTTCTGGTTTCCCCCCATCACAACTCTTTCTGGGAGAACAATGATGTCAGTGAGTGAGTCAGTGAGTGAGTGGTAATCGAGCTTTATTATAGTATAATATCTATAAAAAAAAAAATTAATTAATAGTGGTTGACTACCTATACCTACACACACTAAAACTATAAATAGAATATTTGTTTTAGGAACTCCGACGACTGGCCTAGAGTGCCGAGAACACTAATTGCGTTATCCCTTTGTATTTCTAGTGCAACGCGTCTTATAAAAAAGGCCTTAGATCTGCGATCACCAGATGCATCGATTAAAAGTTTTCCAATCTTTTCGGAAAATATCTTTGCGTCTGGTGACCACACACCCATAGTCTCCACAGCAAAGGCTAAGAACTGAAAATGGGCGAGGAGGCCTGAATATTTACTTTTTTTAAATTCTCAGCACTCAGTGCAGCAGCGCCGGCGACCCTAGAACATGCTGAGAGATGACATTGTGCGAAGGTGTCGCAACATGTAGCATCCCAAGCGAGTGCTTTTCCGAGGCTCCATGAGTCCTGAAGGTTCGAGCTTGCTCGGTATATCTACCGTAGCAAGAGCTCTTTTAATGACATTATTTAGGGCTCTGTGTCGTGAAATTCGACAGGCACTTTTCTGGCATGACAAGCCATGATGGCCAAAAGAATTGACTTCTCGCCCACATATACAAGTGGGTTTTTTAACTAAAAACTTATGTAGATACATAATCCGACAAACCACACTTAGAGGCTTTTCCATCTAAATAGGTATACCTCAACAGAACTGGTCAGTTGTTAGGTATAGCCTCATGGTTTCGGGAGCTGGAAGGCAACCCATGAAGAAAGTAAAAGAAGAATAATGATTTATATATGCAGTCTATAATTTTTAGAAGTGCAACCACCTACTGTACGTGTCCTCGGAAGCACCAGAACTCGATTAAACACATTCTTAAAGGTGCTTAGCATTTATGGCACATGTGAAATTTTTTTTTTCTTAAAAGCATAAAAATCGGTCCAATAACTAATATTTCAAGTCGAATAAATAACTTATTAGAGTGAGTCATGGTCGATATATTAGAGTTGATAAACTGAGATGCCATCACGCAATCTCGTATGACATAGATCATTACCCGCCTGAGTCATACTTTCGCTGTGTTGTATATATCACGATATTTTTACATTATATTTGCTAGTGAACTAACAATTTCAATTCTAATCAGCTATTTAGTGAGACCAAACTAAGTGGGGTGAGCTAAAAATAAAAAAAACCAGTAGGTGATCACAGAGTATGGTGATGTATTCGGTATGGAGAGTCATCATAGAAAAATCTACCGTAACGAGACAAAAGTTATAACAGAATGATGTATTAAATAATTTGTGTAGAATAAAATGATCTACAAAAAAGTCCGCGGTAGCATATATCTATCTCTAATAGATGTTCCCTGGGAGCGAGGTCTGGCCCTTGTATGGGATGCTACGTGCGTGGACACATTAGCCCCGTCTCATTTCAGGGAACCAGTCATCAAAGCGGCAGCTGCGGCGGAAATCGCAGAGTCCAAGAAACGGCGCAAATATACCTAATTCAATTATTGAAAACTACAAATTTGTGCCGTTTGGTGTAGAAACTCTATGTCCGTGGGGTTCAAATATCCCCTCGACTGATTATCTCTTCTGGTGACAAGAGGGCTGGCTGAATGAAATAATGTTTAGATTAGATTTACGTTATGTGTATTAAGTAGTTATAAGCGTATTTAATAAATTACATATTGTGTAGGTACTGCAACTAAATAGTTGCAAACCCATGTTTTCCCAAGGCAAAGCCGGGGGGGGCAGGCCACTGTAGTGTTCAATATTGACCATTGGTAAAAAGTGGACATTGTTACTGCGTCTGGTCACAATGCGAGGTATAAAGGCCGTGAATATGTGTATAGTTTAAACTGTCCTTTAACCGATGTAATTTTTGATGATATAATGACGTTGAACTATAGTGCGTCTGTCATGATGAGCTACAATTATTTATTGATGAGATATCGATATTAGAAAGTTAAATGAAATATTAGCGGTTATATAATACTATTGTAATGGTTTATCAATTGATGTATTGGTTCTAATGTGGACTATGTCCAACATTCTCTCTATTTGGAGATAGGTAGGCAAAGTGGAAACCTTTATTAAAGTAGGTAGGTTTTTCTAACAAAATAAAATATAGCCTATTGCACTCAGGGATGTCGTAGCTTTCTATTCGTAAAATAATTTTTAGAATTGGTTCAGTAGTCACGTTTGTTGTATGGGAGCCCCCTTAAATATTTATTTTATTCTGTTTTTTTAGTATTTGTTGTTATAGCGGCAACAGAAATACATCATCTGTGAAAATTTCAACTGTCTAACTATCACGGTTCATGAGATACAGCCTGGTGACAGACGGACAGACAGACAGACGGTCGGACAGCGGAGTCTTAGTAATAGGGTTTCCGTTTTTACCCTTTGGGTACGGAACCCTAAAAAAGTAGTAAATATCTGTTATTTTTAGAAGTGCTTTTTAAATTTAGAACTTTACCGTCAAAGTTGAGCCTTTTGACATTCAGGGTGCACCAGTGCAAAGTACAAATTTCAAAAATGGTGACAGGAGCGCTGGCTCCTTCCTCGCTCATCGAATTAGCATCGCGATTCAGCGGGGAAATGAAGCCAGTATACTTGCCACTATTCCACGCGGTTAACTTAGTCAATAATATATTTTAAAACAAGTAAACACACATCTTCACGGCCTTTGCGGTGTGGCCAGAGGCACCCCAGTGTCCACTTTTTCTAAGTTGTCCATAATAAACAAAGTGTGCCTGTTATTGCACTTAACCTACTTGGTTGGTAGGTACCTTTTTTTTCTTTCTTCACGGGTTGCCTTCCAGCTCCCCAAACCGTGTTACGATTCCAGGGTACCCAGCGGAAGACCAAGTCTCCCTTGTTTAGCCTATGGTATTTGTGAGGCTAGTGGCTAGTTCTGTTGAGGTACTTGGTACCTACCTAGAATTGTAAATTCTTTAAAAGATTCAGGAAAAAGGCTAGTTTCTGATTCTGAGAATCTTATTTAATTTTCAAGTAACAATAAGTATTTTATTATTTCCTACGGAACCCAGAAGTGTTTCGTGTTATTTAACTAAACTACTTTACAATAGAACGTCAATTTATACAAAATGTTATTGATTCAGACTAAATTGGATTTGCTGATTTCTCCTAGTTATTATCTAATTTATGTAAATTCGATTATGTTCATCGATTTTATATAGGGGAGGGAAAATAACATACAAAAAAGACATCTTCACGGCCTTTATGCGGTGTGGCTAGAGACACAGTAACAGTGTGCGCTGGAGTGGCACCACTCTGAAGGAGGGTACATGCTTTAAATATTAGTAACATTTTATAACAATAGATATATATAAACAAGAGTAAATAAACATAACATACAGTCCATAACCAGCGAGGTGACTTCACATTGGGGTAGCACTAAATGTGAAGTAACGAGAGTGTGAATCCAACACATTTTTTGGTCCTTCGAGCCGGACTTTTAAACAATTCTTAGTACTCTTGTTTGTATGTACTGATTGTAAATGAAACAGAAACAGATCACAAGCCTGGTCAGCACAAGATATTAGCAGCAGCATATGGTAAGAAATACAGGGATCGCGCTTGTCGCTAAATATATGCCACCGCTCAGCTTCACTCGCTCTCACGGTGGGGAAAAAGGAAGCGGAAGAAAAAAAAAAGAAGTCTAAGTTTATTAAGCAGAAAAATCGCAGAAGCAAAGCTTCAATTAGCAGAAGCTGAACATGAAATAGAAGAAAATGAGCAATATAATGACGCTGTTGAAGACATTATTCAAAAACAGCTCATCTACACCGGTGGAAGTTGGAAGAACGGAAGACGTCAGCAATATGGACTATTCGAAAAACACCGTCATCCCCGTGCCCATCAAGGTGAAGGAAGCTCACAAAATTATGATCATTACTTTATCAGCTAGCAAAAGTTATAGAAAATAGCAACGAATGAACAATCCAAAGTGGCTCCAAGAGAATAAAAGTTAATGAAAGTTCTTGAAAGACATTGCACGGCCAGAACTAATAATTGTAACCAAACTATTTGCCCTAAAGATATTACCCAAATTAAGCACGGAAGGTAAATAATTACCAAATGTACCTGCAAGTTACATAACTTTGAATAAAAGTTTTAAACTATAATGGATACTTGCAGAGCCTTGAACTAAGAAATACCTTAATAGGAATAATGAATCTATTATTAAAGTCAAAATGGTTCGACTACGCTATGAAAAATAGCAATTGTTAGTTTCTTAAATGAGGAGTCAGAAAACTCTTATAAAAATGGACATGAAAGTAATTATACTAATACTAATATAAAATTTTCTGCTGACACAGGTTGTAGCTATTGCAAAAGAGAACTTGATACTTACAGATGTGTCACGATCAAGGAACTATCAATAGAAAGGAAATTTGAATTATATTAAAGTGTATTAAAATCAACATAAAAGGCAGTTTAGCAGGGCGAAGGTTTGTGGAGTTTTTAGATTACAAGAGTGCCCGCCTCATGTAGATTACAAGACAAGACTAATTGAAAGTTCACATGACCAACGAGCTGGCTCTTACTTCGGTCAAATAATTAAGTAGGCACCGAAAATTTCCCATTCCGGCCGCCATGCGATCTAGGTGGGCCATTTGTTATAGGAATTGGACGAATCTGTGGTCAGTTTCGGCGGACCGTACGGCGGCGCCCCGGTGATTGCACCGAAAATTTTCTTTTTTTACGGAAAAACTATGCATTTGACAAATAAAGTGTAATGAAATAAAAAATGCACAATTAAAGTACGAATCGAATGAGTTTTTTTGTGCTCCGATCGGTCCAGTAGTGTTTTAGTAAATTGCAAAAAACCGTTTTTTGGGCCATTTTTTCCAAATTCCATAACTTCCGTTCTATTGAATATGAAGACTTTAAAGTTTTACAGAATAATATGTGTTTTATAAGCCTCAATATGTATACCAAATAGCAAGATCGATGTAATACTTTTTGAGAAACTTTAAAAAAACAGAAATTTTTTTTAAATCAATTTTTTTCATACTTTCGCTGGGTGTAATGGTACGGCATTGCAGGATGTTGTAGAGCAACTCTCGATTAACAAAAGCACGTTTGAAAAATTGGTCTACGTTAGCCCAAAACTTTTTTATGGTCACTTTTCGGAAGGACCTTTTTTCAGTTTTTTCAAAGTTTCTCAAAAAGTATAACATCGATCTTGCTGAAATTTGGTATTTATATTGAGGCTTATAAAACACTCTACCCGACTATTACATTAAAATGTTTATTTGTAATTTTTTTTATATTTGTAATTTAGTATTTAAGATCATTTTAATACCTATTTCTACATGTAAATCTTCAAAATAAATAATCTCAAGTCCTTTTATGTTACTTATTTATTTTATTCATGAATGAACGAGAGCGACATCTATCTGTGAGGTTCGGCAACTAGAAAAACGACTTCTAATAAACATAACTTACAGTCGATTCATCGCCTGGGAAACACTAAATAAGAAGTCAACTAGGCCACACATCGCACCGAAAATATCCCATTCCGGCCGCCGGATGATCTAGCTAGGCGGACCGTTCGTTACAATAATTGGACGAGTCTGTGGTCGGTTTCGGTGGACGCTAGCGAGGTCGCTAGTACTTACATTACATTACAACAATAAACAACAAATAAACAGTTTTCTAAAAATCTTCATTTTGTAAACGAACATTGTCATCTAAAAAAATGTTTATTAAGTGACTTTATGGCAATGACCGAGAGATGTCGCTTGAAGTTTTATAACTCTCACTGATGTTTGTCTTGCACCTATATTATAAATATGCGTACTAAATTTAACAAAATACTACCGCTACTTCGGAAAGTGTTAGACAAATAATTTTTTTTGACGTGAATGCGTCCGGAATTACTGGAGCAGTTCCGGAAGTTCACGTTGATTTTATAACTAGGGATTTGGGACTAAAGTTAATCTACGACTACAGGTACTTGGAAGTTGAAGTGTTCTTGAAGCAATAACTTCCCTACAAGTTATAGCTTCAAGAGGACTTCAACTTTCAAGTACATACTTTGCTCAAAGTATTTTATGATTTAATGGGTCACTGAGCAGCGCGCGCGGATTTAAAGTCGGATTCCTCATCATGTCACAACGGAACGCGTGCGTCGGTCGCCATGGCATGACATAGAATCGTGTCACTTCTTACGCGTGTTCTTATTTTTAGAGGTGCAGCGTTCAGAGAATTATAAAAATTGAGTCTGGGGCTTAAACATAAATAGGAATAGTGAAACTACCATAAATCGATAGAAAACATATTTGTCTCGTCACGGAAAACCCACCTTACAACGCGGATCGATCACAATTCAGATGCAAGATGATCTTAGTTGTTAAAAGTATAAAGTTCATTTTAGTTCTTTCGACTCAGCCGGTCGGTGCAAAGTAGTCCCTATTTTAAAGGACTTCAAAAAAGGTTCTCAATTCATCGGAATCTTTTATTTTTTTATGTATGTTCCCCGATTACTTGAAAACGCCAGAACCGATTTGGATTTTTTATTTGTTTGAAAGGGTATACTTCCCAGTGGGATCCTGGAAAAATCGAGAACTCTTCAAATTTTATAGACATACTTGAAGTCGGTACACTTTTTTTAAAAGGCAATTATTGTAGGTAAGTATAGTTTTATTTTTAAACAATTACGTAATGTCAGCGGTTTATTTGTAATTTTAGAGGTAACTTTGGTTTATTTTTCTATCGAGAAAATATCAAGGAATCCCGTAACCTGGATCGTTATTCAAATTGTAGTAAACCTATTTATACACGTACGAAGCCGGGTCGGGTAGCTAGTCTAATCAGTGCAATGTTATTGTTACATATTTTAAAGTGCACAGTGATGCACAATTTCTTTTATTTTTAAATGTCGACTTCGTGTTGTTTTTGGGTTCATGGCAATGGATCTTTTAATATAATCTTAAATCAAGGTGTCGAATATACTCCTCAATTTCAAACCTATTCTATTGAACTGATTCTCAGTAGCCTAAATGTGTAACCATATTTTTTTTACACAAACACTCTTAAGTGTGTAAAGTAAAAATATTTTTATTTTAAAGATGAAGAGGCTACCTTCATATTAAGTCATATTTTTCAAATCGTTTTGAGTGAAACTTAAAGCTCTTAGAAATATAAAAAAAATTACATGTTATAATTAATCATATTTCATAATAATCTGTTAATCATAAAACATGTTTTAAGAAAGTTTGCTCGATAGAAAAAAATTGCAAAGTAGCCTCTGAAAATAGTCTCCTTTCCAAATTTCTCAGTAGTACATGAAGTATTGTTTATTAAATTAAGTACAAATTTGTATCATCTATTACTAAATTAAGATGTTAATTTAGATTTTCAATAAAGCTACTCCTTTAATTTAAATAAATTATTTTTGATTTGTCACTTAGGACGTTTGTTCCAAGCACCTTCCGTGTGCCTCTTCTCTTTTGTTTCTATTCAATGCGACAGAGAGAGACCAATCGATCACGTAGCGCTGGGTAGCGCTAGAGTATCGTAAGCAGCTAGGCCACACCCCTCAAACTATGATTTTATTTGAATGTATCGTCTTTGAATATTTTTGTTTTCTATTCAGTGGTTCTTTTATAATAAAATTTCAATGTTTTGCCGACAGACGACAAAATGACGTCATCATTTAGTTAAAGTAGCCATTTTGCCCCATTTCTCAGCTCATTTGTTTTGAATGAAATGAAATATTGAATGGAAAACAAAAATATTCAAATTAGTTTCTTAAAATAGCTTTGAAATAGAAATATTAAAAGTAAACTTTAGTTTTTACTTTACATATCGAATTGAGGAACATTTGGGCTGGTAATATTTCCAGAAACTATAAGCGAGACGAAGGTATAAAAAAATTATTTTCGTGTAAATTACTATCTACTGGGAGAGTTTTACACGAAATTTTTTATTTGTAATTTGGTCATTAAGAATCTTCAAAATAAATAAAATTTTAAGTCCTTTTTTCCTTTTTTTTTGCCTCTTCACGGGTCGTTTTACAGCTCCCGAAAACCGTGTTACGGTTCCAGGGTACCCAGCGCAAGACCAATTCTCCCTCGTTTAGCCGATGGTATTTGTGAGGGTATATCTAACGAGTGGCTAGTTCTGTTGAGATATATTTAGATGGAAAAGCCTCTAAGTGTGGTTTGTCGGATTATGTACATAAGTTTTTAATTAAAAAAACCCATTGGTACATGGCCGGGATCCGGGATCGAACTCGGGGTCTGCCTTGTTAATAGCAGACGTCTTAACCACTCGGCCACCGACGCACCTTTTATGTTAATTATTTATTTTCATCATAAATAAACGAGAGCGACATCTATCTGTATGGTTCGACAACTAGAAAAGCGAATTCTAATAGGGAATAGCAGCAAAGAGTACCTTTTTATATAGGGGAATAGCAGTCAAACAAAACAAGAGTAAATAAACATAACTTAATACAGTCAATTCATCGCCTTATTCTTTAAAACCAGCGAGGTGACTTCACATTGGTGTAACACTCAATAACAAGTTCAGTAATTGGTCCGACATCGCACCAAAAATTTCCCATTTCCTGCCGCCGGATGATCTAGGCGGACCGTTCGTTACAAGAATTGGAAGAGTCTGTGGTCGGTTTCGGTGGACCATACGGCGACGCGCCGGGGATTGGACAAATGTGTGAATCCAACATAATCATATACCTATCACTACATATTATAAAACAAAGTAGAAATATCTGACTGTCTGTCTGTGACCTTTTCACGCAAAAAATACTGAACGGATTTTGATGCGGTTTCCACTATTAGATAGGTTGATTCACCGGAAAGATTTACCAGTATTAAACATGGATCTATCATGTTTAGGAGCTGAGTATAAATAGTATAAGTAGTAATAAGCGTATTTGTTTAGGTGTTACAGATATTGTACCCATGCGAAGCCGTTGCGGGGCGCTTGTACTAGAAGTAGTATATGATAATATATAATAAGCAATGTTTATAGTTGAAGTGAGTTTATGGTAATGACCGAGAGATGTCGCTTGAAGCTTTATAACTCTCACAGATGTTTGTGTTGCGCCTATATTAAAAATTTAACAAATTACACAACTTCGGAATGTTTACAAAATAACATATTTTTTTGACGTGAATGCGTCCGGAATTACTAGCGGTAGTTCCGGAAGTTCACGTTGATTTTAAATCATGAGATACAGCCTGGTGACAGACGGACAGACAGCAAAGTCTTAAGGTGCCCACCCATTCACCGGCGCGCCGCCGTACGGTCCACCGAAATCGACCACAGACTCGTCCAATTTTTTTAACAAATGGTCTGCCTAGATCGTATGGTGGCCGGAATGGGAAATTTTCGGTGCGATGCCGGACCAATGTGTGGCCTACTTTAGTAATAGGGTTTCCGATTTTACCCTTTGGGTACGGACCCTAAAAAAAAAGTTTGAAGGAAAGGCAGTTCTAAAATGATTTCCTTATTAAATACCTAAAACTATTTGAAGCCTAGAATTTTTTTACAAAAATTTGTTTATTTTTATTTACCTTGTGTTTTTTAAATGTCGATAATATGTATAAAAATAGATAGGTTGGCATCATTTACATTATTTTTGTAAGCAAACTGGGCTGCAGGTTAAACCAAAAAGTGATATTTTAAATGCTTGTAGGTAAGCATGTAGTAAGTACTTAATTTCATTGAAGATTTTGGAGTAATTGAAAGATTGATTAAAAAGGTTTATATGACAAGAAACGAAAGGAAATGCTGGCAGAGGACAACTTAGGTGTACATATAAAACAAATTGTTTAAAACAATGTCAAAAGTACCTACACACAATCGCCGAGCATGTATGAAAGGTATGATGAATATAAAAGAAGCGAAAGAGATATCTCAGAATCGTAGCAAATGGCCTACCCATCTTGGGATGAAAGCCGTGATAGATGGATAGATAGATAGAAAGAAGAGTGAATATAAAGTGCGTACATATATAATCTATCTATTCTATCTATCATCACACCTTTTGTCCCAAGAGGGGTAGCCAGATATAATCGGATGCCATTTACTACGGTCCTGCCATACCTCTTTCGCTTCTTTTATATTCATACATATATCAATGTAGAGCAAAAGTTATTTTTTCCAAGTACCCGGAGATACCGGTTTTCTTTAATGTCAAGATCAAATTCAGTTGTATCGTCCGATATAAGACATACACGCAAATACCAACTACAGGAAATGACGGGGAGAAGGGTAAAATACGGTTATCCTCTTATTAAAAATACACAGATCTCTGCATGTGGTGCACACATGACCTTCAAAAAACATTGGAAATGAACTTTAGTTTAAAAATAGACCAGCTGTCATCCGAAAGAGACGATCAGTCTAGGGTCAGTGGTTTTCGAGATATGGCCCTTTTAAAGTTTGATTTAAAAATCGTCATAACTCCAAAACAATTTTAAAATAATATGAAACAAGACTAGATGTACCTCAAAAAACGACAACATCAGAGCCATTTTTTTTTTCAAAAAAATACAAGTCGATTTCAAATATTTTCTTTATATTGTAGAACTCGTCAATACAAACATTTTGACACCTCAATCATCTGAGATAGTGACCTACAACAATATTTCATCTAAAGGCAGGGACAATCGATTTCCATTTGCTACAATACTGACATATTGTATCTCCTTCGCCTTCTTTATTATCTAAAAACTTGCAGTGTGGCTAGAGACACGAGTAACAGGGTCCTCTTTTAGGCAGAGAACATGTGGCAAGTCTGATTACTACAATTAGGAGACCTAGTTTAACAGGTAAGCATCTGGTATTTTTAGAAGAAGTGTGGAAGGAAAATTGATGCTTAACATTATTTCATATTTGAATTTGATGTACTTTACCATCGCGTAACCATAGAATTCATAGTAAAATAGTGTAACATTTTACAAAGAGACTATATCTGGGAAAAGTGTTCTCACGTTCGAGATACTTAATTATACATACTTATATAAGATGTGGTCGCGTGATTCTGCATCTTACAGTACAATACGTAAACTAGGTTAAATAGGGTAAATTTACAAGTGTTTTTTGCTATGCAGGGAAAAACTAGGATTCATTCAGATTTGAATCAATCTGAAATTCAAACCTCAAGCTACTAAAGTACAAGGTCATTTGAAAATAATTTATTCAAAATCACTACATCTGTCTGTTTGTGCCCTATTCACTCCGAAACTACTGAACGGATTTTGTTGCGTTTTTAACAATTAGATATATTTACTAAAGGGTATAATTTACGCGGACACCAAAAATATTTTTAAGACTCTAAGCTTAGGCACCAAATAAAATAAACAACTCCAAATAAAATAATTGACACTATTAAAAGTGTCCTAAAGTATATCATATTATGATCCAAAATAATAGAAAAAACATCAGAAAAATCGCACGCCTTGTACTAATATTTTATTTGGTTTCTAAAATGGATAAATGGTCACCAAGTAAGGTAGGTAGGTTAGGTTAGGTTAGTATAAAATTTATTAAGTATAAAGTGTATTTTAAAGGCGTCTATATATTTTTATGGCAGTCAATAATACCAAAAATGGATCTATTTCATAATATTTTAGGAAACGTAATTTGGTGACCATTCATCCATTTTGGTAACCGTTTAGTTTTTTTGGTACTAAAATAGATACATTTTTGGGCGCCGCTTAAACACAAGCCTTTACTAAATATAAGATGGGGTCCCGTGATTTTGCTAAATATGCTTTATTAACAAGTGTTTTATGCTTACAAAGTTGCATTCCGTAGAGTTATAATAATATATAGAGTAGTATAATAAACATATTTGCTTATTTTTCGTATGATGATGAATATTATGGAACTATGGAAGATCTGATGTCGATGGAGTTTTCAATAAACTATTTTAAATACTGCAAAAGTGCAAACAGATATCTGCAGCGAGACTGATCAGTTTATGTCAAAAACTGTTAAACTTTTTCATATGATAGACTCAAAATACTCTAATTTCAACACTGTTTTTGTCACACGAACTTTGTGATGATTCTTGTTTGTATTGGTGTACCCTCATTACAAAAAAAATATTATTTTGTTCCCAGCACATCCAGTTTTTTTGTGACCGCTTTATATTGATTTTTACCTCATTTACGTGCTTTTCTTTGATTCGAGGAGGTTTACCGCCAGGCGGAGCCAGTCAATATTTCGCAAGTTAGGCTACCCGCTAAGCATGAACATAATCTTTCCCCTTGCCCCCCAAGGCTTCAACTCTACCCCTCTGCCCCTTCCCTAATTCTAACCTCCTTAGTTTGTCAGTTTGATTAGCTTAACTTTGGTGACTAGATAACTATCGTATTTGACTAACTTAAATTTATTGTCGCCGTATGTTAAGCTTGCCTTGAAAGGGCATAAATCACCTAGACAGTTTTTGTTACCTATGTGTGTGGAGAATTAACTTTTGCATCTCAACGTCGAAAATTTACACCATTGATAGAAAAATGTTATTTAGGTATATTTAGACTATTTTGGTTTTCCTGTGCGTCATCAAGACAAATCCTGGGTTCCACGTACATGTTGTGTAACATGTATGAGACTCTTATCAGGTTGGGCTAACAAAAAATCTAGACATTTGCCATTTGCTACACCAATGATTTATTGTACAGTAAATAATAATTGTCTAACTGTAGGTGATTATTGTACTTTTCATGAAAATATGTTTTCATGTCACAAAAAAATGTGAAATTATATGAATTGATTTTAATTGACTAATATTTATATTAAGATTGTAATTTGTATTTTTTAATGAATTTCAGACATGTATCAATATTAATTTTATTTGATTAATTGATTGTATTTTTTAAATTGCTGCAAAAATGTATTTTCTTAAATTAAGTTTTTAGAAAGAAGTGTATAGAATTGACGATTTCAAGTGTAGGTATCTTGTGTACCTAAGAAATAAAATTTGAATTTAAATAGGAACTGTTTTACTTGCTACCACACTGTTTGATAATAATTTACACTTGATATATAAGTACTTTTTAAACTGTTGAAACTAAAGTGATTGAACTTTTGATACTGAATTGAAACTGAAATAATTGGGTAACAATTTCCACTATATAACACAAAGTAATGAAGCATATTTACCGAGGCTATCTGGATACACCGCAATATAATAACAGTCGTGAAGTTGTGTTTATTTAAAACAATACAAATGGCAGATATTTTATTACATACATACATACTATAAATAAATATTACGAATAATAATAGGTATGACCTTTTCATGTTTAATCTATCAAACAATAAAATCATATAACTTTCTTTATACACAAAATTCTATTTGGTAACCGCCATTGTTCAGAGATATGAAAAAATAGATGTAAAATTTATAATATTTTGACTTATTGACGCGATGATTCGATCTCTATTCCATAAAAGACTCGAGGTGAAAGAAACTATGATATCAGTGTTATGAAACTAGATATTTGTATAATAAATTATCATCGAAAACGGAAACAGATCTTCATTGGATATTTCGGATCAAAAATATCCATTATGTATATATTCAAGTTATAAGATAGAGGATACTTTAATCGACTTATCGTGGACCGAAGGGGCCATAAAGGGTGTCCGCACTTCTTTTAAAAATAACAGATACGTCTGTTAAAGAAGTGACACATCTAGGTCCACTGATGTTTCTAACCACACCGAAAAGTATATAGGCCTTAAAGATGTGTGTGGATGGAAACAAATATGTTAATAAGAAGAGTAGACTATAAACTATAGACTCTGTAAACCTCGATAGGATTCAGTCGTGATATTACTAATACGAAAATTCAGTAGCAATTTCTAAGGACTATAAAATTTACAATTTAAATTCGCCTAATATAAACTTACGAAATGTGTTTATGTCTTATTGCATATTGTCTTGCGTAACTCTATATTCTGTGTATTCAAAATTATACACATAAAATTACTCATATGGATTTTCTTTGAAAATATTAAAGTTTTGATGTATATTACTCAATCATTTGATACAACAAACAAACATACGGTTCTTATACCATGCGGTATGGCCAGAGGCATCAGTAACAGTGTCCACTTTTTGCTAGAAGACCATATTAAACAGGTGGCAAGTCTGTTAAAGCCTACATTTATGACTTCTTTAACAGATGCCAAAACGGAGCAATAAATGGACGTGACATATGGTATGGACAAAACGCAATTAAAAAAAAACAATTTTTGCGTTTTCTGTAGATACATTATTAAAAAAAAAATTTTTTTATCTGAATTTTCAATTTATAAAATGATTAGCTAGGTACTCAAAATGTCGTAGTAAAGATTTGATGACGTCACCGGAATTAATTTATCCTTTACAAGCGACCCAGCCCCCGGCTTCACACGGGTGAAATATGGGTTTACAACAATTTGAATACCTATATAAATACGCTTAATGTATTATATATAGATTAGATATATACTACCGAAAATTTTTTTGTAGATAATTTTATTCTACACAATTCTTTCCTACATCATTTTGTTGTATCTCTAACGGATTAGACAGCATACGCCATAAAATTCGTTGGGGCTAAGTTTTTTCCTGACTCGATTTACTTATACTGTTACTGCTCAACTCCTAAACATGGTCCATAATATGACGCTTAGTTTATACTAGCGACCGCCCGCGGCTCCGGCCGCGTAGAATCTATTTTGGGATAAGTTTATATATTGTGTAAATCGGCCTTAAATCGAAATCAATGAAAGAAATGTCACGATTATTTCAAACGACAACACTGGCATAGACAATGGATTTGCTCTCTTTTGGCTCGAAATTCGAACTTGCGATTTTATTTTGCTTAGGAACTACACAAAAATTACATATCCAATAATCGCGATTCCCGAGATCAAGGAATCGAATTACATACAAATTCCTAATAGGTACGTCGTTTGGTAGAAACGTGTCAAGAAAGTTTTGTAGAGCGCCATCTTGCTCTCGCTCGTTTTTTTTATCTCGTTCTGGTTTTTAGATTTTATTATATAGGTAGATCCTTGTGTAGATATTTTGTATTAATTACAAAGATAACGGTACAGTCGATACAGCAAATATTTATGTGATGGTAAGTATTATATTATCGGCGAGTATGTCAAATTAAAATATCGCGTAAAGATGACTTTTCTAAGTATACCAAACACTTTGACCCTTAATTCCAAAAGTTCTTGACCGAAAAAAAACCACAAACTCGGTAATTCTATTTATGATAGTCATTAAAAGTAATTAAGAGACAAAAAACAATTGTTCGTGAAGTCGCTAACATAGTGCTAAAGGCCAAAGATCTGTGAGAAGTGATCACTTACTACGGCGCGCGTTGATGTCTTTATTATGAACAATTTGGTTTTTACGTTTTTAATATTTGTTGACCTTAAACCTAACTAAAATACATAAAATATTTTATTTGACCATGAATTCAAACCTGAGGCTACTCGCACAGATAGTTCAAGTGATCTCCAACAGATGGCTTTTTTTACAAAATACATAAATTAGTTTTATTTTAAAAGAAACATTTACATTTACAACAAACAACAACAACACAACAAAATGGCGTATCAAACATTAATTTTGATGAAGTATTAAGGGAGATTATGGTACACCGACAAAAAAACAGCCCTTGAGAAATAAGTAATGTATAGAGATATTTAATAGGTAGAGATCCCTCAAAAATATAATTCTGTATATTTTGTATACCTATGTGTTTTAATACTTACTTCTTCTTTCACATCAAAACAGAGCAACGAATCAACTATATTTTTTGCACAGAGATAGATGGAAGGACGTGAAGCTACTTTTTATCCCGGATATCCTTAGGGTTTAAATCTTTTGTCACATTTCAAAAAATTTCACCAGTGAATTAGGGACGAAAAGCTAGTTGCCACACATTATATTAAAAATATTTGTCACCTTTTTATACATCGTTAACATTCATAATGTCATCAGTGTATTACATTCACTTATCCTTGAATTGGTGCGTATTTTTCGACGTTGGTTTGTAGATTCCATAGTAAACATTGAACTTTCATTAAAAACAATTCATGTACGGTTTGCAAAACAAAATACACTATTAAGTACTTTAACTTTAAGCAACTTTAAAAATAAGGACACTTTTCTGTTCGACAATTATGTACCGATCTGGATGATTTTTTTTTTCTTGACCACTGTAATTAAACGAGAAATATTTACCTTCCGCTAAGTAGCAAACATGTAACGGATAAAAGACTTTCATGTATTAAAATAGAATAAATAAATCTATTTAATAAAAAGAAGGCTTTGGTAGTTATGGGGACTGCCGACAGAAGTGAAAACTATCGCCATATAGCGATTATTCCACAATATATATATATGTATATATGTCCAGTTGAGATTTCTCCTACCAAAAAGTTTTCACTTCAAAAACTTAAATTACTGTATTTATCTAAAATATACAAAACATAGAGTTTAGCTGTGGGCCCATGTACCTACTTGTGATGTTTAAATGCTGCGTTGAATAACAATACTAATTTGGTCAAGATATATTTCAGCTTGGTGGTCCCCAAATACTAGCTGCAGTTCACACCCTAACCTGTTAACTGAATATTTTATTTCCTTTGTCCATGAGCCCAGAGTCTCAACAGCAAAAGCCAAAGGATATTTTTTAAAGTTATACTTCTTTAGGCGCGTTATGAAAAAAATTTAGTACTTATATTTAATTCTCAATTATAATAAGCCATTTTAAATAGTAATTATTTAATTGAATTCAGATTTTAGCAACCGTATTAAAATTTATGATCACGCAATTTTATTTCCATTAATTATTTGAGTGATAAATAAACTTATTTTTGTATTATTCCAAAAAGTATGACTTGTAACGCGCACACATTAAGAGGATCGTGTAGCTCAGCGTACGCAGCGAAATAGGTATTTAGAAAATCATATTCTGTCTCAATCGCACTCTTCCCCCGGTCATCAGTGCGACAGAGAGCACTGCAGCTCGTGGGTGTTCGTAGGTATGTTTTTCGTTGAAAATTGCGTTTTGGGCGAAAACGATTTACACCTACTAAACTATAACGAAACCTTATAATTTTGGTGTCAAACGTTTTAGCAGATTATAATCTACGTACGTACGTTTTGCTTTTTTTGAAATTTTGCTTTGTTTCTCAAATACAGACGGTTTATTACCAGCAAGTTATGAACCAAAAAAACCGAGATTTGAGGGGCTTATAACTTTTGACCTATTACGAATTTTGAAAAAAGGAAAAAATACGTACGTAGTTTTTCATTATAACAGTAACATATTACAAAATCGTTAAAATTAATTAATATTTAGGGGTAGTAAAACGTTTTCTCCGTTTGTATGGACATGGACGCGGTACACTACACTCTTAAGTACACACACAGTTTTTTAAAGAATATTATTGCGGTGCTTGCTTTGCTCTCCGCTAAATGTAGGCATTGCTACCAGGGTCCAAAAGCCGTATGGTATGTATGTATGTATGAACTCTGACAAGCCTTTCAGGAAGACCGTACATATCGCATGTACCTACTAAATAAATGAAGGGTAATTGTATCTTCCATACAGATGCATCAATAAGTGCAATGATCTACAGTCTGTCCGTCCTTGACCTATAGTTATTGCTCAACGTCTGTGGACGATGGCCGATGGACGCCACAGCGGTATTTAACAAAACGACGGTCGATCGTGTAGTGTGAATGGTCGTTTATTTGTTAAGGCAGCGTTTTGTACTTGTTATTTATTGTAATTTTATTTATATGAATGAATACAGTGCATTACCTACATTTAGTCAAACATTTGTACTCATCAATACTTCTTTTTGTGTCCCAGAAAGTTATTATGATATATGCTGATTTATATGTGTGGAAAGTGGCTATGGGAGTCCATTATACCTACCTACCACCAATCGATTAATTGGTCTAAAATAATAAAATTATTAATATATTGAATTTTCAATAAGCTACAAAATCGCGATGTATATAATTCAAGGGTAATGGTATAGCAGCGCTATAAAAAAATTAAGAGCTTTGTAATAGATTATGAAAGAGAAACCGGGGGCAAAGTTTAACCACCCATATTTCCTATTATATAAAACCCATTGAAAAAATAACAGCTATTTCACTTAGATAATTGAATAAGTAACTATATGCTAAATTACAGTGACAATGTGGATTATTTACAGAGAAATTGGGAATAGTTTATCCCAGAAAAAATATGGATATATAAATTTTAATACGTCTAAAGAATGTTGATGTTTTTTATAGAGAAGACGACATGTCAAGGACACCACCTTTTCTTTAAATATGTAGAAATGTAGAATTCAAATTTAGTTATACGACACAAGACAATTAGATAATTTAATATTAACCTAAGCAATCATTTTTCATCACCAAGACGAATTAAATATTTCTGCAACCATGAGGCGTTGCCTTAAATAAATCACATGATGGTAATTTATCCGTGAGAACGATGTGGCCACTGGGCCAGTTTTTGTTTGTTCATTTGTTTGTCCTAATGTACTAGGTTGAAGATTAGTGCCATTAAAATGTCAGAAGTGGGATAATTAGGTCTAGACTTTGACTTTTAGATTTTAACGGAAATACTAAGTTGCTGTGGTAATATTAGGTGTTTTATAGAAAGTTTAAATTAAATAGATTTGAATGTACTTAAAATATAAATTGTTTATTCTCTGGTTTAGGGAGGGGTTTAAAATATATTACAGCTGCGGTATTTTCACATAAAACTATAGTTGACTCGTGCGAATACTTCGCATCACTAGTGGTGTCAATATTGTATATAGTTCAACTGATCTTCAATAGATGACGTCTTATACAAAATAAATAATTTAGTCTAATTAAAAAAAAAACATTTAATGTTTAGGGAAAAATAATCTTCAAAATGGCGTATTTGATACCGACAAAAAAAACGCCTTTGAGAAATAATACCTATATAGAGATAATTATTAATTACTAGGATTTCCGCCCGCCTTCGCCCGTGGAGCCCATATTAACTTTCATTCCATATTATGGTCTTGAGTTCATATAAAAATCACATAAAACCATTTTAAATTTTAAACATTATTCCAGTCGTTCTAACAGGTGGATTTAGTTTATGTAACCGTTTTTGTATCGTAGTTTGGAAGCAAATCAAAATTTCCTGTCCTCTGTAAATAGTGCCTATTCTACATCCGTAAAAAATTTAAAATCTTCATATATAAAATTGGCCTATGCAACAGAGGCAGTTGAAGCATGGAAATCAATTTGCCCTAACGAAGACATCCCAAAGGAATCAAATGTACAAAAACTTTGGGATGCCCTGTTAGTGCAAAAAATCCAAAATAATATTGATAAAGCTCGCCTATTAGCTGTCTCTGAAAAGGAATCTGGCTACTGGCTTCATACAATACCAGCAACCAACCTTCCCAAGGTTACTAGACAATAATACGTTTAGAATCGCAACTGGCATACGTCTCGGGGCTTCGATATGCATGCCACATAAATGTCCGTGTGGTAGCGACGTCAATGCTCTCGGCCTCCATGGACTCTGCTGCCAAAAAAGTGGAGGAGTCGTTTTTCGCGCCACGGCTCTTTAAATGAAGTTATTAAACGGGCTCTTGCCACCATGAATGTACCAGCTATGCTGGAACCCTGTGGTCTTGTACGTGATGATGGCAAGAGACCGGATGGCATGACGCTGGTGCCTTAGGAGAGGGGGAGGGCCCTAGTATGGGACGCAACTTGTGTTGATACCTTGGCGCCCTCACCTCTCTCGAGTACAGCGATAAGAGCCGGGGCAGCTGCCGAAACAGCAGAGACTTGCAAACGGTGCAAGTATATACAAATTGAAAAAGATAATATATTTGTGTCGTTTGCAGTAGAGACTCTAGGTTCATGGGGGCCGAGTGCCAAAAAATTTTATAAATATATAACACCAAAAATTGTCGGCGCTACGGGTGACAAGAGGGCTGGCTCTTTCTTCGCCCAGAGAATTAGCATAGCTATACAGCGAGGAAATGCAGCCAGCGTTCTTGCCACCATGTCACGCGGACCAAATATTTTTGATTATTAATATTATTTTAGGTTTATATTGTTGCGTAAATAATTAAAATTAAAAAGTTAGAATAGTAGATTGTGTAAAAAAAATACAACGGTGTACCTGCCTAAAAAAAATCAATATAGTTTATTTTAAATATGTATTTGTCATAAAATATATAGTTTTCCGCTTGGTTTCGCTCGTACAATGTTTGAAATTTGAAAATAACCTCTATATTTAGGTAGTTAGGTAGGTCGTTTTACTCCGAAATATGGTCTCTATATATATTTTTCCAAAATATTAACTTACCTTTTTAAACGACGTTGGTCCTCTTATTTGAACAGCTATTTAATTTTCCTGAAAAGATAAAAATAATTGATTAAGAGTCGGCCGATTATAATTGCTTAAAATATTCGTGCAGCAATTATCTATGCAATTAAATGTAGCTTTAAAATTGTTTTAGTTCTTTATGCACTCTAAACCTAGTAATTAACTACTCCTAAATGTTTAATTACAAATATTTTTTCCAAATCTATATCTATACAAATAAATAAGACTACTTCGCACCGTTACTTCAACTGATCTCCAACAGATGGCGTCTTTTACAAAATAAATAAGTCTAATTTTAAAAGTAACATTTGTTTACATTAATTGCCATTGGATATGGACAACTCACTATATGTGGTCATTTTTTTTCTTTCTTCACGGGTTGTCTTACAGCTCCCGAAACAGTGTTTCGGTTCCAGGGTATCCAGCGGAAGATCAAGTCTCCCTCGTTAGCCGATGGTATTTGTGAGGCCTAACGAGTGACCAGTTCTGAAAAACCTCTAAGTGTGGTTTGTCGGATTATGAACTTGGTTACTAGTATGCTTAGATTTAAAAGTTATAAAGAAATCGTCAAAATTATTCTCTTTAAAAATTTCAAAAGATTCTGTTGATTTATAAAAGTATTTATGTTTCTTTTGAAGTTTGTATATACAGTATTTTATCAGTGATTTATAATACTGAGGTCGAATGTGAAAGGTTAAATTGTGAAATATTTGTGTCATCCATGATCCTACACATCTAGCTTCAAGAAGATACTATCAGTGACATTTTGTAACTAACAACCCATCCCTGGCTTTGTCTGTGGTTTTTTTTTAAATGTGGCCTACCTAGGAATTGAACCCGAAGTTTTTCCGGCATATAAAGTAACACTATGTTTGTTTTCCTTTGCTTGAGGCATTGTAATAAGGAATTTCAATTCCTCGAATTCATCGAAATCTTTTTTTTTTATGTATGTTCCCCGATTACTTGAAGACGCCCGGACCGTTTTGGATTTTTTTTGTTTGAAAGGGTAGATATACTTTCCAGGTGGTCCCATGGTCATTAGGTCAAGATCTGATGATGGGATCCTGGAGAAATCGAGAACTCTTCAAATTTTATAGGCACACTTAAAGCGATTTGAGTATTTTTTTATAGTGACTTGTGGTTTTGAAGACGGTTTTTTTCTTCATCAGAAGTGGTTATAAAAGTCTTTATGTTTCGCTGATTTAAGTTTGTACTAAGCTATATATCTATCTTTACGCCTTTATCCCAAGAGGGGTAGGTAGAGACAATCGAATGCCATTTGCTACGATCCTGACATACCTCTTTCGCTTCTTTTATATTCATCATACCTTTCATACATGCTCGGCGATTGTGTGTACTTTTAATATTACCTTCGATCAATACATTTTTTATATGTTCAATAAAAGTACACCTAGGTCGTCCTCTGCCAGCATTTCCTTTCACTTCAGCCATATATACCTTTTTAGTAAATCTTTCATCCTTCATTCTTTCAACGTGTCCAAACTAACAACTACTTTTCTTCATTTTAGTCACAATATCATCATTGTACTAAATATTTATTATTAAATTTTTAATCCCATCATATCACTTTCATCGATAGGTCCGACTTCTGATGTGTATTATCTATGGGCGCAACTCTCATGTGACAACGACCGATGTGCACGCTACCATGCGCGTGCGCCGTGACGTCACGCTATATAACTTTCACTCGCAGATAACCGCTAGTTAAATAATATTACGAGATAAATGAGATGGCAGTTATTGTTATAGTTTGAGGTCAGTGTGTTTTCCTACATTTTGTGTAACGTGGGATGGGAAGCTCTATTGTAATTAATTTTGAGATTTTTCAGTTTTTGATGTCGGCGTTCATAATAATTTGTATTTAGGGTGAACAGAACTTTAAGAATATGTGCTTTAATATTATCCTCGTGCTTCAGAAGGCAAGTAAAACGTCCTAAATTAAAAATAACAGATATTCACGTCTGTTAAAGAAGTGACACATCTAGGTCCTTTAAGTGTAGCAACAGGCTTGCCACCTGTTCTGTTCAATATTAATGGACAGCTGGCAAAAAGTGGGCACCTTTACACTTGGACTTCCACAAGGTGTAAAGGTGTGTTTGTTTATAGTTTAAGCGTAGAATTAAATTTACATTTGTTGAAAATATACACTTTAAAATAGGCTTTAGGATATAGTAAATGTATCTTCTTCTTAGTTGACAGAGCAGTCGTGGTCAATCATGGCGCTTCACAGCGCGATGAACCGTATATTGACTCGCCATGGTTAACTTTCTTTAGAAGAATAGTGCAGTTCCCTTTCCCTTCCTGCACCAGACATTAAAGTAGTCCACGCACTGGTCCGGTATCTCACCGAAAATTTTCGGCCCGGCCAGCCGTATGATCGAGATTGAACACAGATCATACGATTTAGATCACATGCAATTCACCCACTCACACAGAATTACAAGATTCGATTAAAAAAAATTAAATTCGATGAAAACAGATGGCGGACCGTCCGTTACAAGAATTGGACGAATCTGTGGCCACTTTTAGAGACTATTTAGCTCTTCAGGCTCGCTGTAGCCTCTTCCAGACAGTTATCTAGCAATGCTAGGTATATGGTCATACCGTATATGTTTAATTCATTAAATGTGTCTGTTGTTTAAGAAAAATACAATAATCGAAACCTGCCAACATGCTAGACCTAGTCGTGTGATGAAATTCAGCGACAAAATTTAAGAATAAAATACTCGACATTATAATAACAGTTGATTAAGCAATGAACTCTTAGTAATTTTGTAATAAACTCCGCACCTACTAAAAGTGGCCTCTGTAAAAATATTCACAGAGATAAATAAATATTAAAGAGAATAGGTATTGATTACTAAGCTTCCTGCCCCGGTTTCTCATGTGGATTTTATAATTAAATACTTAAACACATAATCCGACAAACCACACAGAGGCTTTTCCATCTAAATATACCTCAACAGAACTGGCCATTCTTTCGGTTTAGCCTCACAAATACCATCGGCTAGAAGAGAGAGGCTTGTGAAGAGAGAAGAGAGGCTAATGATAATTAGGATGACTAAGTTAGCCTTCACCCATAGGTTTAGTATAATAGGCTTTTACTAATCAGAATCTCTTTAAAAGATCGTACTACGGAGGGCACGCAAAACCACATCTAGGTCCATATACCTTTACAGTGGACACTGTAATTGTTGTCTCTGGCCACACCGCAAAGTATGAAGGCCGTAATGATGTATTTAAAGGATTTCCGAATAACGTGAACCAATTTATTTAATTGCTATTAAAATGTTGCAATGTTTTATTGACATTGAATTTAGTTTCTAAGTAGGCAAACTGCTTCGTGACCATCATTTAAAACTACAATTTAAAATAACATTAAAATTAGATGGATGGCAAGGCTTGTTGTGATGGACATCCTAGATTCCATTCCCAGATGAGTCATTCTGATATGTATGTATGTCTGAACTATGAATCATTATCACTATATTTATTTAAAACAAAATCTGCCGCCGGGTCTGTCTGTCTGTGATCTTTTTACGCAAAAACTACTTGCTACTATTTTATTGCGGTTTTCATTACACGTGTTTAGGAGCTGAGCATTAACAGTACAAGTGAATTAAGTCGGAAAAAAGTGTTCATGGTGTATGGCTAATCCGTCAGAGATATAACAAAATGATGTAGAAAAGAATTGTCTAGAATATAATATCTACAAAAAAGTCTACGATAGCATATATCTATTTCTAAAGGATAAGTTTTAATACATAGGTATTGAAATTATTTTAAACCCATATATTTACTATATGCCCATACGCAGATCATAATATTACAGGAAGGAGGAAAGACCGACGAACCATCGGTGAACTTTGTTATTGCAATTTTTACTCTATGCCTTTAACAATAAGCTCAAAATTCTACCAAAACTATTTCCTAAACGCTTTCTCTAAGAAACTGTTTTGGTGTTCTCTTAAAATGGACGATAATGCTGTATACATTAGACTGATATTGCACTGTAGTCATTTTTGTTTTTAGTTAACGATTTACGCCTTAGGAACAAAAAAGCGTTCTTTTTACGTGGTTTTTCGAAACAGTTTCTCGATTTATAAAAAAAAGTGTAACGTTTCGACGAAAAACACAACCTTAGAAATCATAAAAAGTAGTCTACCCGTCCGAAGCCAGAGCAGGACGCTAGTAAATAAAATAAATATTGGAGGTTTATTTTTAAACACATATCACCTTCAAATTGTAATGCATTAATTAATTTAACGAACGATTAACAGAGCAATTAAAAAAACTAATAAATGATTAAAGATTAGTTACATGTCAGATCATAACATCCATGCTAATATTACAAATGCGAAAGTCACTCTGTCTGTCTGCCAACGCTAAACCACTGAACCGATTTTGATGAAATTTCATACGAAATATGCTTGAACCCTTGGAAAGGACATAGATTACTTTATTTTTAAATCCACCCTCTACGGTGGTATATATTTAAAAAGTAAAAGCTGAGTTCAATTGGTTCAGTCCTCAAGTTAATAGTGATCTAAGAACCGAAGTATCTAATAATTTTGTCACCTCTCTTATAAGGACTGTCCGAATGAGGACATTGTTACTAGTATCTCTGATCATATGGATAGTTTATATTTACTAAAACAATAATTTTATTACATTCAATTATAATTAACCTAGCAATCCGCTCCGGCCTCGCACGGCTGTAAAAAATAAATTTTTGCCAAGGGTGAGCGTTACACAGGAGGGATTTTATTTTCCCGGAATAAAAAAAAAATTATCTGTGCAAAAAAACATTATTATGGCTACGTTTTGACGTGAAAGAAGGATGAAAAAACAAACAAACAAACACATTTTTTTAATACAGAGACTTTTCGATCTCAATAGAACTTGCCACTGGAATAAATCTTACCGCACCCCATAGTCTCTACACCTTTAAAAAGTATGCATGAAGGTATGTAGATTTATTTATCCTACAAATATCTACATAGAAATTAAATGTATGTCTAACATATAAACTCATCCAATTTCTTTTGACCTTTAATTAAAATTAAAACTAAATTCGTTGCCTGAAGCGTGTCTTATTTCATATAATGACTCTAATGTCTAATATATAATTTAAATATTTAATATATTGACAAAATAATGACTTATTCGATGAATCATATTCACTCTAGTTGTAATTTTATGAATCTAATTTATAATGAATTGATTTATGGTAATCTGTCTATCAGCACGACAATTACCACAGTAGGAGTAGACATATACAATTACAGATTAAAATGCTATGATCTTGACATATTTGCTAGCACCTAATTAAGTATTGCAAAAAGCTTTATTGTTATCAAATTATAACTTCTTGTTTTTATTTCATATTTAAATATAATTTAAGGGCGTGTCAGTCCTAGCTTGTAATAGATGGCGGGAGTATCGTACTTATTGCTTTTTAAGTCAAATTAAATGAATCAAATAAAACTAAATGTATGCAATATTAAACAATTATTAGTATACAAGCCTCTGTCCGCGATTTCACCCGCGTGGAAATAGATCCAAAAAGAAATAATCCCGTGGCTGTAATTTGTATAAAAAGTAGTATATGTCATTCTCTTGCTCCATAAACTACCACTATTAAAAAAATCATGTCGATCCCGTGAAAGACAAAAACAAATGCACATTTTTTCTGGAATACATTTAATACACATTTCTGGAGCACATGGCCCATGTGCTATTCCAGACTATAATCTATCTCTGTGCCAAATTTCATCCAGATCCGTTCAGCCGTTCTGGCGTGATTGAGTAATAAACGTACATACCATAGGTATTATAGGTATTTATTACCATTAGGTTATTAATATTTTGTGACAAGAGTGAGCGATGGTAGATGGACAAAATTAATAACAAAATGGACACCAAAGATGGGTAAACGAAAGGTAGGGAAGCCATGGGTAGATGAAATAACGAAAACTGTGGAGAAAGGAAAATATGGAACAAGATGAAGGAGACGGAAATGTTAATGTAAATGGCAAAAAAAAAATTAGAATAAGCAAGCAGATATTATAGTAAGTAACAACCTCGATAAAAAATACTATTTGCACTTCGGTGGGCGGATGCTTATGTAGGACGATATAAGGTTGAATATTGCTTGGCATATTTTACGTGGTCATGCAGCTACACTTGAAATTTCACTTATTTTGTAGCTTTTTCTTAAGATTTGTTAAAAAAAAACAATTAAACAGTGAAAGTAATCGGTTAAAGTTTTAATAGATTATTCAAGCTATTTGATTCTTAAAAAAAAGTATATAGTTGTCGCGCAAAATATTGTGAATTTACGCACAAATGTTTTTTTATAGAGGTATTTTGCATAATGTATTTTCAATAGACCAAAACACTTATGAAAAATCTATGCGGTTAAAGTTTTATGTAGTATTATTTGCTATTCACTATATTTTTTTGAGATTGAGATTGATTCCTGACACTTCAAAGTAAGCGTTCAAAAATGCCGCTTTTAGTAGATATCGTGTTTACACCCTGCCTTAATAAACACATAAAAAGAAAACAGATGTTTACGTCTGTTAAAGAAGTGACATATCTATTACGCGGGCTTGTCACCTGTTTTGTTCAATATAGACAACTAGCAAAAAGTGGACACTACTACCCGTGTCTCTGGCCACACCGCAATTGGTCACCGTGTTTGTTTTGTTTTATATATCTATTACCATTATAATTAATTTAATTTGACACAAAAAAACAATTAGTGCCCCATCTAGTGGGAGTTAGGTTCGAAACGAAATCCTAAACAAAATCGTTACACTTTAAATCGACGTCCATCTAATTCGTGACCGACATATTGTAACTCAAGGCCGAGTAAAGAATGTACAGTAGGTACATACTATTATTTCCCACGGTTTCGTTTAGGTACCTCTTTAAAATATATTTAACTAACTGCCCTTAGGGCATCGAGTACTAGCGGAATAATAATATTCTTTTTTACTTTGACTTTAATTATTTCTAAGAGGTAAGAATTACAGACTTTTTTTGTCATAATTAGTCAGACAAAAGTTTTTTCAGTCCGTCCGTCTAATCTAGTGTCTACAATTTTGAACCAAATTTCATGAAAATTTGTGCACAAAATACTCTTGTTACATATCTCAATTTAAACGCTATACAAAGTTACATATATTTTTTTATGTAAGTACATCCCCTTTATGTAAAATTGACATAAAAAATTTAACCACAACCCATTGAGTGGGGTGTTATTAAAAAGATATTTTGAAATGATGATTTCGTCCGTCCCTTTTCACGAAATCACTTCCACAGATTTCAGGAAAGCGAGAAGAAAGATAGGTACTACACATGAAAACAAAAAAAAATTAAAGCAAGCTAAACGTGACTGATAAACTATGACGCAATAGTTAAAATTTTCATAAGTCCAGTCTACCCCTATGCTATGATTTACAAGCGTGATGTTATGTACCAAATAAATGTGGCATAGAAGTGAGAGGGTAGATAGAAACGCGTATAATGTGTTTTAAATAACATCATTGCGAGTTTTTCTTGCATCTACTATTGCACAACAGTTCATTTTCTACTTCCGTGACCTCTTAACTAATGGCCGCACGATCAATTTTAGTGCACATTAAATTAAAATTACATTTTAAAGATAATTATTAACATAAAACATCCAAAGTGCAATTGGTTGAGCATTGAAATTGAAACAGGATGACCCGGGTTTAATACTCACTCGAACTTAAAAGTTAATAAGCTAGTGTTCTTCTAAAAAAATAATTATTACATTAGTGAACATTGGTGCCGAAAGGTATAAAGGCCGTGATGATGTGTTTGTTTTGTTTGTTTAATATATTATCTAATAATACCTACCTTGATCAAATTCCATAGTACTAGTCTACAAGTCTCTCTTCCTATATGTTTTCCTAAACTAATAATGTCAACACACGAAAGATACAATTTCAACACTAATTGGAATAAATATAACAAAAATCACCGCTTTTATTATTTAAAATACTTTTTACTAGAATACAATTTTATTAGTAAAGACTGTTACTTAATACACTTTTTACTACAATTTTATTTTTAGCGACCGAATCAGCCGCCATTGGTGCCAATCACGAGCCTTTTTCCACAGATCCATAATGTTACCACATGAATTATTATAGTATCGAAACGAAATTCAGTAAATAGAGTCATCATATTTTTGTCAGTTTAAATGTTATGAAAACTTCAATAATTTCATGTTTCTTTTTATATATTATCTCGCCTGAATGGTTGAACCTTTGCCATTCATAGAAGGATAATGTCATAATCTATGCAAAGTGCGAATGATGGTTCGGTCAGAAAGCAGGGGTTCTGCCAAATTCTAATTGCAATAAAATATCGTTTTAATAATTAGTAACCATTAGTAATCTATTTAGTAACCTCTTTATAATTTTTCAATTATATTTGTGTGTGCCCTTATGATTAATTAAACAATTGTTAATTCGATAACGTCATTTAAATTTAAAGGACTAAACCAATGTTCCAAACAGTTCTAAATTATATTGAGTTACAAGTGTCTATACAATTATTTTTACAAATTTAAAATTAAATCTAAAAATTTAAAATAATTAACTTGTATACTTAGACACATATTAAGTAAGTAATACAACGAAACATAGGGTGTTGCTCATTGATTAAACGGATTTGGATGTGAAGAAGCAACAAGAAGTAAGTTAGCATGGTTTATAGATTACTATTGGTGGTATACCATCATAATGACATTAGTTATATAAAATCGCACTCAAAATTAGCAAACGGCCTATATATATATATAAACCTTTTTTTTTTGCTGTTGAGTTTTTTGAGATGAAGTAGGTCAATAGATGCGTTTGTATTGACACTGATTAACAACATTATTTAATTTTTAGTACATTTTCTGCTGACTAAATAGTTTTAATTACTATATTATATAATTTCTTGAATAGATTTTTTGTATTGAATTTGATGAGAAATGTGTCTTTCTTTTAAATTATTGTATAGAGAATTTTTGATGTAATAAGAACTGTATTACAAAGGAATAAAGTTGATGCACAAGTGTTTAATTAACTTTGTTGTTTATTGGACAATATCGTATTTGTCAATTTATTTGGAACAAAAATAGATTATATCTTGGATTAGACTATTTAATCACGTAAAAGGGACAGAGGAGGGGCTTGAAATTTATTACAGCTAGGGCAATATATAAATTATTAAGTTACTAAAAAAACTATTATAAATGCGAAAGTGTGTTCATTTCTTTGTAAAAGTGCCTCAAGAAGTAAAAATTTTTTTAGTTGCCTTAGAGCTCCCGAAACCGTGTACCCAGGGTACCTAGGGAAAGACCAAGTCTCCTTCTTTTAGCCAATAGTATTTGTGAGGTTATACATATAACGAGTGGCCAGTTCTGTTGAGGTATATTTAGATGGAAAAGCCTCTAAAGTGTGGCTTGTCGGATTATGTACATAAGTCTCTAATTATAAAAAAACCCATTGGTACATGGCCGGGAATAAAATATGATACATTACTATACCGATAGACTATTTAATAAACTACATGTAAACAAATTTTGAAAAAATCTTTTATTATGGGAAAATTATATTTAAAAATATAAGTTATTTTTTATCGTATTGCAGTTCAGTGAGTGCAAAACTCAAGTTTAAAAACCAAAATATAATTGAACCCAGGCGGCGCCCATAACAAATTACAGCTACGCAAGCTACAAAAGGTCAGGCTAATCATCAAACTGTGAACAAACAAACATTTCGACATGTTTTCATGATTTTTTTGTAGTCATTTTCTTTCCGCTCTTCACCTATACGCAATAAGATGGACCGAAACTAATTTTAGGGTCAAATTGTGTTACAATGATTATTTACTAAACTTTTGAACCAATTTGTAATGTGATTTTTGATACTTTTGAAGGTTTTCTTAGAAATATTAACAGTATACTTAGAAATGGTGCGTTTTTGACAAGTACTTATTAAACAAAACAACTGGCAAGAAGTAGATAAGGTACTGGTGCCTCTGGCCACACCGCAAGGCATAAAAGCCGTGAATATATGTGTGTTCAATGAATCTAAACTATACTAATAATAAAGCTGACAAGTTTGTTTGTTTGAACTATCTCTGGAACTATCTATCTATCATCACGCCTTTTATCCCAAGAGGGGTAGGCAGAGACAATCGAATGCCATTTGCTACGATCCTGACATATCTCTTTCGCTTCTTTTATATTCATCATACCTTTCATACATGCTCGGCGATTGTGTGTACTTTTAATACTGCCTTCGCATAACAATTTGTTTATATGTTCAATAAAAGTTCACCTAGGTCATCCTCTGCCAGCATTTCCTTTCACTGCAGTCATATAAACCCTTTTTAGTTAATCTTTCATCCTTAATTTTTTCAACGTGTCCAAACCAGCGTTAACTACTTTTCTTCATTTTAGTCACAACATCATCCTCCACTCCGCATTCTTCTCTAATGACATCGTTCCGGATGCGGTCAATACGCTTTATATCACACATACTACGTAAAGATTGCATTTCCACTACATTTATTTTACTTTCATGCTTAGTAGAACTAAAACAGCATTAGGTATGTACCTATATTAATTTTACTTTTAGTTGTTATCTTTGGAACTACCAGTCTGATTTTAAAATTTATTTTAGCATTTGATAGCCCAGTTCTTGAGGAAGGTTATAAGCTGTATAACATCACGCTACAACCCAAAGGAGATGAGCAGTAACCACAAATGCGGGTGCAACTGCAAGGCACAGCTAGTTATATTATACAGAGGGGACTCTATAGGTGCCCACTCATTCGTCCAATCGCCGACGCGCCGCCATACGGTCCGCCGAAATCGACCACAGACTCGTGCAATTCTTGTAACGAACGGTACGTCATCCGTTTTCAAATCGTTGTATTTGTGGTTGATTTCGATGGCCGGAACGATCTGTCACACACACGGATGTTTAACACTTTGTTTAATCGAATCTTGTGTGTCTGTATTGAGTGAATTGCATGTGATCTAGATCGTATGATTTTCACCGCTAATGTGTGGTTTGTGTTCAATCTCGATCATACGGCTGGCCGGACCGAACATTTTCGGTGAAATACCGGACCAGTGCGTGGGCTGGTGAGATAGGAACATACTTTCTTTGTGGATTCTTTCTGTCTGAAACTAAAATTTGAAACTTTGTTTTTTGGTCAAGTGCGTGTGTACATTCAGTTTCATGGAGTTGGTCAAATTGTATAATTACTACCATACTTAACGTCCCTCAGAAGCACCAGGAGTTGTTTTATGTATTAGATAAGTAAGTGATGCATATTACTAAATAAAATGAATGTAGTCTCGCTATGGTCGGCTACTGACATTTGTAAAGCCTCTCTAACATGCGTGTGCGCACGATCTGATCATCTTAATATTTATGTAGAGCAAATATCTATCTATCTATCTATCATCACGCCTTTCATCCCAAGAGGGGTAGGCAGAGACAATCGAATGCCATTTGTTACGATCCTGACATATCTCTGTCGCTTCTGTTATATTCATCATACCTTTCATACATGTTCGTCGATTGTGTGTACTTTTAATATTTCCACCGATTAATATATTTTTTATATGTTTAATAAAAGTACATCTAAGTCGTCCTCTGCCAGCATTTCCTTTCACTTCAGCCATATAAACCTTTTTAGTCAATCTTTCATCCTTCATTCTTTCGATTTGGTTCGATATTTGCAAAATAACTAACGACCCGCCCCCGTCTTCGCATTGGTATTAATAATTTTGTAGATTATTTTATTCTATATAGTTATTTCCTACATGATTTTGTTATACCTTTGACGGATTAGACCGCATACGCCATGAAGCTAACTTTTTTTCAGACTTGTTTCAGTAATACTGTTAATGCTCACCTCCTAAACATGATGGGTCCATGTTTAATACACGTAAACCTTTCTCGTTAATCAATCTATGTATTAGTGAAACTTCTGAACGGATTTGAAACGTTGTTATGATAGGAATTTATCAAGAAATATATTAAAATCAAGTCGGGAAAAAGTGTTCTTAAACTTAAACTGCTTAAACCCGGGCAAATCCGGTTCATGTCATTAATTAACAATCCTATACATATAAAAGACAAAGTGTTGACTGACTGACTTATTCATCGTCCCCAAACCGCTAAGAATAGATAATTGAAATTTGGAGAGGAAGTACTTTTATATTGTAGGCATTATTTAGAAGGTATCTAGGTACTCCTCGAAAATCAATCCCTAAGGGCTGAAAGGGAGTGGAAAAGTTTGTATGTATGGGGAATCAAATTACTTGAAATTTAGCATAAATATAGCATAAATAAAGGATCCCGGCCATGTATAATATAAGTATTTATAAATAAAAACTTATGTACATAATCCGACAAACCACACTTAGAGACTTTTCCATTTAATGGTACCTCAACAGAACTGGCCACTCGTTAGGTATAGTTTCAAAAATATTAGTTAATAAAATTTGGGAGACTTGATCTTCCGCCTGGTACCCTTGGACTGGTAACACGGTTTCGGATTCTGTAAGGCAACCCGTGAAAAAAGAAAGGATATCTTGTTGGCTATGTTGTTACACAAGCGAAAAATTATAGAAATCAGGAAAACCCATAACTCGTATAACATTTAACATCAATTTAGTATGTTTATGACATGATTTGTGCCTGCAGGGTTAGAAAATATACCGACAACTTGGTGAAAACATAAATATCTGTCATCTAACAAGTAGATATGACATATTGATGAAAGGTTTAGGCCTGTAGGCCTTTCGGTGTCAAATGTAGACTAGTCATTCGGAGGCTACTCAAATACCATAAATGACAATAGAACCACGAGAAGTAAAGATTACCCCAGTGCGTTCATCTTGAATATCCTTTAATTTATATAAGCTAGATTTTCGCCCGGCTTAGTCCTTGAAAATTTTTGAAATGTGAAAACAACCTCTATTGTAGCGTATATTACGGAATTCTAAATGTTTTTAGTGTTATATACATCCGATGAAATAACGTATAAGGGGGAACCCCTCTTGTGTCTGTATGTCTGCATGTCCGTCTGTCTCAGCTTATTTTCTCCGAATCTACTGAACAAAAAACGTAGAAATTTGTAGACTTTGATGACCCAATCACGAACGTATAGCGTAAAAATCGTATTACCATTTTGAAGTAAAAATTAATACTTAAAAAAAAAGTTTTTCTATTGCATCATATAACATATCAAATGAAAGGGCTCGTTATAAGGTATACAATTGTATTTTTTTATAATTTTAAAATGCATAGTTTAAATTATGTTACAGAAAATATACAAAAATTAACCGTTCACTACCCCTTATCTCCGAAATTACAAAGATCAAATTTTGAAGAAAATAAAAAAAATATAGGGCCTATCCTATAGTTTACAGGAAAACCTAAACGAAAATTTGGTACGGAAACCTAAGCGCGCGACTAGGCTAAATATTAAATATTACGTAGCCTATATTACCTACCTACTCAAGGTGGTGTAGCTTTTTACTAGTGAGAAATATTTTTTTGAATTTGTTCAGTAATCCCAATATAAATAAATACCTAAAAAATAAAATTCTTTTGTCGTGACAGACACAATTTTGTATGAAAGATTCCAATAAAGTCCAGGTTGATTAAGGCCTTTTGACTTCGAATCGAAATAATTCTTATATTTTTAATAATATACGGAGTACGATGCATCCAATTTCACAATTGAATTTGGACATTTGGACAGATTAGCATAGAAAATGATAGTAAACATTAAACATAATAAAAAATAAAAAAACGAAAGTAGTGTATGACATAATTGAAGATAACAGCATTAATTTATATGTTAATAAACACGATCGCACCATAACAACTCTTCTTTGCAGCGTGACCAATAACTAGTAACATTGTCCACATTCAACGAGTTGCCCAGAACAGTAAAGGTTTTTTTTGCTGAGCAAGTTATGTTATCTATAGAAAGAAAAATTGGAAAATTCGGGAAAAAACCTAACCGTCCCCCATTTTTTGCCTATCTATGTACCAAAGAGTCACATCCGTTCACCTGTAACGGCGCCTTTGAGTACATATAAAAAATAATCCTAAAATTAAAATATTAAAATGAATCACTTACCAAATCAACTACTTGTCGTAAACACAAAAAGTTCTTAAACCACAATTAAAAGTTACTCTCCAAAAACTCACTTCAAACTCACTACTATAAAAAAAACACTGTAAAGAGCACAAAAAAATACTTTCAAATTGTATTAAAAAGGACCTAACCCTGGCTACCCCTTTAAATTTTTCAACTATGAACAGCAAATCGACGTCTGCGCACGAATCACATAACAACGAATCTAGCGTAGCGAAAAAATCTGAGAAAATTCCAAGATCTAACAAACAATGATTATCCCACGAGTGAACGGGCTAAATCTAAGGCATTTCGTAACTACTAAGTAATTATCTTTTTTATAATTTTGGACATAATTCTGCAACATATTTCGTTAATATACTATCATAATTTCTGTGAATTTTTAATTAATCGAATACTAAATTCTTTAATTATTGATATTATTGAAATAGAAGCGATTATTATTATTATTATTATTATTTTTACAAAAAAAAATATACAATTTGAAAGTAAAATAGGTACCGTATGAGATGCGCGCGGAGATGATCGGCCTGCGAAGAAGACTGTGCAGTTAGTTGCGCGAGCGCATGTTTGAAGAGCGCGTGGGGATAGGTCGCTCTACAACCTTTTCTTCTAGAATGTGTTTGTATGAACTTCTTCACCGTGCATGTCGTAAGAGGCGAGGAAAAGATGCGTGCGGCAAGGGGTTATATTTCAAAGTTTTGAACACTCTTCTTAACAATTCCGTTTCACCGTTGATCTTGTACCTACCATAGAGTAAGTAGCAATCACTATGTTCTATAATAAGAGACGGGACTGCCATACATTAAAATGAAATCTAAGAAATTAGGGCCGAAAGATACTGCCAACCTAACAACATTAAGGAGGGAAAATAGAAAATCAGTGCTACCAACTACAAAAGTCAAAACATACGGCTAGTGCTGTCCTTCCTACAGAAATATTTTTGTCGATATCGATAAAAATATGCTAAAACCTGGAACAGCATCTCTACCTACTTTTAAAATTTCGGTTTTGTTGATTAGTATAATCGAAGAAGTTGAAATATATGGTAATTCACAGCCATTTTTTATAGGATTTGAATAAACTACGTAGTAGATCAAGTAGGAATTATTAAATTTCAACTTCTTTGATATTTCATTTCAATAAAACTTCACATGTTTTTTTATAATTTATTTGTGTTTAACCTAAAAAACAACACATATACAAATACAATTCACCGACCTCTTAAAAACAATACACCTATCAATATTACAGTGAAATAGGTTATTAAATTGAAATTTAATAATATATAATGACCTTATCTGAGACCCATCTTAGGTAATTATTTCAGCACTGCTTCCCGAAGTGAATTTAGGCAATGATAGAAAAACTTATAGTGCGTACCTGTAAAATAATGAGTATTAGGCGTATTTTGGTAAGTAATAACTAGTAGTAAGTAAAAATGATTTTTTTATTGTATTTAGAGGTGTGCAAAAACGACACAAACATAGCTGGATTTGAACGATATTATAAAGAATAATTACTTAATTAAATTAATATGAATGGCTAATAACTTACCGATCCTCATTTATTGGGAATATGGTCATAAATATTCGCTTGATACCGTCTACGCGGCCGCCTCTTGTACCACATATTGTACACTTTTTATGTTTCCATTCTTAATTATTGTAAAACAATACATATAATTATTTACTATAACTTACTATATTATATTTACAATTAATATATTACAAGCACGATTTAAACATCACATTATATATTTATTTATTAATATTTCAAAACTAAAATAAGACAAAACAAATTTGCCGCCATTTGCAACTTTGACAGGGATAGACAGAGATAGCACAATGGAGTGAAAAAGATGGCGATACGACGCCATTAATATTGGCTCAATTTTCATAGAACCAATTTTTTGTTCGAAGTTGCGCCAGCCTGGTACCTACATACTAATTACCAGTACCATTCGCCCGTGAAAATTTTAGAAATGAAAAATATTTATTTTAGCACGTTTTTCTCCGATTTTAATTGTAATATTATGTATAAGTGTATTTATTAGTTTGCAGTAGTATTTGACTGTAAATAAAAAAATCTACTTTTTGTATAATAAAAAAGGCCCATTTCCCATAAAAAAAATGATTACACAGCAACATACTTACCTCAAAATATTATTAAAAAAAACCCTATCCCCTTTCCTATTTTCATCCTTTTTTGATTTGCATATGGATAGTTGTAGAGCCGAAAAGTTGCATAGGGTACTTTTTTCACGGAAATTCTTCAGGATAAAATTCTAATGCCACATTTCAAAAATGTCCACAGGGAAGCTAAATGTCGATTTCTGGTGATTTTTTCCCGCATTTATATACAGTTATTACAGACTTCGCTACTGTAAAATTTTCAGGACTTTAAGGGATAAATAAACATTTTCTGCTGCAATAAATTAATTACGTAGACGAGGACAAGCAAAGTTACAACTATTTTTAACCGAACTTCAAAAGAAGGAGGAGGTTCTCAATTCGTCGGAATCTTTTATGTTTTTTTTATGTATGTTCCCCGATTACTTGAAGACGACTGGACCGATATGGATTTTTTTTTGTTGATCTGATGCATCTGTTGATGGGATCCTGGAGAAATCGAGAACTCTTCAAATTTTATAGGCACACTTGAAGCGATTTTGGTTTTTTTATAAATTGCTTTCGGAAAGTACACTTTTCAGTGCATAATTTTTGAAGTCGGTACACACTTTTTTTTAAAAGGCAATTATTATTAAAGTTCTTTCACTTTAAAGCGTTCGTTAATATGTTTATCCTTGAATTACTTATGTTGCATTTACTGACCCTTTGCTCATCAACCATCTGTCAATTAAATAGCTGAATGGTTACTCTTTCAACAAAGTACAACCCAATCCTGGTAATTTTGTAACACAATTAGGTACTACTCAAATGGATAGCCGATTCAATTCAGGCTTTTTTGTTGGACCCCCTCATATTTTTGGAGTAGATATGTCTAGAAACTTGGGTCGTTTGGTTGTTTATTTAAAGGATTATAATGCCACGATTTTCCTATGGAAATGAGTTTCACAATTTAATAGTATTTAAATTTAGTAAATAGCTCATAATATATTTCTTTAATCCACTACATTTCAAAATTTTAACACCCTCATTTTATTAGCCTATATGAAAGTAGGTGAAAAATTAAGCTACCCGTATTTTTTGCTTTTCTAAAATTTTAACTTTTACACTAAATTTTAATTTTTAAATATTGGATTTTTAGAAAAAAGTATTAAAAACAAGAAATGACATGAGCTGCGTGCGTTCGTTCGTTTCATTCGTTCAATAGTTCGTTCATGGTTCTTTTTGTTTCATTCATTATTGTTTATTTTTGAGTTTATTAATTTAAAATTAAATTTTCATTCACTTTCATCAACGAAGATGGGTAGAGAAGCAAGTAAATTAGATCCCCTTGTATCCTGTTTTCTACAACTAATTTTTTTTTATGCCAGGTACCTTTTGAGGCAGAGAGTATAGTAGCTAATAGTCCTTACACTGTGTAGTTTTTTCAAAATCTCTCTTAAACTACTGAATAAAAAAATGTATATCGAGTTAAGCAAAAGAAGATCTTCAAACGGATTTTTAAGTACCAAATACTTAACGAAAACTGAAATGTTAATATTATAAAGAGGTAAAATGTGTTTTTTTGTATGTTTGTTTAAATGAATAAACTAAAAATTCTTTCACTAATAGAAAGCTACAATATACTGAGTGACATAGACTATATTTTATATTTTTCCAATATATCCACGGGTTGAGCCGGGGGCGGAAAGTGTAAGTTATTTATGAATGCGAAAGTGCGTTTGTCTTTCTTTTGGCTATTTTGTATCTCAGAAATCCTTATATTTATATTTATATCACATATCAAAAAAATGCACACGCGTAATCGTGGCGAAAAGTGATATATAATAAATTAATATATGTAGCAGGATGTAAAATAATATGAAGAAGGGATCCAAATCAATATTGAATTGAGATTGTAATTGAATTGATATCGTTTTTCCAAATAGATTGACAGGTATCCGTCAATAGTTGGACGTGGCGGCGGCGATCACGAAGTCTGACAGGTATTGTTTGCGCGACAAACGAATAAACAAAAATGTTTTGTAATGTCGCACAATGTATTTTGAAATATTTGTTTATCTAAAATTGAGATTTGTGAATGATACTCATCTATTAAATGTCGTGTGACAGTCAAAATTGTCAAGGTCCAGACACATCTGTCCATCTCTTTACGGCCTTTTTAACCGAACTTCAAAAAAGGAGGAGGTTCTCAATTCGTCGGAATATTCTTTTTTTCTATGTATGTACCCCGATTACTTGGATTTTTTTTTGTTTGAAAGGGAATACTTTCCAGGTCAGGATCTGATGATGGGATCCTGGAGAAATAGAGAACTCTTCAAATTTTATAGGCACACTTGAAGCGATTTGGGTTTTTTTTTCATTTTGGGTTTGAAGACGGTTTTTTTTTCTTCATCAGAAGTGGTTATAATTATTACCTTGAGGTATGGCTAGAGAGAGATAGAGACCAGTAACACTGTCCACTTTTTACTAGTTGTCCATATTAAACAGAACAGACTCTGGTTTTGGTCCGACTGGGTTGGAAAGAGTTAAAGTGGATAAGAGATTTTTACGGTTTTGGTAGATGAAAAAACCGGCCAAGTGCGAGTCGGACTCGAGCACGAAGGGTTCCGAACCATTATCTAATATATTAATTTTAGTCTGTTTTTAGTATTTGTTGTTATAGCGGCAACAGAAATACATCATCTGTCAAAATTTCAACTGTCTAACTATCACGGTTCATGAGATACAGCCTGGTGACAGACAGACAGGTAGACGGACAGACAGACAGACGGACGGTCAGCGGAGTCTTAGTAATAGGGTTTCCGTTTTTACCCTTTGGGTACGGAACCTCTACCTAGTAGATGCTAGGGGTAGCTACCACCCTTCACCTTGACTCAGACCAGCCACAATGCTCATTATGATCAACTCTCTCTGAAAACCTGAGTTGTTTAAATTTTCACGCTTGCATAAAAAAACAGAATAAAATAAATATTTAAGGGGGCTCCCATACAATAAACGTGTTTTTTTATCGTTTTTATAGATAATGGTAATGGTGTTTGTTTTAAATAAACTCAATACTGAATAAAACCTGTATCGCGCTAGTGAAAATATTTAATAGATTGGCATATATACGACACGCGTTGAGTTGTATTCCCTTTTACTCCCATTGTATAGGTAAAAAAAATTGTATAAACATAATACGAATGAAGTCAGTGCTAGTGCATAGTAGTTCTCTTAACCGCACATTGCGCGCGCAGCTTACAACATTATAATAACTGTGGTTCCCTAGGTGCGACAAGTTAAACATTAAAATTAGTTATTTTTAATTAACTCAAATAGTCACGGAATGTTCTAGAATGTCCAAGGACGTGGAATAACATATTTTCACAACATTCTACTATTTTAGGGTCTCGTAGGATCACTCTTGTGTCTGTCTGTACGTCCGTCTGTCACAGCTTATTTTCTCCGAATCTACTGAATAAAAAAGGTTGAAATTTGGTCCACATGTAGAGTTTGATGACCTAATTACGGGCGTACAGCGTGAATAATCGAATTTCGATTTTGGTGGATAATTTTGGGGGGAAGATTAAAAAGTTAATAAAAAAATTAACTTCATGGAGTCAAATTTACGTATTCTTCGCCACTTAAAGTCGACATTTTTAATAATTAACCACAACACGGCGAAAATGTTAACAAATATTTATGAAAATGTTTTGTTTTTTCCCGCGTGACAGATAAGGCACGGATAACTTCGCCAAACAGCCAACAAAGTCGTGATTACAAAATAAAAACTGTATTATGCGGTTAAATTAAGAATGCTTTGTGGACACACATACGATTTGCAATCTTGTACAAATTTAACTTCATTGGGTTATATTATATCTTTTGTGCTGTAATATAAAGAAAAAGCACGCGTGTTTAATATATGGGATTGTGAGTCTAAAATTGAGTAATAAGACTCACGTTACGAGCAAGTGTGTTGATTGTGTGTTGTTATTGTCTGTATGTACCCCCCCCCCCCACATACCCACACAAATACACAAATACACACTACACTAACACACACACACACACACACACACTCATACAGGAATATATTATATTGTTATTTAGTTTACTTTTTTCTCTGAAATTACTGTTGTGATCTATTACTGTTTGTTTATATATGGAAACCTATAAATGGCCTTCAGTCTTTGTAATACAATTGATGATGGTTTAATGCTTGAATGTTGAGCTGTTGGTTTTCTTAATAAATAAATAAAAAATATTAAAGAAAATATATGAAAATTGAGCTCTCCCCCCGCCTTATCTCCAAAACTACTGAGTCTAAATTTTCTTTAAAATAGGAAGTAGGGCCTCACTCACAGTTTACAGGAAAACCTAAACGAAAATGCTGTCTTAAAGTTCTCACGGAAAAAAATAGTACGGATCCCTCTCCCAGTAAGTTCGACTCGCTCTTGGCCAATTTTTTTATTTTTAACCCAAAGACGACTCTCAGGACTTACTTATGTGCAGTATTTAAGCACAATATTTTCCTATTTATGTAGATTTAAAAAAATTTAACCAATATTTCAGTGGAATGTGCTACTTTATTACACATAGCTTTCCGCCCGTAGATATTCTCGATCAAAATAAATTATAACCTATAACATTTTCAGAATCGGAACTTGCAAACTTTACCTCATAATATTTGTATAAATAATTTGAATAAGCAAAGTATTTATAAGATTATGTCCTATCTGCTTTACAATCCTCGTTTCATCTTAATAAACTCATTAAAAATTGAAAATACATCGTCATCTTCACGGCATTCGTACTTTGCGGTGTGGCCAGAGACACAAGTAACAGTGTCCACTTTTTGTCATTTGTCCATATTAAAAAGAACAGATGGCAAGTCTTTAACACAAGTATCTGTTATTTTTAGAAGAAATGCCCTCTGAAGCACGAACACATATTGTTAAAGAAAATTGGTGCTTAGTGGGATTTGTACCTGAGTCCTAGCGGTTTCAAGTCCAACAGTCTACCAATTACTCCACCTTCTATCGACAAGTAGCATTTTCTTTTTGGACGTCAATTATAAGTTTTTATTCACTTACTTCATTATTAATATCAAGTTAGGCGATATAGGAAATGTCTAGGTGAACGACTTAATAATACGTTCGGTTTGTTTCCATTGTCTCACGAGATTCTTCTTTTATCCTTGTTCTGTAAACATAGATATATATAATAATCTATATTATTATCTTCACGCATGTTTCCCATAGAGGGTATAGATAGAATAGAACAACAAGATAGAAGAACTTAATTTTTTTACATACAAAATAGCTTATTATTAATATAAGTAGGGTACGTCTATTTTTATTCCATACGAAAAACGACGATTTTCCGAGAAAAATAGGTATTTTCATCAAGAGACTTTCACAGAGGGCAATAATGAATTTTGAATTTGGAAAATGAATGTTGCTTCTTATTCATTTGTTATTTAAACAAAATACAATTTTGATAAATAATTATAAATAGAGGATTATTCCGCCTTGTAGCTGCAAGTATTTTAAATTTAAATGAATTATGTCCAAATTCAAAATTGGCTATTTTTTGAGTAAACTTGACCACCTACCAGTCTGAAATTTTATATGGAGCATGCTCTTCACCATATATATCGTTCGAAAGCATTCGTAAACAGTATTAATTAATTATTTAACGCTGCTATATTTTGATAGGTAACCCGGCAGAAACATATTCCTCTATTCATAATTATTTATCAAATAACAGATGATCTCTGATTGTCTCTACCTACCTCTCTTGCGATAAAAGGCGTGATGATAGCGAATCTAACCTAAAGCGAATCAGTCGTAAAGCGAATCTGTCATATAGCGAACAAATCATAGATGTTATACACCAGTCGGATCTTAGGACTAGTGTTCCAAAGAGATCAAACGCAAATATTGCATGAATAAAGTTACTGGCATTTTAGATTATATGTGTAAAAAAAAAGGAAGTGGTTTAGCTTTTTAATAATATTTTGACAAATAATTTCTGAAATCACTTGCTGAAAAATTACATGTAGGTACCTACTTTATATAATACTCTTCTTTTACTGAGATGAGAAATAGATATATGCTACTGCGGAAGTTTTTGCCGACCTGTGTTATCTATCTAACTTCACCGACATTTTCTCGCCGACTAGCCGACTTTTCGACTGAATGCAGACAACCGGCTGCTTTGTGTTCGTAGTCAATGGAAACAGCGGATTCATCAAAATGTATAACGTCCGTTAATATCGAACGAAATTGGTTTACCCCGCGGGCTGAGTGCTGAGTGCTGAGTGTAAATGTCACATTACAAACCTTGTGATGTTTCGAAAGTTCATCTTTCGTCGCAAATTATTGTTTTACAAATATTTTCTTAGTTAATTGTTGAGAAATACTGTTGTTGTCTGTATCTGTATTTTTGAATTCATGACTTCCTGGTTATTTAACCTTGTTGGGGATTCCCCCTTTCTTTACCGAAGTGCATATAAAAATATTTTTATACCCTTTTTTATAAGCCCAGAAATCTTACGGTCCCAGGGTATTCAGAGGAAGACCAAGTTTCCCTCTTTTAGGCGATGGTATTTGTGAGGCTATACCTAACGAGTGGCCAGTTCTGTTGAGGTATATTTAGATGGAAAAGCCTCTAAGTGTGGTTTGTCGGATTATGTACATACATAAGTTTGCTATTATAAAACCCCCATTCTTTTTACTTAAAATACACCAAAATGTAATTATGTACAGATTTGAATTATTTATTTTTTTGTTTTAGCAAAGTATTTTTCTAAAATTATCCTAGTGTTTTGCTTAGTACCTACATTTTCTTAAATATTATATTTTTTTTTTTAATATCAAGGCGAGATGATTCGTGTTTGAAATTTAAGTGAAGAAAAATGCCCACGCATTTGAAAAAAAAATCATTAATTTTCTTATAAGCGTATCAAATACAATTGATTACACACACACGCTACCTAATATTGAAATATAACTTAAATGTCAGCGTATACATCATATAAACAATAAATTAGTGACTTTTAACCAACAGAATGTTATCCAACTAACAAAGTAATACTAAAATAATGAATGCCAAGAAAAAGCATCAACTTTCCGCGACTAGTTGCATCATATCGTAATAACATAATAAATAATTACTATGATTACATTGTGCGCCTTAACTGTGGATCAGCGGGATCCGTGTCAACCCAATTGTTGAATACTTAGTCACTAGTGATGTGCGATATTTGGAGAATATCGATATCGATAACAGTTTGAAGAAAATTCGATAAAATTAAAACATCACCCTTTTGTTAAGTCTTTTCTTCTTGCTTATTGTTTCTTAATCTGTCTCGAACACAATCAATACACATATTTAAAGCTGAGAAAGTGTGTTTATGTGTTTATTTGTGCTTATTTCAATTTAAAACGGAGCAACAGATCGACAACAGCCGAAGAGTGACATAGGCTATATTTTACATTGCTTGAATACATCCATGGGCGGAGCCGGGGGCGGAAAGTATATATTATATATCTAGTATGTATTATGTTGGTATGTTAAAAAGTACAATGCAGTACTTTTTTTAAATTGTACACACTTTTTTCTTCAGTTAGTTCTAGTTTCTATAATAAAATTATTTTACACGTCAATTTCCTGTCACAACACATAATTTGTCATGGGCTAAAAGCTATACTACGTAGTATATTTTGATGCTGTGCTCTAGTTGATCAATAAAAAATAAAAATATCGATAAAAATTTGTAAGTTAATCTAATTATGTGCATCACTATTAGTTTTCCCATGACTTCTATTTAAACCAGTTTCCATCTAACGAATAAAATGACAAAAAGTACTGCATTGTAAAGTAATTACTTTTTAACATACCAACATATTATATGCTAGACTTTGCGCCCCCGGCTCCCCCCGTAGATATCCATGGATATATATTCGAGCAATATAAAATATAGCCTATGTCACTCAGGGATATACAATATATGCTATAAATAATCTAAAATAATATAGTGGGTAAGACGTCGGCTCGCAATGGGTTTTTTTATAATAAAAAATATATGTAGGTACAGTATCCGACAAACCGTACAAAGAGGCTTTTCCATCTATATACCTAGCCACTCGTTAGGTATAGCCTCAAAAAAAATCATCGGCTAATTGAGGAAGACTTTGTCCTCCCGGGAGCTGTAAGGCAACCCGTGAACAATAAAAAAAGCTATAAATAATAGTTACTGAAAAATGGTTGTGACATACAGACATACAGCCTTGACCATCTCTTTCTAATTTCTAAAATTATTGACACATTTAAAGTTCAGGTACCTACGTAAAGTTCAAAAAGTTAGAAGAAAAGGGTATAGGTCAATTTTCTATTTTATCATTAGAAATTTGTCTCAACTACTCAACATCATTAGACAAAACCCACGCACCTTACATAACTTAAAACAATAACAGAATGTTTGTCGGTTTGTTTGTACAGATCGTTAGACCAAAAATATTCAAAATATGGCAATGCGGATGTTTTAGTCATATCATTCGTCATTTAGGCCGATGTTTGCCTTTTGCATATAAAAGGAAAGACTTACTCAAGAAATAATTAAAGCTAAAATCATAAATTGGTATTACAAACTTACCTGTACATAATTCAGTGAGAAATAAAGTAAGAATGAGGTATGTATATTATTAACTTCATAATTTACAAAGCAGATGGCAATGGAAGTTTTAGTATGTACTTTACGTACGACAAAAATCGCAGAGTCTAAAATTATTGACACATTTAAAGTTCAGGTACCTACGTAAAGTTCAAAAAGTTAGAAGAAAAGGGTATAGGTCAATTTTCTATTTTATCATTAGAAATTTGTCTCAACTACTCAACATCATTAGACAAAACCCACGCACCTTACATAACTTAAAACAATAACAGAATGTTTGTCGGTTTGTTTGTACAGATCGTTAGACCAAAAATATTCAAAATATGGCAATGCGGATGTTTTAGTCATATCATTCGTCATTTAGGCCGATGTTTGCCTTTTGCATATAAAAGGAAAGACTTACTCAAGAAATAATTAAAGCTAAAATCATAAATTGGTATTACAAACTTACCTGTACATAATTCAGTGAGAAATAAAGTAAGAATGAGGTATGTATATTATTAACTTCATAATTTACAAAGCAGATGGCAATGGAAGTTTTAGTATGTACTTTACGTACGACAAAAATCGCCACACATTGGTCCGGCATCGCACCGACAATTTCCCATTCCGGCCGCCATAAGTTCTAGGCGGGCCATTTGTTATAGGAATTGGACGAATCTGTGGTCAATTTCGGTGGACCGTACGGCGGCGCGCCATTGATTGGACCAATGGGTGGGCACCTTTACAAACGGCGCAAATATAGTGCAATTATAGAAAATTACAAATTTGTGCCGTTTGGTGTAGAAACTCTAGGTACGTGGGGTTCAAATGCCAAAAAGTTTATTAAAAATTATCCCCACGCCTGTTCATCTCCTCTGGTGACAAGAGTGCTGGCTCCTTCCTCGCTCAACGAATCAATCAGCATCGCGATTTAGCGGGAAAATGCAGCCATTATTCTTGCCACTTCAAGGCGGACCTGGTTTATTTAGCTATCGTGATTTTCCTTGCATGCTTTTTAGGGTTCTAGGGACTACGGAAACCCTATTACTAAGGCTCCGCTGTCCGTCCGTCTGTCACAGAGCTGTATCTTTTGAACCGTAATAGGTATAGGTAGACACAGAATGTGTATTACTTAGACCGCTATAACAACAAATAATAAAATAAAATAAAGTTGAAAATAAAAAGGGGTACCCTAACTAGAAACGTGGTTTTGCTCGATCTTAATAATGGCAATAATGGCAATATGTACCTACCTACGTACATACAAACGTCAAAACAACAAATAATAAATACGGCCAAGTGTGAGTGCTCCATACAGGGGCGTCAAACTTGGTCTGACCTTATTGCATACTATTGAGAGTACGGAATCCGTCGTGTGCGAGTCTATTTCACACATTATCTAGAAGGTAGTATGCATAACATATTGATAGTCTTCAGAAGTGATCGTTACACATATGAACCAAGAAATTCCATTTAACCTACATATTGACGCCTACTTGTCATTGCTGCCCCACTGAGAGAAATGGTGATCATCAAACACACAATACATTTAAACTAATTTGTTCTTTATATACGCAATATTCTATGATTAGTGCTTTTGTGATAGTGGCGAAATGATGTAGGCTGCTATTATTGTGTAACATATGCCACATATGGTCACTATTGTGTTCGTCATTTCAAAATTTCTATTCAGTTGAATCAATGATTTTATTGAAGACGATCGCCATTGTTGGTTTTTGAACGCTCCTGTCAATTATGTGATGTCGGACTTCTTTTTAAATTGCCAATTATTTATGTATTGCTTTTAGAAGGTTTGGGTTCGATGCCCGATGAGTATCTTTCACTACGAATTTCAAAAATATGATTCATTGTAATCAACGACAAAATATTTAATTATTTCTATTTTTGAAGTCGGTTACGTACTTTCTGATGTGAAACACTCTATTTAAACTAAAATTTAAATTTAAGCTAAACTGCGTTATGCCCCCTCTCCGCCACCGCTCTCTACTCCCTTGTGTGTGCGTAGCGCGTATACTATATACTTCTTTGATTCTCCGTGTGAGTGTGTGTACTGCGTGTGTCTCTCTATTCGACTACAGTATACTTGACGCGGCAAATGGGCATCCTGTGACGGCCACCTTTTTATTTAAAATGTTTATTTATATTTTCCTTATAAGTGACTTTGATGTTAATAATATCATTACAAAAATACCTAATCGAAATCATTTCAATGAATTATAATTAAAATTGCCTGAAAATTTCAAGAAAACACAAAGGGACCAATCTGAAAGAATGCGGATAACAAAACAAATCATAAAGTTAATTCATAATTGGCGGAGAAATCGCGTAACATACACACAAAAAAATGATACAGTCGAACTGAGAACCTCCTCCGTTTTTTGAAGTCGGTTAAAAAGTAAGAAGCTTCGTGTGTCCACGTAAATAAATCGTTTAATACACTGATCTCTTTTAGGCAATTATAATAACCGTTTTTAGGGATCCGTACCCAAAGGGTGATAACGGAAACCCTATTACTCGGGCTCCGCTGTCCGTCCATCCGTCTGTCACAGGGCTGTATCTTTTGAACAGTAATAGGTAGATGCTTGAATTTTTCACAGAGTATGTATTACTATGGCTGCTATAACAACAAATAATAATAATTATGTTGCGGCTTCTTAGTGGACTTTATTTTTGTGGTAGACCTGGAGATAGGATGTATAAAGTTCTGGGCAGTTGTGGAACAAGGTATTTCTGCCCAGTGGTGGACTAACCTGTGAGATCTGATGTTGCCGGGACCTTCAATCTCATACTCCAGGGTTGCGGCGCTGGCAATTGGCATGCGATAGGTCTCTTTCGCTGGATCTGCTTACTCACTAGGCGGCCGGCTGTTGCTTAAATAAACTTTACTATAATTGTAACTATGCGTGCGTGCGCTAAGATGTCGAAATTGCGAGTATTTTTAGTTTAATTAGAAGAAATTCAAATTACTGCCGAACGGAGCGACTATCAGTCATATCAGCCGCAGTCAAACGCGATCAATCAGTGCGGATTTAGGAGAAAAAAGGGAACGTTGGTATGCCCGCTCATACAGCCAAAAACAAACTGACGCAAACAAATAAAATAAAGTTAAAAATTAAAGGGAATCCCCATACAAGAAACGTGTTTAATTGGGCGTTTTTTACTCGATCCTAATAATGGCAAGACATACAAACGTCTAACTAGTAAATAATATTTGTTCCTGCGCCATACAGGGGCGTCAAACTTGGTCTGGACTTAGTGCATACTATTGAGTGAACGAAACCCTTCGTGTGCAAGTCCGACTCGCTCTTGGCCGGTTTTAAGGGTTCTAGTTTCTATATAAAACAAACAACTCAACATATTTTAATTACATACTAGCACAGTAGGAATAATCAAATGAAGTACATCTATAGGCTGTTAGATGTCTTCTTTATTGATGACATGTGGTCATTGTTACCACTGTTTTCGTTCCCACCGTAGAAATTTACCATTCACACCATTCTATCTATCTATCTATCATCACGCCTTTCATCCCATGAGGGGTAGGCAGAGACAATTGAATGACATTTGTTACGATCTTTCGCTTCTGTTATATTCATCATACCTTTCATACATGTTCGGCGATTGTGTGTACTTTTAATATTTCCATCGATCAATACATTTTATATGTTCAATAAAAGTACACCTAGGTCGCCCTCAGCCAGCATTTCCTTTCAAATTCTCGTTGATTATGTTTATTATATTAAATAAGCTATCGTATCGTAGAATCTTGAGATTAATCGTGAGTTCCTAAACAGGTAGGTAGATATTGCAGCATTTCCTCTACACTATGTAGATAAAAGTGACGACCTACTTTACCTGAGTTTGACCTGAGTGCAAATTATCGCTACTTTCTACCTATGCCTTCTGTTCGTGGCTCCGCCCATGTGAAAATGATAAAAGAGAAAAGCCTGACTTCATTTGATACTTTTCTAACATTAAATTTTGAGGGTGCGTTATAATAAATTTAAGACTTAAGCTGCCACCCATTCGTCCAATTACCGACGCGCCGCCGTACGGCTATCGAAATCGACCATAGACTCGTCCAATTCTTGTAACGAACGGTCCGCCTAGATAATACGGCGGCCGGAATGGGAAATTTTCGGTGCGATGCCGGAATAATGTGTGGTCTACTTACGAAACTAAGGAAAGGCTTATCAATTAAAGACAATGTAATTTTTTTTCAGGTTTTTAACCGACTTCAAAAAAGGAGAAGGTTCTCATTTCGGCTGTATTTTTTCATTTTCAAAAGTTAAAATGTCATTTGGGACTTTTTATTGATATTTATTATTTTCGCTAAAAGCCGGTATCACTACATAATATTTTCATGCAAAAACCACTGAACGGAATTTATTGCGGTTTTTTAGGTCAATTCACTGGGAAGGTTAACGAGTATTAAATATGGACCTATCATGTTTAGGAGCTGAATAAGTGAATCAAGTCGGGGGAAAACTTTGCCACAGCAAGTTTCTAATAGATAAGTAGTTGTTAACTCATATTGTACCCGTGCGAAACCGGGGTCGTGTAAAGTAATGTATATGTCGCCGCCAAATGGTCAAAACGGCCACTCAATTGGATGGCTAGGCATTTCATTAAATGGCGGCATTCAATTGAATGGCTAGGCCGTTCGTTAAATGAATTATGATATCTTAAAGTTCAATGTGTTGGCTGGTTGAAAGCTAGCTCTTTAGAAACGTCTGAACCAAAAGCCGCCAGGTCATTTAAAATTTAGTTCCTTATTTTGCCACTATAGCGCTCTCTAACAAATATGGCGTCAACAGCTGATTATTTGTGTGTGTTGTTTTATGTAAAGTGCTTTGATTTGAATTAAAATGGACAACACATAATTGATTTACCTGCATATAATGAGCCGGACACCAGTTTTAAACAACATTTTGAGTCTAAATAATACGAATACGACGAACAACAATTTGACTAAGCATCCTTTAGCCATTCAATTGAATTCCGCCGTTTAATAAAATGGCTAGCCATCCAATTGAGTGCCTGATTTAACCATTAGGCGGCGACATATATAATAGAAGTACCTATTCATGTCCCCCTTAACTTATAGTTTGTTAATAATTAACAATAGAACTATAAAATACATCAATCAACAAAACCTATTGTATCTTATAGGAAGTTGATGAAAACAGTTTGACATTTTATTGAGAGGTTATAGTCGTATATCATACGTGTATAGAAGAGACGTCCTTTATAGTGGCCAGGGGTGTCCAAAATATTGGGCCATATTAAAAACAGTACTTGTTAGTTTTTTTTATTCTTCAAGCTCCCGGGAACCGTTGTCGACCCCAAGGTACCCAGTGGAAGACAAAGTCTTCCTAATTTAGCCAATGATTTTTTGAGCCTATACCTAACGAGTGGCCAGCTAGCTCTGTTGAGGTTATAGATGGAAAAGCCTCTTTGTACGGTTTGTCGGATAATGTACATAGATTTGTTATTATAAAAAACCCATTGGTACATGGTCGGATGTAGGAATCGAACCCGCGACTTTTCAGTTGCGAGCCGAGTCTTACCCACTCGACCACCCTTTCCTCGTGACATATGACATGTGACAGAGTTTAAAAAATATTAGGAATTATTAGTTCAAATTTTTTCATCAATACCTGAATTTATCTGAAAAATCAGTCCGAATCCAGTCCAAAATTTCAAATACTCATAATAAAATGTAGGTAACCGACTTCAAACATTGTTCACTAAAAAGCAATTTCTTTGCGCCGTTGAATTTGAAGTCGGTTGGTGCCAAATTAGGCTACAAAATAAAAATAGATTCAAAAGAGTATCTGTTCAATGACGTTATCTATGTTTGTAATTAATTGTCTAGATTAGTGATAATTATACAACCACTTCTGATGAAGAAAAAAAACCGCCTTCAAAACCTACGTTTAAAACCAAAATGTGCTTTCCAAAAAAATGCATAAGTCACTATAGAAAAACCCATATTGCTTCAAGTGTGCCTATAAAATTTGAAGAGTTCCCGATTTCTCCAGGATCCCATCATCAGATCCTAACCTGATGACCATGGGACCACTTGTAAAGTATACCCTTTCAACCAAAAAAAATCCTAATCGGTCCAGGCGTTTTCAAGTAATCGGGGAACATATAAAAAACTTTTGAAGTTCGGTTTAAAAGTCTTCAAATTCAAGGGCGAAACGACATATTCAATTTGAAGTTGGCATACTAAAAAAAAGTTAATTTACACAAACAAACGCACTTTTGCATTTATAATATTATTCAGGATAATGTGGCAACCCTATTGCAATTTAATCGCATAAGTATTCACCTCTTAACTTTGCCTATTTCTCTATCCATTGTCTCATCTCTTTGAGACAGTATAACATTATTTATTAAATGACTGTCTTCAGTTCGATAATTGAACACTACCATCAAAAGCGCTACATTCAATAATAATAATAAAATAATGACCGGGCCTGTCTGTGAGCGCATTGTCTCTGATACATTTAGATATAGGTGCTAGCCTCTCCAGTTTAGATTAAACACCCGTGTTGGACCTATGTCTCCATGCAAGCCTTACACGAGACCGGGCATTGTGCCCGTGTATTAAGAGATACATAATAATAAATAGCAGCTCGTGGGTGAGTAACTTGAGTGCTCCAGAGATAAGGTTGAGGCTGGCGTCCCCACTGCTAGAGATAGGACTCTCGCCCCTGGCTTGCCTTAGTTGGCTGTCCAGGGTGGAGGCGTTAGAGTATAATATTAAGTACAATTAAGTATTCTGTCCGCGGTTTCAGATCCAAAAATAAATAATTCCGTGGCTGACAACCACTACAAAAAATCATGTCGTACCCGTGAAAAAACAAAAACAAATCTATCCCACGAGAACCATAATTTTTTCCGGGATAAAAAGTTGCCGATGTGCTATTCGAGACTATAATCTATCTCTGTGCCAAATTTCATCCAGATCTGTTTAGCCGTTCTGGCGTGATTGAGTTACAAACATACATACATTCATACAAACTTTCGCGTTTATAATATTAGTGGGATTATCCTCAGGGGCGAAACCGGTGCCACACCTCTCGACACCCCCAGCGGCTTATATACACCAATGTTGTCTGCCTTAATAATGCCGGTGGTTGTTTTAGTAGGGAATTCTAACTAAAGGGCCTCTACGTGTTGGACTTATGTCCCAATGCAAGCCTTACAAAGAACCGGGCGATATGCCTATATCTTATGAGACTCGCATTGAGTTATTGGATCAGGATCAAACTGAAATAATAATGTAGAAATATCTCATAGGATCGAAGTGGATCTAATAGACTCAACTTCTCGTGATTTGGAACCTGCCTATTTATTTCTTCTAAAGTGACTGCTATATGTGGACATTGTAACTGTTTGTCTAATTACGATTGAATCTAAGCAAACGGTGTTTTTACTGTGTGTCACATATCAATAGATAGCGTGCTTCCTTAGTATAATATTACATCACATATTTGTGCACACCTCATATATGGATACACAAGACACTTTAATTATATTGTATAGTAGCTTTCCGTACCCGTCTTCGCCCGTAGATATATTCAAACAGAATAAAATATAGCCTATATTACTCAGGGATATAGTAACTTTCTATTCGTGAAGGAATTTTTAGAATCGGTTCAGTAGTTTGAGAGATTATCCCCTACATACAAATTTAACCTCTTTATAGGCTCTTCGTAATAAAACATCGACTATCGTATTTTTTATATTCGAAACCCTATGAGATATTTACATGAAACAAAAAGCAGATTTCATGAAAGTGTGCTGGCGACTCATATTTTCAGGGCATATACATAGAATCCTTAGACGAAATATGACTTTTATAATAGTGTAACCGCATCTAAATGAATACAGTGACGCTCGAGACTTTATTACATTCGCAATTTTTTTAGGTGGATTTTTCTCACTTAGAAACTTATTACCTAATTTTGAAATAACAGACAAACATTTCAATTACTTAGAAACATTTATTTGATATAAGCTCAGTGCATCCTATGATATTGTGTTCTATGTTTCGGTATCAAAGCTATAAAGTGTGTCTGAATATGTTGATAATAATATTTAAATAACACAACTATATAACGACCTTAAACTTAAATATAACCAGGTCTGCGTGGAATAGTTTCATGAATACTGGCTGCATTACCTCGCCAAAGGAGGTGATCAGTCGTGGGGATATTTCTTTAATAATTTTATTGCCATTTGAACCCCACGGACCCTAGAGTTTCTACAATATAATTGAACTATATTTGCGCCGTTTATTAGACGCAGCAACTTTGATTACTTGATTATTTAAAACTAAACTTGTATTATTGAGTATCCGTGTGTATCCCAGTTTATTAATTACCCTTATTCAGTCCCACGTGCTTTGTGTTGTACGATCGACAGTTCTCACGGTTACTGACAAAGCCAATATCGATATCTCAAGATATCTTTTATATCACTGTTTTATATCACAAATGTCTTATGTATATTATTATGTTCGCCATATATATCATAATGAGTTATTTATTTGTTACACGATAAAAACTATACAATGTTTGATACTCAATTAAAAACCTATGGAGTCATAACTTACTTGGCTAAAAATAGGAAGCTTTCGAGATGTGGTGCTAGAGAAGGATGGAAAAATCAGCTGGCCAGAGAAAATTATAATTGTACTGAAAAGCGTGGGGGAAAGAGATGCTTGTTGTCCACAATGGATGTTGGAAAGCAAAAAAATACAAATTGAAAGGAAGACCAAGGTTAAAGTAGACCACACGTTGGTCCGGCATCGCAACGAAAACCCATTCCGGCAGCAGGATGATCTAGGCGGACCATTCGTTACAAGAATTGGACGAGTCTGTGGTCGGTTTCGGTGGACGGTACGGCGACGCGCCAGGCATTGGACGAATGTGTGGCCACCTTTAGGCTAAGAAGCGGAGGTAGAGAAGAGTGGCGAAAACACATGAAGAAGAAAGAAAATCATATTTGCTTTTTTTACACAACAATATAAAAATACCTTGAAATTCTTCTTTTATTGTGGCTTTACCAATGTTAATTGATTTATTGCCAATACCTTAAAATAAAATAAACTAAACCAGGTCTTCGTGGAATAGTGGCAAGAATTCTGGCTGCATTTCCTCGTTGAATCGCGATGCTGATTCGTTGAGCGAGGAAGGAGCCAGCCCTCTTGAAACCTCTATATAATAATACTAGCGGACCCGGCAGACGTTGTCCTGCCCAAACGTTGACTTGCTTGCACTACTCCTACCCCTACCCCTTCCCCTACCCCTACCCCTACCCCTACCCCTACCCCTACCCCTACCCCTACCCCTACCCCTACCCCTACCCCTACCCCTACCCCTACCCCTACCCCTACCCCTACCCCTACCCCTACCCCTACCCCTACCCCTATCCCTGCACCTACCCCTACACCTACCCTACCCTTATCACTTAGGGGTTTGAAAAATAGATAGTAGCCGATTCTCAGACTTACTGAATATGCATACAAAATTTCATAAGGATCGGTCAAGCCGTTTCGGAGGAGTATGGGAACGAACATTGTGACAGGAGAATTTAATATATTAGATAATATTACTTACATAATATTAATTGTCCCTTTGATGTTATTCGTAGGTTTCATTTCTATGATAGGTACCCATAGCAGAGCATATTCTAATTTAAAACCAAATCAGAGCATAATAAATATAAAATGTATTGTGTCATTGAAAGGCTCGCCCTTGGACAAATAAATAATTGATCACCTATGAAATAAGTCTTTAATTATTTTCGCAATGGATGTCTAAAAAAGCGTCACGAAACAAATCTTTTGACAGACAAACAGACAGTTGGTGGTCGACTGTGACTAATCAACTACAATTAACATAGAAAATTTTTAGCTAAACTCACTTAGCTTGGAAAGTGAAGATATGGTGCTTTACGGCTATATCTTCAAAGGAAGTTGCATGTATACCTAAAAATTGGCAAATCATAGTAAACACTGATAGAAAGAAGAAGAATAGAGTATAATATATTGTAAATTGTAAATATTTTGCCTTTTAAAAAAAAGTGTATCGATTTCAAAAATAATGCACTGCAAAGTGTGCTTTTTGAAAGCAAATGCACAAGTCACTATAACAAAATACCCAAATCGCTTCAAGTGTGCCTATAAAATTTCCATCAGATCCTGACCTGATGACCATGGAAAGTATACCCTTTCAAACAAAAAAATATCCAAATCGGTCCTGACTCCTGCGTCTTCAAGTGATCGGGGAAACATAAAAAAAAAGATTCCGATGAATTGAATCCTCCTTCTTTTGAACTTCGAACATAACATTTTTTTATTGTCTTAATTTTATGTAATTAAACGTGACACCTTAATAAATAATTAAGATCAGTGAAACCGTCTTAAAAGAATCCTTAAAAATGGCCGCCATCTTGAATCTTAAAGGATGAAAAGATAAACAAAAAAGAAAAAAACTTTTTTTGGTTCATAGCATTTTTTTTTCTTGACGGGTTGCCTTGCAGCTCCCGAAACCGTGATAGGTAACCCAACGTCCATTATAGTAAAACTGTGCAAAGCTGCTTGTTTTCTTCATAAAATGTAGCTTGTTTTCGATACCCCCTAAAAATGTATGTACTGATCCAACATACGAAGCAGACAGGCCCGGGTTCGAATGCTATGTTTAAATGAATATATGTAAGTATTAAGATTCAATTAAGGTTTACGGTTAACTTTAATATATAAGTAGATAGTTTATTATTTAATTATAACCGGACGAAGCCGACAGAGAGAAGGAAAAGGTGCTATCATAATTTTTTCAAATAACCATTTTATACTGAAGGAAATAACTCTTCATTGTATTTGTCTACCCCTGTGGAAACAAGCTTGAAGGTATATAAATTTATTACATATTAGCATTCCGCCCCCGGCTTCGCCCGTGGATATTTACGAACAAAATAAAATATACCCTATACCTAACCCTACACCTACCCCTACTTCTAATCCTACCCCCTACCCCTACCCTTTACCCCTACCCTCTACCACTACCAGTACCTCTATATCATCAATAGTTTTCGCAGCGCATGCGATGTAAGGAATTTCTTAGGTAATTTTTTTACACCTTGGGTTACATTATTGGAGTTTTAGTAAGGATCCCTAATTTTTTTTGAAAATAGAATATAGCCTATGTCACTCAGGGTGACTGTAGCTTTCCAATGGTGAAAGAATTTTTGAAATCGGCACAGTAGTTTTTGAGTTTACTCATTACAAAGATACACGACACACAAAAATACAAAAATACAAATCTTTCCTCTTTATAATATTAGTATAGATAGGTATGAATCTACTCGAAAATAATAAGCACATAAACCGTCTGCAGTCTTTACGGTGTGGCCAGAGACCGCAGCAAAAGTGTCCACTTTTTATTGTCAGTTGTCAATATTAAACAAAACAGGTGGCAAGTCTGTTGTTGAACTTACTGGACCTAGATGTGTCGATGATGCGTCACTTCTTTAACATAATATATAATCTGTTATTTTTATCGGTATCTCTGTGCAATAAATCACGTTAATGCGTTGCTTTGTTTGGACATGAAAAAATGACAAACAAGCCAACGCACTTTGTATTTATAATATTAGTTAGGATAGGTTATTAAATAAAATATATGCATACTGTCAATATTTGTTTTAAAACATTTGGCTATTTATTTTCTAAAAATAATAACAAAGAACATTAATTTTAACATTTCTTTCGATGTTTAAACCAATCCTGTAGGGATATTTGTTGCTCGGATCGGATTTGGATAAAAATAATAGATTAGATTAGATAGGTATTCTGAATTCATTAATAGAGCGCTTTTGATACCTAGAATCTTCACAGCTAGTTTTAAGATGTCCTTCATGCATATCTAGGGGATCTCAATCCTTAGAAAAACCCGATTTATTTAAAGTTGATGGTAAAATCCTTTCCAAAGTAAATTCCTGGACACGGCCTTGCTTTCATGCATTTTCATACAAAAATATCATACAACGGCCACCCATTTTGTATAATGCGGACGTGATTTTCTTTCGCTACATTTAAATATAATAGAAACTCGTTGGTTGTAGTTCCAACTGTGCCATCTTAGCTCTAGCTCTCTGCAGTCTTCGTTGAGTCTTTCCAGCGGCGGGAGGAGGGGTCTCGGAGGGGGGACCTGCGCCGGCGCCGCGTAATGATCGACACGCTGCCAGACGCTCTGACACATGTAATGGCATCTATAACATTAAAATATTAAAGTTAAACATTAATTATGGTTACATTTTATGGTTAGTAGGTACCAGGTTGCCAAATTTCTTCTGAAAAACTTATGTACATAATCCGACATGACAAACCGCTCTTAAATTATTTTCCATCTAAATATACCTCAACAGAACTGGCCACTCGTTAGGTATAGCATCACAAATACCAACTTTTCCATTGGGTATAACCTGGTACGGATAACACAGTTTCGGGAAAAATGGAACCCTATTGTTCAGGAAGTGTCAGATCTAGTCCAAGTAGTGTAGCAATGTTGGGGTTAGTAATATGGGTAACTCGCTAAATGTGGACAATGCTACAAGTGTTTCTGTCCATGATGCATGATTGCTAGTTTTCCATTAGAAGTAGAACTATTTTTTTTCAGGGGGTTTATTATCAGGAAATTTTACACAATGGCTAAATTAGAACTACTTGTTATTAGTAGGTAGGTTATCAATCGCTAAATCATTTTGTATATGGAACAAAAGAGTTCTAAAACTAATATAAAATTGGTGGTATGGCCCCTAAAAAGTGTTTCGATTTCAAAATACCTTCAACATCTTTAGGAACGCGATATCTTTCGTTCGGATCGAAGGTCAAAAACGACGGGTCCGCACCAATGGCCAGCCAAGGAATGCCCGGCCCTAAAATGTTCGGGCAAATCCGTGTACCTACTATCTTTAGCCAGCAATTTGCTCGCACATTCTAGTGTTGGACATTGTCAGGCCACTAAAATAATATATGTCTTCTACTGGTTACTTCAGGGCCGATAACCGGTAACATGGTTCTGGGAACCGTAAGGTACTCGTGGAGATATAAAAAGAGTACATACATTAAAAAGTGGTGAATGTAGTATAGGTGTCCATAGAGGTAGAAGTTTGTGTAACACTGTTGAGTTGCTCTCCAATAAAGCTTCAAGTAGTCCCAAGAAATGGAGATTTACAGTTTCAGCAAGCTGAAAATAATGTTTAATAATTAAATCAAAATCAAACTGGTAAGATTGACTATTGACTGGAAAAACCACAGAACATTATAAAGAAAAATAGAAGTAGCAAGTGGGCGTAACCACACATATGCGCTGTAGCACTTCATACATACATATACCGGACATCTTCAGAATTCCCCCTGTAATATGGCTAGGTATTAAAATAGTACATGAATGAAATGAACATTTGATTAGTTTTTTTTCACACACACTTTTTTTTTTATTTAAGCTATGTAAGTACAAAACTATCATATTTTCATTAAATCGATACCTCGAAACACAAAGGTCGTAAAGGACAAAAGACAACTTTTCAAGAGATTTTTTTTTTTTCATTTTTAGTACAGACGTAGAGTTTCAGAGATTAATTTCCTTTAGGACCAAAGAATTTCATTTAAAACCCTAAAAATAGAATTTCAGTCATCTTAATTCAAATTAACGAACTTACCACTTTAGAATGAAGTGTTAATTGCAAAACACTGGGTACAACTTTGCACCACATATCCAGAAGTAGACACACAGCAGTATTATGAGCCTCCGAGCTAGGAATATGAGCTGCTGCTATTTGCTCCAAATATTGTGTCCATAATTGACAAAGTAGGAAAGCATGGAATAATGCACTCATGCGACCTGAATTCGTCTTGCCTTGTTCCACGTAGGATGACATGATTGTCTGCAAAAGAAGTAAATTACATTTTTGTAATGCTAAGTTGATTACAAGTACGCGTCCCTATACCGACCTTAAATTTGGTAAAAATTTATAAATAACTCATAAATCAAAAAATGTAGCTATACTCTCCTATTCAAATAGCCTATGGTTTGTGAAAATATGTCACAGAACCCTTAAGGCTCCAGACAACTATGATCACGGGTTGCTTTACGGCTCCCGGAACCGTGTTTTCAGCCCCAGGGTACCCAGTGGAGAAGTGTTCCTCCTTTAGTGGTATTTATATGGTATTTTCGATGAAAGACATAATTCATCCAATATCGCCAATAATTTCAGAAAACGGTTTAGCCGTCTTTAAACACGCATTTACCTGTATATGATCCGTGATGGTACAAGTAGCGTCCTGAGGTACCGGTTGTTGTACAACTCCGCCGTCAGCCGCGTTACTCAGCGCTCCAATCACTAACCATGATACTAAACGGATTCGAGACACGCATTCTGCTACTTCTCGACCGCTGAAATGTTGATATAAATATAAAAAAATACACCAGAAACTATTAAGGTTAGCTATTTATTTAGGCATTAGCTATCTACCTCGGTTTCGACTGTAAAATTTGGATTTCACTACCCACCCAATCCCTTCTTCAAGATTTCGCAATAAAACAAAGTGCAGATTGTAAGTCTAAGTATGGAATAAGTTCTCTGAAAGTTTTATCAAAATCCAGTGAGCTGTTTCGGAGCAAATTCTGGACTTGACTGAGCTAAGTTAATTATAATGTTAGTTCCCTTATAAGTCACGACGGTTCTCTTTCCACCAGAACCACCAGGTAATTTACACTAAAATACATAACATTTACCCTGGCATTACACTGGACAATGGTGGCAACAAGTGTCTACTTATTTGCCCTCTCTCCTGTTTACCATGACTTTGTTCCAAAGCCAACTCCAAAGCTACATATTGAGCAATGCCACCCTTTATAATGGCACCTAACGTATCTTCGTTGAGGCACACCAAATTTCTATTGACGATGGATCTGGATACAGAACCCTGGAAAAAAGGAATTAAATTCTAAGATTATGTATGTTAGAGATATAAGGTTTTATTTAACACAAATGAGTTCTGTTCTGAAAGGTGTGAGGCCACGGTGAGTGTTCAATTTCATTTTTTGTTAATCCACTAGCAAACTGAACTTACCTTAATTTTATTCAGTAAATGTGGATCTTGAAGTAGATCCAGCATATCTGCTAAGTGAGGTCTCATACAGTCCACAGCGCCACTACCCAGGTCTCTAGAATCTCCGGTTGATCCAGGTGCTAAAAGGTCACCCGTGTTCAATTGTGGAGGAAGAAGTAATGTTGCTCCATGACCTAAAATAACATCCAAACCCTTAACTTTTTTTATTTCATTTGAATGAACTAATACAATAAATGATCTGGTAACCAGATTCAACAGTACAATGAGCAAATTAGGGCATAATCTATCTTAAAATATTCAAGCTCAGAAATGTTTAAGGCGAACATCAAAACATATAAAAACTTTAGCATTGACATTTGACGGGTTCACATCTCAATCGTGCCAAAAAGCTAAGCACCAATTTTCTTTAAGAATATGTGCTTTCATCGGCTTCTCGTGATTCGGAGGGCGCGTCCGCACTTCTTCTAAAAATAACTGATACTTATGTCTGTGACATATTATCAGACTTGTCACCATCTGTTTAATATGTGGGCACTGCTAATGGTGTTTCTTGTCCCACCACAAGACATAAATGATGTGTTAGTTTATTCTGTAGAATAATCAATCGTTAATTACCTTGTAATACAAACTGGATAAGCACAAAGAAATTGTCATCTGGTATTGTAGTTTTTGTCCGCAACGCCTGGACTAACTCATAGACCAATACGCGACAAACCAACAGCTTGTCTCTGTCACGTGAGAACACACGTAAACACTGTACGCTCAATTCTGACACCACGCCCAATATTATGACGAAGTTCTGCACCGAATAGCTGATGATCTTCGAGAATGGTTCCAAAAAACTCTGAAAAACAATTATGTTATAAAGAAAACTTTACAAATGAAAAGCTTTTGAGATGTGGTCCTCGAGAATGATGGAAAGAATCAGTCAGATAGATAAAAATCGGTATTGACGATGGAGGAAAAGAACACAATAAGATAAACTACGTATTGGGACTTGGTAAAATATAGGGAAGGGAAGGTAGGGTAAAGTAGGCCTCACATTGTTCCGGCATCGCAGCGAAAATTTCCCATTCCGGCCGGCATGATCTAGGCGGACCGTTCGTTACAAGAATTGGACGAATCTTAAACCAAGACAATATTATGAACGAAGAATATAGAAGAGTGGTGATTACCTTCATTTGTGCTGCACCAGGAACTTTAAGCGCAGCAGTCATACAGCGAAGTAGCGGTGCCGTATCGTCCAGTAATGGTAGCAGGGGTGCTACATTGCGCAGGAGTTGCTCTAACTGTTGCAATAGTGGTAAGCACGCGGTAATTGGTCCGAGTAATTCTGGTGTTAAACACTCTATGTACAACGCTATGTTACCTGCTATCACGCTTATTTGCTGAAAAAGTCATAACTTAGTTATTATCTTATTAGGGTTAGCGATGTCTGTCCGTCTGTCTGTCTTTTAAAGGCCTCTAGTTTCTAAACACTAACTAACCACTTCTGATGAAGAAAAAGAACCGCCTTCTAAACCAAAATTTGCTTTCCGAAAGCAAATGTACAAGTCACTATAAAAAAAATACCCAAATCCCTTCAAGTGAGCCTATAAAATTTAAAGAGTTCTTGATTTCTCCAGGATCCCATCATCAGATCCTGACCTGATGACCATGGGACCAGGCGTCTTCAAGTAATCGGGGAACATACATAAAAAAAGAAGATTGGGAACCTTCTCCTTCTTTTGAAGTTCGGGTAATAAGATTTGGTTTGATAAATAAGATGAAAGATTGACTAAAAAGGTTTATATGGCTGAAGTGAAAGAAAATGCTGGCAGAGGACGACCTAGGTGTACTTTTATTGATCATATAAAAAATGTATTGATCGATGGAAATATTAAAAGTACACACAATCGCCGAGCATGTATGAAAGGTATGATGAATATAAAAGAATCGAAAGAAGTATGTCAGGATCGTAACAAATGGCATCCGATTGTCTCTGCCTACCCCTCTTGGGGATGAAAGGCGTGATGTTAGATAGATAAGATTTGGGTATTACCACGGCTGAAAGTCGAGGAGAGTAACATGACATTTTTTTCTCCTTTCTTATTGCAATTTGTCAAAGATTTTTTTTAAATGCAATGGGAAATATTTTTGATTTTATTATAGTTATGTTTTTGACCTTCTAAGTAATTGATATATCCTAATAACCATCGTTATATCATACATCGGTGAGATCTTGAGAGGCTCTTCTCTTTAATATTCGAAAAGAAGTCCTGGGCCTGACGTTGGTTAGGGTGTTTCGCCAAAGCAGTAAAAAATCGGTAAACATGAATAACTTGGGTAACATAGTAGGCACGGAACCGTAATCACATTTAGATACCCAGCGGCAAAGTATTTCTCATTTAGTCCATGTTATTTTTGATGCTATTCAACAAGTGGCCAGTTTTTTTGAGTTATTATTGAGATCAAAAGACCTCCTATTACAAGTAGTTTTATTTTATGGTCATATCTAACATATAATATTTGACCTACAACAATAATATAATAAAATTTTAATGTATTAGTACTTAATACTTTAATAAATCCGTTATTACATCAACATAAACCTCAAAAGGAACATGAAATCGATTATCTATTTATGAATATTATGATAGGTATCATAAAATCACTTTATTGAATCTGTGAAAATACAATTTGTATAACAATTTTTCCCACATAATTAACCCCCAAAATCGAAATTCAATTATTTACGCTATACGTCCGTGATTGGGTCATCAAACTCTATATACCTATGTACCAAAATTCAACGTTTTTTCATCCAGTAGATTCGGAGAAAATAAACTGTGACAGACAGACAGACACAAAAATTATCATATAAGGGTTTCATTTTTTCAGAGATGCTTGTCTCTTGCTGGCTAAATGTGGACTTTGATACTCGTGTCGCAAGGTTTAGAGACCGTGATGGTGTGTTTATGGAATAATTTACCTCGGTCGGTAATGTTTTCTTAGAGTTGAGATGTTCTACCACCAATTGTAATGGGCCACACGGATACAACTCGTTGAAATCCACAAACGCATGAGCGATACTTTTGAAGAACATGGATCTCTGTTTTTCTGGAATACATACAAACACAGTGTTACCATCCCCAACCCTAGGGAGTAACTTGTTAGGTATGTTGAAGGTTATCGACTGAATAAGGAAGACTGAAGATTTAAAGCAATAATATATAAGTATAAGAAGAGTATAAGCTTCTGTCCACGGTTTCACCGGCGTGGAAATAGATCCAAAAAGAAATAATCCCGTGGCTGTAATTTGCGCTAAAAAAAGTAGTATATGTCATTCTCTGACCCCTAAACTACCACTATGCAAAAAATCATGTCGATTCCGTGAAAAACAAAAACCAATATATCCAACGGGAACCATACATTTTGCCGGGATAAAAAGTAGCCTATTCTAGACTATAATCTATCTCTGTGCCAAATTTCATCCAGATCCGTTACATACACCCATACAAACTTTCGCGTTTATAATATTAGTGGGATTTGTCAGTATTAGCAGGTATTCCATACTTTAAATTATATTTTCATTGGATGATGATGAATATTATGAAAATTGGAAGACCTGACAGATAGAGATATGGTCAAACAACGCAAAATCTGCAGATAGGTTGATCAGGTACACGACAAACACTTTTTGATCTGTTCACATGCGTGCTTACACTGCTTACTGCTGATATACTGAAATAGGTAAACAGTCTTACCAGGCGTTCGCTGTATAAAAACTTGCAGGAACACATTATTAGGAGCCAACTGATGTAAGATACATCTAAGGAACTGTTGAGCTACTGCAACAGCGCTGCCGGGGAGACGAATATTGGTTTCTGTTTGCCAACTGTAGTTACCCATTTGGACCACCCTGGAATTGGTAAAAGAATTAATAAAGTTTTTGAATATTCCATACATTTCTCTAAGTAAATACCGCATCTGCAAAACCAAAATTAAATGACAGCTTTAAATGCAGCAACAAAGTTGTCAATACTGTCAAATACAAACTGTTGGACGGACATTACAAAACTATACCCAAGGGTTTATTCTTTGACATGGAAATGCTAAAAAAACAGCTACAAATTTAACAGGCTGATCATCATATGATTAAACATGGGTCTAAAATACAGTACTAGAAGCACCATCAATATAATTAGAAGACGAACAAAGAAATTAAGCAACTCCTTGTGCCATAGAAAATTGTCTACCTTCCTTCGTGTTTAATCTTGGGTCTTTCAAACGAAAAGTGAAAATCTTTTTTTTTTCTTCGCGGGTTGCCTTACAGCTCCCGAAACCATGATATCGGTCCTCATGTATCCAGCAGAAGACCAAGTCTCCATCTTTTTGCCGATGATATTTGTGAGGCTATACCAAAGGAGTGACTAGTTTGGTTGAGGTATTTTTAGATGAAAATGCCTCTAAGTGTGGTTTGTCGGATTGTGTAGAGAAGTTTTTTTTAATTATAAAAAAACCATTGATACATGGCCGAAATCTAACCTTGGTTACCAGACGTCTTAACCACTCGGCCACCGACGCACAAATCTCTACAAGCACATTTAGCCAGGCGGTGGTGGTCATTTGCTTGTCAGACAATAAAAAATGATGATGAAGTCTTACCTGCTCACGTTATGAAGAATAGCTGGTAACATAGCAGCAGCCGCTGCTGGCTCCCGGTGTATGAATGTAGCTAACACAATGATACACAAACCTAACTCCTCGTCGCTGTACTGTTCTATTACAGTCCCGCATTCAGCGCCTGAAATATCAGACAATTTTTAATATAATATCTTCAATTGTTGCCTTGTTCCAGGGGATAGAAAGAGAAGTATTTCTCATTAGCTGATGTAATTTTTGAGACTTGCAATGTTATTTATGTTGAGATATCATCAGAAAATAAAAACGAAGGGGTGAATTTGGGGAGTTAAGCCAGTCGAAAGAATTCATGAAATAAATTGTAAGTTCTTCTAAAATAAAGGCCTGACTAATGGTGGGTGATCACTAAGGCCTTTGGACCTTATCATATAAACGGAGCACTCATTAGTAATATTTAAAGGATAAAACCAAGAAATAATGTTTTTTCAATTTCAGAAAAATAAAGCAGATAACAAACATCGATATTGCAACGTGTTATCAGGTCGTGGGTTATGCGAGGCGTGCGCAGCCTTCCTCGCGCGCCAAGACCCATCGTCCCACCAGCCACCGCTACCACCACTCTCTCCATCTGTTTCTGTAGCTGGATCAGCGGCTGAGCTTTCTGTTAAAAAAAACACGAAAGAGACACTAAAGTCAGAATGTCATGGCCGGCAAGCTTACCAGCTAAAATTTGCAAATAACAACTAGTCGCGCGACTACAGCAACCGGTTGCAAATTACAAGCACTTAACCCATTGACATTCTAGATGCTTACAAGTAAATGACATTTCTAGTATGAATTAAAGTGTCAATGTCATCAAAAACTGTTTAATTTATGTAATTTTTTAAATTCTCGTTGTTTTTCGGGGCGCTAGCGTTGGTTGCTAGTTGTTAATTCCGTGATAAGACTGAAGTGAAAATAATAAGTAAAAAAATAATAATAAATAATAAGTAATAATAATAAAATAAAGTTTAGGATCAATACTTATTTTGTGTTTTATACTTTAGCAGGTGTCTAACGGATTTCGAAACGGTGTCACAGTCACCACATTCCAAATCTTATTAAATTCCTGAATTTTATTTGCATACACAGATACAAACTAGGATTCTCGATGCTATGGGCGCTAAAGGTTATACACTGATTTATACGTATTTTCGAACCCGGGGCTCTCTGCGTTGTGCAGTAAAAATAATAGTCTTACGTGGATTAGGTTCCGATTGTGTATGTTGTAATTCTGGAGGAGATCCAAGTTGCGCTGCTTGACGCGCCAGACGACGTGGGCTCGTTCCTCGCGATCTTAACACAAACAGTAATACGTTTTAGTAAATTTTGTTCACATCTGATCTATAAGTATTACTCCATTAGTGAATTTATGGACAAGGATATGATGCAAGTTAAATACTACATCTCACCTGCTTCCTTCTGAAGATAGTTTTTTAGCGACATCCTGCGGTCTGGATAATGGTTCTGCATCAGATTTACTTGAATCCGTTTTATCTGCTGTCTCATCTGAAATAGTAAAACCTTTTACATATCAGCACATACTTAGTAGGTATGAAATTTACTTTAAAAATATATACTCTATGAAATTAGCACGATATAAGTGAGAAATGCTACTTCCATGATATTTTTGTCTGTCCGGACGTTCGAAACTGTTGAAAGAATTAATTGCTACACATTTATACTCACCAGACTGTGGTTGGATGATAAGAGCTTCCCTAACTCGGTCAACAAGAGCGTTAAACACTGGATACTGTTCTTTATTTGGTTGTGGGCCGATTGGAAGCAATCTGGAAGTTCATTAGACCATTATGAAGATCATGCGCGGAAAGAAGACTGGCAAGGAAGAATAAGTCGTGGACTCCTAAGCTTCTATCAGGTCTTAATTCGTTATTCAGAGTTCAAATGTACCTTTCAACAGGAGGTATGTTGAAGGGCTGAGTCTGCGCAGGTATAGGTTGTGGTTGAGGTACATCTCTCCACCAACCTCCACTCACGTCCATACGGGACAGCGGAGATTCGGGTGATGCATATGATGCTACAGTTGCTCCTGTCTGCAGTGCTGATACTGGAACGATCGCAAAAAATATTTTACTATAATATTCTAGTTATTTATATTCCGGACACATTCCAGGCTTCTATACTTTCGCCGTATTTTTTCCATCACCGTATACTGAAACCAGGGTAGTCAGCGAAAGGAAAGAGGCTAATATTTTTGAGGTAATCTAACAGTGGCCAACTCTGATGATGAGAGTTTGGTATACATTCCGTACGGTATCCTAGTTTGTGACCAAAACAATGTCTGATAATTTTCTGTAGGATATTTATCATTACCTGGACTTTTGAGATGATGTTGAGATTGTGGAGCTGTGTTATTTGGCCACTGTGAAAAATGTCCTTCAGCTCCAGACGATGGTCCTGTATCAGGGGAAGTACTGCTACCAACTGGAAAACATGACACCGTCTATTAATTATGTTCTGGTATTAGGGAATTTGCAGCTTAAAAGGAAAATCCTCAGACTATAAAAAAAAAACACCACAGGCTCGCTTCGTACAATTTGGTGTGCAATTTTAGTTTTTTCTGTTTTCTGAGTTGAAACCCTTTCCAAGATTGAAATTAATTTATTTCCTTACTTATGGTTGTCTAAGTAATAAACTATAAATTCTTACCTATAATACGTTTCTGTTTGCCCAGCATCTTACAACGAGGGGAGGATGGAGCATGCAGCTGGTCAGGCCAAATCTCAACTGATTGGCCGCTCATTGGTGTGGATTTCCTGAAATAAATTATTTTCAAGTCGTAGAAATTTAAAAAAATTTACAGCAAACTATAAATCTAAGTCATTGCTAGCTTTATGGTGATCCTACCAATATTATTAAACTCAATTTTTGGAGGAAACTTGCATCATCAGTACTTACTGCATCCTAGTCACATTCGCTTACCACCAATTAAGTACGAACCTACTAGATAGGTAGTAGTATAAATCTTTTAAAAAAAAAGTGTACCGACTTCAAAAATTTGCACTGAAAAGTAAAAAAAAAATAAAAAAAAATCGTCGTAGAATTTGAAGACGGTTGGTGCCAATTGGTTTGCAAATTGAAACCAATTCTTAGATATTTACTTAATTTTGTATCCTAATTTGGCACCAACCGTCTTCAAATTCTACGACGATTTTTTTTTATTTTTTTTTTACTTTTCAGTGCAAATTTTTGAAGTCGGTACACTTTTTTTTTAAAGATTTATTTCTCCCTTTTAAGTGATTTTGTTGCCCTGAGAAACAAAAAAATAACGCAACCAAAAAAAATTAATGGAAAATAAAAAAAAATACTGCGGTAGATGTGATTTGAACCATGTGCAATGTGCATCCTGCGCTGCACCCTATACCTTTAGCCGCTAGACCATCGTTGATACGAAAATTGACAACTTCGTGTCAATAGCAACCGTTGCTAAGGCTTTTCTCTGATATAATTTTCAGTAGTAAACAGAGACAAATAACTGAATTTCTGAAAAATTACTGAACCGATTTTCATCATATGATTGTGAGATTATGTCGAGAAATTTTTATATCCTTAAAAAAATAAGTCGTCAAAATCGGTACATATTTCATCGATATATTACGAAAAATTGACTTATAAGGTCAGTTTTTTCAAAATTCCTGAAAAACTAATTAACCAATTTTTATGAGATAAAAATGGGACCAATCCGGAAGAATTATCTGTCGATTAAAAAAGAAATCATTAAAATCGCTTCACAACTGGCGGAGTAATCGATGTCCATACATACATAAAAAAAGAAAAAAAATACGGTCCGAATTGAGAACCTTCTCCTTCTTTTTTTGGAAGTCGGTTAAAAAAGACAATGACACTAATGACAGACTGGATGCTTAATAATATACCTAAAATACTTACAAATTGGATGAGTCACTGCCAATGGACACAGAAGAACTTGTTGATAGCTGATGAGTAGATCTGGAACCACCAACAGTCTGCAGAAAATATGTACCAATATTTGAAGTTTCTACCTACATTATGGTTGTTTCAAACTCCCAACCCCTTCTTTTGCCTTTCTTAGGTTTAACCAGCATAAAATAACTTACTATCTTGTTTTGTGTACCGTACGATGAAACTGGTTGTAGCGGATTGTCCATCTTCGGAATTTCATCGAAATGTGATGGCTCGTCAAAAGATCCCTGTATGAAAAAAGCATTTTTAGTAAGTACAAAGGTTTCAGAAGTTACAGTTTGCCCCTTTTATTACAAGTATTTTTAATGTAATTATGTAAAAATACCAACCGGGGCTGTACTTCCATGTACTGTGGTGTCAGATTTGTCGCTCGTCTCTGGTATGGCTATCAGCTCGCTTTCTGAACTCTCTTGTTCCAAACTCCAATGTTGATACCTATAAATAATTCACCATAGCAAGTTATTTTAATACTGGCTCAAGGGTTTCCATTGAAATACTAGAAGAAATTTTAGTTCATTATTTATTTTAAAACTACCTAACGAGTGGCCAGTTCTTTTGAGGTATTTTGAGATACTTACAGTTTAGACTTGTCTTTATCATATGGCCTGTAGGTCTTTTAAAATATTTTTTTACAGAAACCGACCTGCGATTTTGCCACTAATCAGACCTTTTTACTTATTACTTTACCACATTCTGGTGTTAAGCAATCGTGTTAAGTCTATGAGTGAACGCAACTATTGCTTCGAAAGTATTAGATATATTTTCCAAATTTCGCTCGAAGTACTTAACGGAAGGTAGACCGTAGTTTTTTTTATAACATGGTGTTACTAATCCCAGGGTACCCAACAGAAAACAAGTCTCATCCTCATGCCCCAAGCCTGTGATGTTTCTGTGCCTATGATTTTTAGACATAAAAATGTCATTTTTGAAATAACTTACTTAGATTTATTCGGTTCCTCCCAATGGGTGGTCATAGCATGTGCCGGAGACTTCTGTTGTATGATACACATTTTAGGTTTATTTTTGTCTATAACACACATTGGTGATAGAGGCGGGTCGAACCTCCCCGCTGACTCTACTCCGCATGTTACTCCTGTCTCGTATTCTGTTTTGAGGGATGGCTGGCTCAAATCTGAAAACAAATGTGGTTACGAACAAGTGATCAAGCATTGTACAATAAGGTCTATACTGAGATGGATGGGTGACCGCTTTGTTCTTAGAGCCTTTTGATTTCAAAATCCCAACGCAGCTAGCCATGAAGAAGGAAGGAATTCTTTCGTTAGAGGCTGAGTCAACATAATCTGGGGGTTGTAACTATTTAAATAGAATAGAATTACAACTTTATTACATATGGCACTTCAAACCCAACGTACCCCTCGCTGTACACCTAGGGAACGTAAAGAAAAACCATGGCCCCCTTGAAACAGTCTTATTTAATTTAATAACTATTTAATATGAATACAGAAAATCCCCATTTGTCCATATCAGATTCCTTCTGTGCCCGTCACAGGAATAAAGTAAATAACTCTACCCTAACCAAATGCAAAAGTCATGGTTACGCCCTTGGCTATAAAGTAACAAGGACTACTCACCCCGAGACCTGGCGTGATGGTACATGACCAGAGTAGCAGGTATTCGTTTACAGAAATGATACTGAGCTTCAACACTGTTCACCACGATGCGGACAAGCGCCTGAACTTGACTACATAGTAGACCGCTAGTGTAGTGGTACTGTGGATGAAATTACATTAAAAATAACTTACCCTAGATGTAGAAAGACGGCTTTATGTGGTGAGCGTATGACTATAGGATCTACCTAAAGGAATTTGGCAGCATATTTTTTCAAGAATTATTATGAATAACAGGATAATACCTTGTAAAGTATCACAAGCAAAGACATGAGCCAATGCCGTCGAATATGCGAGTGAAGAGAGGCCAGCGAGTGACTTGGCTGTTGATGATCACGTCTCGTATCTGGCATCACGTACCATGTCGACGAACTGCAATACTGAAAATATGCTCACGCCTATATTCTAGTTGGATGGATAGAGATTAAGGACTTCCACATAATCTTGACATCCCTTTTGCTTTCTAATATTCATTCTTTATCCTGACGTTTTAAGTCTTACCATATTTTGTGACAATAGAATTGTGATATAGTTTCTCATTCATTCTTCTTTGATAATTATTATGTAATTTAATTCGATTCACTCTGCCACTACATCGCGTTCAATTACAATTTATTTGCCAACTGCATTATTTATCATACTTTTTATACTCAATAATCCTTATGACAAGTGTCCAGCTCCTTACCTGAAGTACTGCTAAGATATACTCAGCTATACTAGCACCCATAATATGATTTTGATCCAAAAATTGAGGTAAGTTTGACATGAACGCGTTGAATATGGCCGATTGTCTAGAAAAAAGGGGGCATTTTTTTAACAGCTTGCGCGGTAAGCAGCTCTTTAGAGTGCCTTTTATCATATTATGGCACTCAATGAAAATTTTATTGAATTAGAATAATGATTATGTTATAATTCAATATTTGTATGATGTAGAATTGTAGAATAATTATTTAATGGATGAAGGTAGTTTAATCTTTATTGTACGTAGGTAGCATGTAGATTCCACGTGACGCCTTTGTGATATACGCACGCGTCCACTAGGGCGTCATGGGGAATCCAGTTTAATCCCGCCCGCGCTGTAATAGTTGTGATTAGTCAGTGATTAATAGGACATATTACGGCCGGCGGAAGCATTCTACCTACCGATCAATCGGCTTATTGTTACTGTGACGTCTATAATACTTGACATTGGCGGAATCATCAAAACCCTGATGGATCCATTTTGAAAAAAAAATAGAAATAGAATAGGTAGCATGTAATAATGTGAGACAATAAATATATTTGAATTTGAATGTAAAATAACATACTTCATGGGACCTCTGTTTCCAAAACCTAACGTTCTAATTAATGTGCTGTTTAGCGCTAACAACGTTTTCATCAGTTTTTTTTTTAATTTTGATTTGGTTTAAAAATTTTGCAATAAGGTAATTGCTATAAACCCAATCGCCCATTTACAAAACTCTACCAGAATACTAGATTATAACTCTTACCTGAGTGTCTGTGGCGGTATATTAAAGTATTTTTCAGTAATGTTGTACCCAAGCAAATTAAAAAGGTGCCGAATCACAATTTCTTGTATCCTGGCCTCTTTTTTGTCATCAGTAATGGGGTAAGCTTGATCAGACCTTAAAATTAGAAACACATATTAGACAGTTAGGCATACCGAAAAATAAAATTAGCTTCTACGAGCCTTTCTTTCTCATTTTCATTCCACAGTCATTTTGCTTATTTTTACTTGGGTACCCTATGGTACCGGAATAAAAAAAACAATGAATAAATCTCACCTTGATAAGAACTGCATTAGTAAGAAAATCAGAAGGTTAATAGTTTCTTGGTCCGTCTCTTCCATGTCTACTCCTCGAGGTAGACTGTTTGAGTCATCTGTTGTTCGTCCGGAAAATGAATGGAAGCCATCTGGTTGAAATTAAAAAAAACCCTTATTATTAGAGTTCAAATTCCTCTTTAATCCACCAGACAAATCTATTTATGGGTTATATTTCACTAAGTATTATGTTTGGAGGTAAAAATGGAAGGTACAATTTTCAATTGAAATATTGAGGTCCTTAAGAAAGGTCAAGTCTGCCTGCAATATAGTAGCAAGAATACTGACTACATTTCCCCGATGAATCGCAATGGGCGAGGACGGAGCCAGGCTCTCTTAAAATCAGAGGTGATTATCGGTCATGAGGATATATCTTTTTTTTTGGCATTGGAGACTGAGAGTTTTTTAGGTGTTTTTGATTGCCTAATCCAAAAAATAATACATACCAGTGCTTCCACCAGCATTGGGTCTGATGCTTGCACCAGCTATAGAAGCTGGGACCCCAGATACTCCACCAGAGGCTAATAGCTGCCCCAAACCAAATCTTGAGGTCTTTCTTTTGAGTAGTGGTGCGGAATACTGGCGGGAATATACTTTTTCACGTTCTGTAAAATAAAATTAGGTTTGATAAACTTAGTGCGTCGGTAGCCACAGCAAGTTACAAAAGCCGTTAGATTATTTTATTTATTTAAAAAAACATAAAAATTTACCATGTCGTGTGTCCATTTGCGGTGGAACAGCGGCCGGAGCTGATATAGTTCTCTTATATGGCCATTTAGTACCGAATGATGCACTCAGGGTATTTGGTAAAGGCGCTTTTGTAGACTGCTGCAGCGCTTCATGCGCACGCTTCACTTTGTTTATAAAATTATTAGAGCTTCCATCCGTTGTTTCCAATTCTGTAATAGTATCTACATTATGATTTATAATACAAGCAAGCTAAGTTGGTCATTACAGTCAAGTAGGGCCTAATGAAGCCGAGAGTGTAATTACCAATGCTCACGCGTGTCATACGACGTTTTTCAACACACTTGTGAGTTTTTTGTTTTGTGAGCAGTTTTGTTTTTGCACGTATAATAATTAGTCGCAAATTATGCCATCAGTTTGGCGAGAAGCCTCTTATGCACAACCTGGTCTAACGCCTTGACTAATATCCACATCCAGACTAATATTGCTAGAGATTCTCCGTATTTATCCACAGCCTCACCTGAGACATTCGTAACGTAAGCTTGTCTCCTAGCTTACATAACTAATGTCTTGGATGAAGTTGAGGTTAGGTCTGAACTCTGAATCCGTAGGTAGCTTTACTCTTTTCTCAGTAGCCCAGATGTCCAACCGAATCAGGATCCTTGCATTCTTAGAGATGCTGTTGTCTGTGAATCATCTTGCTGATTTTTGATGTAATTGACCTTTAAACCAAGGTCTACCCTGCTCCTCTCGATTTTACTAATTTATTTCCAGAATGTTGTCTTCTTAATATAAGTATCTCTGTGTGATTTTAATTTGAATATAATAACATATTTTGTATCCGTTGAAATATGAATGATTTTGCTTTATCACGTAAATACAGGTAAAAACTAGAGCAAAATAGTTCTTCTGGTCCTTGCCAATTTTAGTGGAGGTAAAAAATCAAATCTAAATTGAGCCACTAAAAAAAAAAATATAAAATAAGTTTACCGAATGCCACCATAGGTACTTAGATGATTGGCAGGAAACTGCCGTGATCGCCAAGTTTCTCGGCATGTCCTTCCTTAGTCCTTACCATAATATCAATGCGCGCGTAACGTAACCAAGCGTAACCACCAAATTATATTTTTTCTTTTACGTTTAGTGTTATATAAATTAAAGTATATCAACATTAAGCATTATTCTTAATTTGTGTTATCAACAAAAAAAACCATACACCTATTAGTAGGTACTAAAAATAAAAAAATAATTACTTAATTAAACATAATAACCAGTTTACATTTGAGGATTTTTTTAATAAAATATTTAGGCTAAAATATTTCTTTCCAAAAAATTTCAAAATATTATAATCCAACATTTATTTATAAGTGCATTATAGAGCCATTCTTTATATCAACCAAAGCATGGTCAAGTTTGGTGCCTAGGTCTTCTATAAAACTATATTAACTTCTACAAACCCAATAAGAACTAGAATATAGAAAGAAAGAACAAGAAGAACTACTTTACCTTTAATACTTGTATAATCGATGGCCTTCTTTGCACTTATTTGAGCTTCAAGAAAAATAGCTTCAAATCTATGCATGAAAAATGTCCATGACAGAATGTTTCGGTCACTCAGTGTGTTGTGTAGATTGTAAATGGCCTGGAGTATCATAGGTCTGTCTAAGATCACCAAGTCAAACTGGGCCTCCATACAAAATATAAGTAGCTGTAATAAAAGCATAGAGTATTTTTTCACTTTTAAGATTTTCAGAAAATGTTGATCTAAGCTAATGAGACACTGTGTTTATGAATGAGTTCATACCAAAAATGCTAATGTTGCCTTAAAGCTTCCGAAATCGTGGTACGGTCACAGGGCACCCAGCAGAAGACCAAGTGCAAGTCTACCTCTTTTAGCCGATGGTATTTGTGAGGCTATGCCAGTTCTGTTGAGGTATATTTAGATGGAAAAGCCTCGAAGTGTGGTTTGATTTTAGTTATAAATAACCTTGTTTGTCTATTATTGCTCAAAATCTCAGATAGTAGGTTAAGTAGTTTGGTAGGTACCTATCTGAGAGTTACTGATATAAATATTAGAAATGGCGAAGCGAAATTATAGATTAACAATTTCAATCTATTAATCGTTGAGTGAAGGTCCTGTAGGTATGGCCGTGTAGATATACTCTCTCTATGTAGTAAAAATCTCAGTAAGATAGATAAAGATATAATGTCCCATAGAGATAAGCAAGACAAAAAGGACCGGTTACCGCTACGTTACTTTTTTTCTATCTTTCTCTTTCTAACTGAGATTTTGTCTACATTGAGATTATTTCTACACGCGTCATGTTCGCACGGCAGGAATTTTTAGAAAAAAATGCTTTATATTTTGACTTACTTGAGATTATCATCGAAACTAGCAACTTATTACTTACGTCTATAGCTTTATCATGTATCGCTCCCATATATAAAGTAGCTCTTTGTGCCACATGAACATTAGCATCATCCATACTTGTAATTAAATAACAGAACCCTGATGCTAAAGTCGTTTGTAGTGAGAGAGAGTGCCTGATTTGAACCTCGTCTAAAAATCTGAAATTACAAAACAATTATACGGATTAGCAAATGAATGAAATGAAACTGTGAATTATCGGCCCAGACCAGCAGATGGTTACATACAAATTTAGCTGGAGGACAAAATTGAAGGGAAACTGATAAATTATTATGAAAGTTATTTAAGTATGCTTGAATACCGTGTAATATCGCACAAAAACATGTTCAGTTTTATTTATTTGTACAATATAGATGATTGTGATCAAAGAGGGATCTCAAAATACATCAATAGAATTGGCCACGGACTTCTGCTAGGGTACCCCGCATAGATTGTTAGATGCAGGAGGGGAGCCCGTGATAGTAAAATAAAACTTCTCACCTTATAATTACAGTGATTCTTTCAACAGCAGTGAATCTCAAATCGTCATCTTTACTTTGAAATTGTTTGCGTAACATTTCACAAAAGACATCACTTCCGGACGGCAAAGATATGCAGTGCAGGAGAATTGGTACAGCAACGGAACAAATGTGGGAGTGCTTAGCTTCACAAACGTTCCATAAACTATAGGAAATGATAAAGATGAATATTGATGTAGTATCTAAAATGTATTGCTATTTAAAAAAAATGGTACAAATAATTGATGAAATATTTGCATAGCTTAATGCTGGGCAAACGTGTTACGACATCAAGTCAAAGACATAAAATAAAAAGATTTATTGTTATGGTATTACATGACCCTGGATAGGCGAACATAGTTCAGTTATACTAGAAGATAACCATTACTTAGTGCCTACTAGAATACTTACTTTTTAATGAGCAAATTCTCCTGACACCATATAAGAAAACCGCGATGATCTTGATCACAAATCGTGTCTGTATTCAGTACGACAACTTGTAAACATTGCAGTAAATGATATAATACATCTGGACGAGGGGTGTTTTTCAGCTCCTGAAATACTTTAGTCATTAGCATATTTTAGCAACTACTTAGATATGCGTCAAGAAATTATCAAAATGGTTAGCAAAATTTCGCCTTGTCTAGATGTTCGTAATATACCTGTAAAAGCTGGTGAACATACTGCAATTCTTGAGGCAGCTCTTCAAGACAAAAGTGGAACTTTCCTATGGAAGTTCGCCAAAAGTTACTCAAATCCTCTGAAGCTGGTTCTGCTGTTGTTTCGGTGTCACCCAATAAGTTTGGTGTTACAACCTGTTTGGAACAGTAGTTATGTTATGACCTTTGATTAAAAATAGAAAGCGGTAAAGACAAAAAAAGTTAATGAAAGTGTGGAAAAAGTTAATGGCTGTGATATACCTATCCAAATGGACGGACATGACGGAATTATTAGGGATCCGTTTCGTGCCATTATGACCACAAACCCAGATGATTAATGAATCAAAACAGAATTTTAGATTTCCTTATCGAACATTGTGATTTGCCATGTCGCTTGCTAAATAAGTACTCACATCAGCAGTTGCAGTTGCAACATCAGTATCGGTGAGAGTGATAGCTTTAGCCGTAGCGCTAGCAGGCGGCTCACCGGCTGGCAGAGCTCCAGCCATATCCAATTGTTCCGTGATCGTTTCAACAGTCGCCGTCATTATCTGCATGTGTGTAATATTGTGGTGATGATTTTGGTGGGCAATTTTATGATGGGCAAGAATTAAAGAATAAGCATGCTATCGTATAACAGTTTAGTATATTCTGTCACTTACAGACAATCACGTGATGCGTCCTCAATATTTTTTGATTTTAACATGGTACTGTACTTTTCGGTTTATAATACCGTTTTGCTATAATTTTACTTTACAGGTTTTCAAGACTGAGTATATAGTGTCAATTTGCTACTAATGTTTAAAAAATTTACAAAAATAAAATGAAAGCAGAAAGAAAGATAGAGTATAGAAAAATAATAAGATGACACAAAATGTAATTAATTTTTTACAATATTTTATTTTTTGTATTTTATTGCTTTAAGTATTTTTATATTATTTTAATTACATGTTGTGTATTATTAATTGCTATGAAATGGTGTTCTACGTATCTACTATATATAAATATATTTTAAATTATAGCAGTAATCTTGATCTTTATCATTTGATTAACTTTGCTAAAATTATATTTTACGAAAGTCAGTTTAGAACTTAAGTTACATAATATACTGCGAAGCATCAAGACTTTGTCAATAATAATGATTCCGATGATAATATTAATAATCTAAGAAGCGGCCACCATTTTCTAGCAAGCAGAGAGCAAGGTGAAACATAGAATACATACGTTAGAGGTGTCCCCAGAAGATTTGGTGTTCGACGACTCCGTAAAGTCGACGGGGTCGGTAATGAAGGTAAGAGGCATGAAATGAACAAACTAGACATCTATTATAGTATCTAGAAGGTTCGCGCGACGAACAATATACAAGTAGGTACATAGATACAAGATTCACGTATTTTGTGAAAGCTACTGTTACATTTCTAAATTACAAAAATATAAAAAATACAAAACTATAAGTCCAAGATATTAAATCTATTTTCAGGATAGTAGATATAATTCACAAAATAGGATCTTGTGTGACATTAAACAAAGATCTGATTTTAATAGTTATCATATCAGAAATGCGACTAAATTGCATTGACCAAATTTTACATGATTACTAAATTTAATTGTTTGAACACTAAGCAAGCGGGATTCAATACATACATCCAATCCAATCTAACATTTATAACACTTATATCTTGTAATTGTCGAAAAATATTTCCAATATCAAAACATAATAAAGAACAAAACCATGACAATAAAAAGAAACACAAATAATATAATAAGAAAGCAACTGTAGAAAGGATTAAATGATCATATAATTGTTATTTAACTGATATTTTATAATAAATAAAATTTTAAGATATAGAAATATCTTTCCACAATTACTTTAACTAACATAGATAACAATTGAGTCGCATCCCAACACTCAACCTTCAATGGTACACGTCTAATGAATATGCTTTTGAAAACATAATACAAAAGAAATATTAAGAAAATTAGAGTTACTAATAGTAGTGAAATAAAAAATATAATAATCTGATCATTAGACGTGTTACCCAGTGCGACAGGTCGCTAAGTGATATAACATGGATATAACATATAGGACAACATAGAAGAAACGTCTTTACCGGTATACATACATGTGGCATATGGACCAAGACACCTCCAACTGAATTGCGGTCTTGGCTTGGAGGCGCGTGCGCTATTGCCATCAGAGCGTCTACGGATTGAGCTGGAGTTCCACTCTTGTTGGTAATCTCTTCATGATTAAATGGCTTTGTGTCGTCCCATAATAGATGATCTGATGGTTGCTGAAAATATGAAATAAGAAAACGTTCATATTTTGAAGCGATTTCGTTAAATATCTATGTCTTCCATGATTTACTTTATTTATTGCTATTTACAACAAAAAAGATCACTTCTTCATATAATTTAGTAAAATCAGATTTATAAGATGCAAAATGTATGCTACCTTTGGTGGTAATTTATATGTGTCCGGTAACAATGCTCGTACAAGCTGAACTGACAACTGATGCCACAGAGCCGATGCTTCACAATGTGTGCACTGAGCATCAGCATTGCAATGACCTGTATAAAAATAAATCAAATAATTTGGTTAAATAACTTAGATCCGCAAAATATACATAGAAATAGTTATTTGTAGGATATAGAAATATATTTTATCATATAAGAAAAGATGTAGTCAGGGAGCAGTTCGATCTGAAAGAAAAAAGTAAAGAAGATAATCTTGACAAAATGGAAAGAATGGATAAGAAGAAGTAAACTATGATATTTACAGGGTTGATTAGAATAAATACAAAATACCCAAAATCGGGATAATATAATTGAAAAAGTGCTGTGAAAGACTGTAACATATAGACAAAACCACAAACTTTATTGTAATAGAAGAGTTGTCAAAAAATATGGAAGTTTTATATTACCAGGAGGTAAGTTGTTTGGTAGATTAGCTTTGAGCATTAAACGTAGAAGTTTAGTTGCGTCACTTGTGATGCTTTGTGATGATACACGCCTCTGTTGTAACTCCATCTAAGGTAAAACAAATTCAGTATTTATACACTAGAACACTATGTTATGCCCGCGGTTTCGTCCACGTGGATATTGTACAACGAAATAATCTTTTCCCTGTTTTTTTTTTGTTGTTTTGATTTAATTGAGTAAGTATCCATTGAAAAGTTTTTCATAATTATTTTGGAAGCTAGTATTTTTCTGCAGCCTGCCTTGCAGACAATTGTTTCTTCATAACCATGCGATATTGTCTGTCAAACACTTAGTAGCAGAAAAATTAAAAGCTTTGCGAACAACGATTAATCTACGACTGTAAAGAAATAATCCAATTTAGCTTAAGCTACAAAACTACCTGTTTAAGAATGATATCCAACATGAGGATGCAACAAGTAAGGCTGTTTGCCGTTTTAGTTGCAGTGTTTCCTTCCTCTGAGGTGGGAGATTTCTGACTTTCTTTCTTTTTCTGGTCGTCGTCTGAAAATATAACATAAATTTCATTGACTTAGTCTTCAACTTCACTATTCACTTTAATATGTATTTCCACATCACAAAAAAATAATTTACCAAAAAAATATACCAATTATTTTTGATAATAAATTCTTGGATCTTGCAACATCAACAAATTAGTAATGATGGTAAAAAATGAGAATAGTGATTATGAACTATGTTTCTTGCGCCTCTGGTGTCATTTATTCATTACAACAGTTGTTGCTATTATTGTTATTCGCAAAAGCAGCAGCGAGAGTTGTAATAAATACGTGTTAATGTATTTGCATTTATTGCAACTGATGAGATAAATTTCTAAAAACTACTGAACAAAATTTCACCAAAACAAAAATGGGACCAATCTGGAAGTATATACTTTCAAATAAAAAAAATATTTTTCCACGTCGGTTTATAAATATTTTTTCAACAGTCCCTAAGATATGACAAAAAAAGTATGTAGATAATGTATATTATTGTCAACTTTTGACACTATATGGAGATAATCTCATACTATATGTAGAGATTGATTAAATGTATGAGTTACTATGAAAACCAACCAAATTCACTAAAGATTAACATTAGAGAGTTTTACTGTAAAACTAACTTTCATCATTAGTAGGATTTTCAGGCAGCTTCTGTACCCCTTGACTAAACATATCAAACAACTGCGACAGTGGAATCTTTACATCCAGAGAGGATAGTGTCTGAAAAAATGTGCAATATATTAAGAAATGACAGCTCTAGTCTAATCCTTGCAGAAAGATCATGTACTTTGGCAACTAACGAATTGTGGACATTGTTGCCAAAATCTCAGGCCACGTCGCAATGTAATAAGATCGCCATGGTGCCTTGAAAGGCATGTTTTTTTTAAATTTCTTACAGCTTCCGAAACCGTGCTATCTGTCCCAGGGTACCCAGCGGAAGACCAAGTCTCCCTCTTTTAGCCGATGGTATTTGTGAGGCTAAACCTAACGAGTGGCATTTTGTGTTGAGGTATATTTAGAGATGGAAATATTTTATTAATATGTACCCTATATCAATGTTATTACAATGCCACATTTTTATTCTTTTACTAAGTACCTAAGCTTTAACTCACTTGAAACCATAACAATGCAGGCATTTGCACTTCTGGCGAAGTATTTTTGAACTTAACAGCAGCAAAGTTGTAAATGTCACGATCATCAAGACTCAGAACGCAAGGTTCTGGATCTAGAACTCTGGCCAGAACAACCTTGAGTTCTGGAAGTTCTGGTTCCGGTACGTCACTGCATACTGCCTCCATCCAGAATGGCATTATGTGTTCCCATATCTCACGAGATATTATTCCATAAGGCATTAAGCAATATAATCTGAAATATTAAATTAGAGTATTAGCCTAGTCTAGACCTCTAAAATAAGTCACCGATATATTCACCAAAGAGTAGGTGTCTAAATATAACTGTTTTACCTAGTCTAAGATCCGACTGCAATGCGTGATTACTGCGTTCATATGTTATTTAAATGAAATACAATTTTGATAAATAATTAGGAATTGACGAATATGTTTCTGCCGGGTTGCCTATCCTTCCTTGCTCAAAGAATCGGCATCGCGATTCAGCGGGGTAATGCAGCCAGTATTCTTGCCACTATTCCACGCGGACCTAGTTTATTTAGTTATTTTTAATGTTTAGATTAGATTTAAGGTTTTTATATTGTTATGTGTAAGTATATATAAAATAAATTGTAACAATAAATAGCTCTTGTATAACAATTTGAATTTGACAGCTTCGTGATCGGTTGTCAATTTTGCAAGGTTTCTAGGCTTTGGGGCTACATTGTCAAAGTGGATGTAATAATTTGCACTTTTACCGATTTAATCCATCCTTGAGGTGAGATGTCTTTGGTGCTAAGTTGTCCCAATGCCCTCCTACTCGGGTGTACTCTGGTGGATGAGGCAACAAACATGAAACTAGGACGTTATGATGGGTTTCATTGATGCCTTTCAACCAGGGACATACATGATCATTCTTCAATTTCTCCACCATGTTCGCGGTTTCTCCTGTAATTGTAAATTAATGCTTAGAAATATACAGGACGTATTATTGCAGTTGCACCTGCGTTAATAGTTAGCGGAGCAGTTCCAAATGCAAAATAATAATAAAATAATTTTTAAACTACGACTAGAACGACGTAGTTCTTGAGATTAGCGCGTTTAAAAAAACAAACAAACATCAAACTCTAGCAGTGAGGAATGCTTTTGAATTTTTAATATAATCTATATATATAAAAGAAAGTCGTGTTAGTTACTTCACTTATAATTCAAGAACGGCTGAACCGATTTAGCTGAAAATTGGCAGGGAGGTAGTTTAGAGCCAGGAGAAGGACATAGGATAGTGGTAGGGGTTGGAGTAGGGGTAGCTAAAATTATAAATTTTAATTGTGAATATATGGCGTCATCTTGAGTTTTACATGTGTACTAAAATGTATTTGCAAACGTCAATAGATGGCGCTGTATTATACTTTTACCACGGAAATGTGTTAATTCCAGAGTCGGTAGGCCAGGTAGGTTAGTAAGGTTATTTATAAATCAAAAACGGCTGTACCGATTTGGCTGAAAATTGGTGGGAGGTAGCTTAGAGCCAGGAGACGGACATATGATAGTAGTGGTTGGACTAGGGGTAGGGGTAGGGGTAGGGGTAGGGGTAGGGGTAGGGGTAGGGGTAGGGGTAGGGGTAGGGGTAGGGGTAGGGGTAGGGGTAGGGGTAGGGGTAGTGGTAGTGGTAGTGGTAGTGGTAGTGGTAGTGGTAGTGGTAGTGGTAGTGGTAGTGGTAGTGGTAGTGGTAGTGGTAGTGGTAGTGGTAGTGGTAGTGGTAGTGGTAGTGGTAGTGGTAGTGGTAGTGGTAGTGGTAGTGGTAGTGGTAGTGGTAGTGGTAGTGGTAGTGGTAGTGGTAGTTGTTTTTCACGGACGAAGGAAAGTAAATAGCAGGCAAGCCAACGTTTGGGCAGGACAACGTCTGCCGGGCCCGCTAGTATTGAAATAAATGCTTAAATAAGAAATACAAATAAATATGTCATCAAATATATATCACAATTTCACCCATTTATGATAAACTATAAAACACTTATACTTCTAACAAAAAGTACAGGCAAATTGATCAGTCCTAATAATAAATACATGATGAACACGTTTACATTAGCTATAACACTCTTGACCGTATTGCATTGCCTTTATCCCCCAGATCTATTAATGTATCTAATAGTACATAGTAGTACTTCAGAATATTTAAAGTGATAGATCTCAGTGAAGTAGTTGAGGATATTGGCTGTGTAATGGGGGCACGGAGTGTTTATGTGACTAGACCAGAGGACTGTAAATCAAATCTAATATCCACGGATGATAGCCTAACTGTACTCACACAAAATATCAGAAGTATAAATAAAAATTTGAATGAACTCGAAGTTTTCCTTAAGAGACTTGATATTGAAGTTGATATAATTATTTTGACAGAATGTTGGTTTAGCGACAAATATACACACTTTCCATTATTGGACTATAACTATCATTGCTCTAAAAACTATATCAATCAAAACGATGGTATAGTTATATACACAAAACCGAGTTTGAATGTCAAAATTGTCGAACCTATTTTCGAGGATGGAAGTTGCTTAGTCCTGACGTTGGAACATGAACTTTCTATAATAGCCATATATAGATCCCCAAATTATAGTAGACCCCAAAATAAAGACAATTTTTTAAATTCCCTCAATAGAATCATGCAGGATGCAAAAGGTAGGTCATGTGTTTGTACCGGAGATATAAATATTGATATTGCTCAAGATAATAGTGATAGTTTTAGTGATAAGTACCTTAACCTCGTTGCATATCATGGTTATTATCCGGCATATACTTTTCCAACTCATAATAAGACATGCCTTGATCATATATTGCTAAAAACAAACAATGAAGCTGCCAGTGTAGTGTGCGAGTCCACAATGACCGACCATTATACCCCCTTATTATCTGTTAGGATGAAAATGGATCGTCTGAAAACTCATCCCAGAGTAACATCAAAAATTAACTATGATATTCTAAAACAGGAACTACATCAATTTGATTGGTCCTGCTTGTATGGTACTAAGGATGCAGATTTTGCTGCTGAAATGTTTATGGACACTTTAAAAACTATGATTGACAAATGTAAAACACCTATACATATACCACGTAAAAAAAATAACCTAAAATCGTGGATTACTCCGGGACTATTGAAATGTATAAAAAAACGGGACCTCTTACACCGAAAATGCAAAAAGAATCCCACTGATGCAGACATTAAATACACGTACCTAAAATATAGAAATACTTGCAGTAATATATTTAAAAACTTGAAACATTCTGAAGCACGTAGGAAAATTGAACAAAATCTTGATAACCCTAAAAAAACTTGGAACAACATAAAATCTATTTGTAATATTGATAAACCGAAAACAAAATCTTTAGAACTGCTTGGATTGGCTGGCAATCCAGTGGAATCAGTCAATAAAGTCAACCAGTTTTTTACATCTATTGGAGAAAGTTTGGCTCGGGGTATTATGTCTAAATCTAAAATGACTGAAAAAGAGCTGATATGTAAAGCAGCCAACCGTATACCAAACTTCAACAGGTCTATGTTTGTGGCGCCTACAGATCTGTGTGAGGTTTCCAAAATAATAAGTGACATGAAAAGCGGCACGGCACCAGGTTGGGATGGCATAAATGGGGAGATCTTGAAGAATCTGAAAAGCCATATAATACCTATAGAACCTATCACCTATATAATAAACTTGAGTATCGAAACTGGAAAAGTACCAAAAGTATTAAAGATTGCAAATGTCTGTCCTATATACAAATCTGGTAACCCATATGACTGCAATAATTATCGCCCCATCTCTCTTCTTTCGACCATAGGTAAAATCTTAGAAAAAGTTGTAAACAAAAGACTGATGAACTATCTTGAAGAAAATAATATTTTAGCAGCCAGTCAATTCGGGTTTCGGGCAAGGAGAAGCACTGAGGATGCTGTAACTTTTCTTACAAACATTGTAGCTCAAAACTTGGACCGAGGCCAGAAATGTATTGGTACATTTTTAGACCTTACAAAAGCATTCGACACAGTGTCGATTCCATTATTATTAGGGAAATTGGAGTCATATGGAATACGACGTTTAGTTTTGTCGTGGTTCATAAGTTATCTTTCGGATAGGAAACAATTTGTTAAACTTGGATGTGCAGAGAGTGAAATGCAAGAGGTGTCCTTTGGGGTTCCACAGGGAAGTGTTCTTGGGCCGACGCTGTTTCTGATCTACATAAATGATTTGTGTGGGTTGGATTTAGGGTCGGCCAAAATTATAACTTTTGCTGATGATACGGCCATTCTCTTCGAAGGAAAAAACTGGGTAGAAGTGCAGAATAACGCTGAGAAGGGAATGTCACTAGTGTCAATTTGGCTTGAAGATAATTTACTAACACTCAATGTATCAAAAACAAAATACCTGTGCTTTCACTTATCAGCCAAGTCAAGACCCCCGCAATCCCTTACTATTAAGATCCATGAAGGCCAATGCGTTGATAGTCAGCACTGTAAATGTCAGGAATTGGACCGCGTTGACCAAGTGAAATATTTAGGAGTCCTCTTGGACCACACATTAAACTGGAAGATGCAAATTGATAGCTTGGCAGCTCGAACGAGAAAGTTATTGCACATCTTCAGGAAGCTCCGTTCTGTTTGTGAGAAGGGCGTAATAAAAACCGTTTATTTTGCTTTATGCCAGGTAGTGCTTACTTATTGTATTGCGGCATGGGGAGGTGCTGCTAAGACTACTTTTATAAAAATTGAGCGTGCACAACGGGCAGCGCTAAAAGTAGCCTTTTCGAAAACTTTTAGATTTCCTACATATCTTTTGTACACCGAAAATAAACTACTGTCTGTCCGGCAGCTGTTTATTCAGAGAACAGCTTTGATGTTTCATAAATCAGCACTGCAGACTGTCATTAATCCCAGGCATAACCTGCGCGAGTTAAAAACCCGTCCACGCCCTTGGAATATTCCCTTTACAAAAACCACTTCTGCACGTAGATTTAATTATTACCTCGGTCCTTACATTTATACTCATGCCAATAATGATCTGCAATTGATTTTAATGACTAGAAGTCAGTGCAGAAAGGCAGTTTGTAAATGGTTATTCAAAAAAGACTACATACAAACGGAATTGTTTCTGAATCCCCCACTATTGTGATCTGAATGACACTGACACCTCTCAAATGGATTTATTGGAATTGGTACGTTATATTGGTTTTTGGTATATTGTACACGCTTGTGTTGCCGTATGATTGCGTGACCGAAATAATATATGTAAAACAAATGTGTAATTTTGTATTCATAAATTATCTGCTTTTCGTGAGTATACTGTGTGCGAATCCATTGTGTACCCTCATTTGTATTCTTTATTTTTTAAATATTTTAAATCTGACTGTATACATTGTTTGATGCCTGTTTTTATTACATGAAGGTGGAAATGGATGAAACCCTGGCTACCCATAATACAGGGAATCCTAGTTTGGGAGCCAGGAACATCACATATTATATGCAAATTTTGGTTATAAATAAACATATTTTTATTTTTTTTTATTTAATATTTTTTTTGTAATTTTATTAAAGAAAATAAACGAAAATTCAGCGTATCCCCGCTCCCTTATCTCCGAAACTAGTCCGAGTTCGACTCTTCGCAATTTATTTCCATTTAACCCGACCTCCGATTTTAAAGTACAACCACTCCATCGGGTTATATTTCCAACTACCGCGGTTTTTAAAAATAAATGGTTGATTTTAGCTGCAAAAATGTTTAACTTAGAAAATATTATACATACAAATTACATTCATCAGTGTTAGGTATTATTCAGTATTTAACTGAGAACTAAATAAACCTGCACCGACTTCAAAAATTTGCACTGAAAAGTAAGAAATAATAAATATTTCGTCGTAGAATTTGAAGACGGTTGGTGCCAAATTAGGATACAAAACTAAGTAAATATCTAAGAAGATAAAGATCTGTTCAATATTATCTATGTTTGTATGTAAGTACTGATGATCGTAGGTTCCTAATGAATTGTCTAGATTAGTGAATTTGGGAACTAAGTTGTTTCTAATTTGGCACCAACCGTCTTCAAATTCTACGACGAAATATTCATTATTTCTTACTTTTCAGTGCAAATTTTTGAAGTCGGTGCACTTTTTTTGAAAGGTTTATTTTACGCTTTTAAGTTATTTTGCTGTCTTGAGAGACAAATAATAACGCAACTAAAAAAAAATTGATGGAAAATTAAAAAAATATAAAAATACGCTGTGCTTGTGAATGTGCATCCTGCGCTGCACCCCATTACATTTGAACGTTAGACCATCGTCACGAAAATTGACAACTTCGTGTCATTAGCAACCGTTGCTAAGGCTTTTTCTGATACATAATTTTCAGCCGTAAACAGAAATTAATTACTGAATTTCTGAAAAAGTACTGAACCGATTTTCGTCATATGTCTGTGAGATAATGTCGAGAAATTATTATGTCTTAAAAAAATAAGTCGTCAAAATTGGTACAAATTTTATCGAGATATCAAGAAAAATGTACTTATAAAGTCAGTTTTTTCAAAATTCCTGAAAAACTAATGAACCAATTTTTATGAGATGAAACTTGGACCAATCCGGAAGAATTATCTGTCGATTAAAAAAGAAACCATCAAAATCGGTTCACAACTGGCGGAGTTATCGATGTACATAAATACATTAAAAAAATACGGGCCGAATTGAGAACCTTCTCCTTCTTTTTTTTGGAAGTCCGTTAAATATGTTTTCGTTTTCCTACTGCAATATATAGCAAGCATAGAATATGAATAAGTTAACTTTTCATATGCATAGTTGTGACACACCTACCAGTATAGGCATATGATGTGATGTGAAACCAATGAAATAAAACCGACAGCAAACGTCCGAGGATCTCATCTGGAGTATCAGGGTTTGGTGTGCAGAGACCAACTAACAACCACACGCCATACCTGCAAGAAATATTGTATTATTTAATTAAGACCAATTGGTGCGTTGGTGGCCGAGTGGTTAAGACATCTGTTCGGTTCGATCACGGTAATAGTACATGTCCGACAAAGCACACTTAGAGGCTTCGTTTGATAAGGTAACTCGCAAATACCATACGTTTAAGTAGCCCACGCAATGTAAATCATACGATCTAGATCACACACAGACACACAAGATTAGATTAAACAAAGGCATGTGGATGTGTGTGTGTGTGTGTGACAGATCGTTCCGGCCATCGAAATCCACCACAAATACAACGATTTCAAAACGGATGGTGGGCCACGAGTACTAGAATTGGACGAGTCTGGTCGATTTCGGTGGACCGTATGGCGGCGCGCCGGCGATTGGGCGAATGAGTGGGCACCTTAAAGGGGGGAGACTTTGTATTCAGCTGGGTACCCTGGGACCGATAACGCAGTTTCGAGAGCCGTAAGGTAACCCGTGAAGAAAAAAAATTGGAGTCAATAGCGTTGGACTTGAAACTGGAGGACCCCAGGTTTAAACTGACTCGTGTCAAAAATGCTAAGGACCAATTTTCTTTAAGAATACCGTCTGCACTTTTCTAAAAACAACATATACGTACTTCTGTTAGTTAAAGAAGTGACATAATAGGTCCATAAAATTCTGTTTTGTTTAATATAGACAAGTTACTGCGTAAAGTGGACTCTGTTACTGGTATCTCTGGTCACGCCACAGGGTATAAAATATGTTTTTTTTAGTTGAAAGAAAAATCATCAGAGATTGCTGTGAATAGAGTTATACTGAACAATGGCTTTTTCTCTTAAATTATATCAACAGAACTGACCACTAGATCTCAAAAGATTTACGAAGATTTGTCTTCCACTTGGTGCCCTGGAGTCGGTAACACGGTATCCTTGAGACATAAGTTTATGATTTGGTGATGACTGAGATAAATAACCTCACCTTCCCAACAACTGACGATCTTCAACAGAGATTTGGTCTTGCTGGAAATTTACCGTCACCGTTGTTTTAAGAGGTTCATTCGAGCTTTCAGGATCCTCTAAGTTCAATGGTTTTGCTTCTTTTAGCAAACTGAAAGATAAAAATTAGAACTAAGCGTCTCAAAAAATTACAGAAGTATTGGTCAGTATATTTTGTCGGTTTTTTATGTAACTCGAACAAACCACTTATTCCATTAGTTTTCTATCTGCAATTACCCTAGAAAAAGATTACACCCCTCTTTAATCCGTTATTATTGATTTTTTCACCATATATTCGAAAAACTTGACTGGTTCCTCAATAAGTGTGAGCAAGTAGGTCTTTTTTCAAAGAGACTTTCACAGAGGCCAATTTTGTTTTTGCTTCTACTAAAATCCCCCACAGATCTTCCTGTGCGTCTACCGTTTGTCTATACTCGTAATGTGTGGGTCCTATTATAGTATTCCGCAACTATATAACCGACCTCGTTAATTTCTTCATGGAAGTGGTTTGTACGTATATGTTCTCAAGTGCTTACATAACTATAAATGTATAGTGCCAAGATTATTCTAGTTACACTATTAATCTAATTGAAGTTGGTTCGACAGCGATTATGATAGGATATATCATGTTAGCCCCTCAGCTCTTTGATTCTGAACTTGTGAATACATTATCATCCGTGATAATGTGTAACCCGACAAAGATATTTGAACCAAAGTTAGTATGAGGCGCCATACTAGTAATGGCTTTACTTATCTTGGTTGGGTTATAATTTACCACGGGTGATATGTCTATTTCGCATGCATACCATACCTGATGATAGCTTCAACAAGATTAGTTTGCATGTCACTATCCATATGCCAAGCTCGTGGTAGTCTGGTATGTACCACATGGTCACCACCTCTACGACTGTTGTGTCGGTTGGTGTGGCATTGGCTGCAATACCTGTCAATATAAGGATTCATCACACTCACACCACAATGGCGAAACGTATTTACATTAATCCAAGAATAAAAGATTGACTAAAAAGGCTTGTATGACAGAAGTGAAAGGAAATGCTGGAGGATGACCTAGGTGTACTTTTATTGAATATATAAAAAAATTTAAGGCAATATTAAAAGTACACCATCACCGAGCATGTATGAAAAGTATGATGAATATAAAATAAGCGAAAGTGGTATGTCAGGACCGTAGCAAATGGCATTCGATTGTCTCGGCCTACCCCACTTGGGATAAAAGGCGTGATGATAGATAGATCCTAACTAATATTATGAATGCTATGAGTTTGTCCTTCTTTTATGTCCAAACAGAATAACAGATCGACAGTACGAAGACCGGATAGTGACTTAGACTACCTTTTGCCCCGGAAAGGTGTAATGATGTTGTGACTTAAACGAAGAAAAGTAGTTTACGCTGGTTTAGACACGTTGAAAGAATGAATGATGAAAGATTGACTAAAAAGGTTTATATGGCTGAAGTGAAAGAAAAAGCTGGCGGAGGACGACCTAGATGTACTTTTATTGAACATATAAAAAATATGTTGATCGATGGAAATATTAAAAGTACACACAATCGCCGAGCATGTATGAAAGGTATGATGAATATAAAAGAAGCAAAAGAGATATGTCAGGATCGTAACAAATGGCATTCGATTGTCTCTGCCTACCCCTCTTGAGATGAAAGGCGTGATGATAGAAAGATTGCCCCGGAAAGCTTTATGTCACATTTCGAACATATCCATGGGTGAAACCGGGCTGGAAACCTATTAAAGTATATCTTCAACTTTCGTCGCTATAAATACTTCGATTCCTATACAAATTACGACTATATGGCTACTTTTCATGATCAACTTCGAATTCAGGAAATAATGAATTTCAGCTAACTTATTCATATATTCACAAATTGTAACCAAATATATTTTACCGAATAGGATGGTTTCCATTGTAGCTTGCACATTCACTGGAAAAGCATATTGAGTACGCCGCCTTGTCTGTTGAGCGACAATTCTGAAATAATTATAATAAAAATTGGTAAGAATTATTCAGTCTTAAGAAAACACAGTCATCTTTACAAGCTTTATACCTTTGATGCCAGTTATCCGTGTTAAACAGAACAGGTGTCAAGCCTATTGCTGCACCTAGATGTCTCACTTCTTTAACAGATTTAAACATCTGTCCGTTATTTTTACAAGATTAAAGAAAAAATGACGTATAAGTACCTTGTTCTCGCAAACCATGGACACTTGCTGCATTGGATGCAAGATATCGAAGAATCTCTGGTCAGGATGCTCTCGATGTATTTCATTAGCACATTCAATACAGAGGTATAACGGCGGTGGAGTGTCTGATGCAAAAGTAACACTGATGCAATGATCGTAGCATACTTTAGCTGCTTCTGCTGCACCGGCGTTGGGGCACATGTCACGCTGACATAGGAATGGTACTAGCTCATCTGCAAAGAAAATGTGGGATATTTATTGCGTCTGTGGCCGAGTGGTTAAAGCTTCTGGTGTGTACTTATGCAGACCACGATTTGATCCTGGCAATTTGTGCATAATCCGACTTAGAGGCTTTTTCATCTAAATATACCTCAACAGAACTGGCCACTCGTCATTAGCCTCACAATCTAGGGGTTGGATAAATATATTGTCCTCTCAAAAGTGGCTTTGGCATGGTTCCCAAAACACTGGTCTCGTTACCTCGTTGAATATTTGAGCAATTTAGCTTTTATGTCGATGTCAATTTGGTGCCTAAAGGTGCCCACCCACTCGTCCAATCACCGGCGCGCCCCCGTACGGTCCACCAAAACTGACCACAGACTCGTCCAATTCTAGTAACAAACGGTCCGCCTAAATCGTACGGCGGCCGAAATGGGAAATTTTCGGTGCGATGCCGGACCAATGTGTGGCCTACTTAAGTATTTTATAAAGATTTTTATTTTGGTAGACCATTGTCTCTTCTATCAAGTAGGTATGTTGTGTAATAATAGAGAGACCATTGCTAAAGGATTTGTAATTTCCTTAGAATTTCGAAACCAATCGAAACAAAAAAATCAACGTTACCTCCTCCTATATGTCTCTTTGGTTACTAATTCGTAAATCATAACTCTCCCTTTACTTGACTGTAGTCGGATAAACATGCTTACTTGAGAATTTACAAAGTAGGCCTTTTCTATCAAAAAGTTTAGCATCGAAGGCTGGCCAATAGTAGAACAGAAGTTTGGCAGCTGATACTCGAGCGCCTGACGTCCCATATGCAATAACGCACAGTATATCCTTGACAACACTTGGCTTCATTGTCATCAGACATTCTAGAAGTTGACAGTGGTGGGCTGGAAAAACATGAAGTAAGTATTTTAAAATCTGGAGTTTCTTCATTCGCCACATAAGCTTGGAGATCAGTTCTAGACACGGTTGGACTTTCATCAGAGCTGGAGGAGGTATTCTACCTTTAATTCCTCCACTCCTTTTCATTTTACATTTAATTTGTATATACTTTTGTAATCTTATATACTAATATTATAAAGAGGTAAAGTTTGTAAGTTTGGATTCTGAAAATTATTTCACTAAAAGAAAGCTACACTATCCCTAAGTGCTATAGGCTATATTTTATTTTGTTCGAAAATATCCAGGGGTAAAACCGGGGGCGGAAAGCTAGTTAGTAAATAAAGTAGAAACCTGGGTTACTAGAGTGTTGGAACACCATCATGACGATAGCAGCTACAGAGTGGGACGCCTGACTCTCTTCCTCATCTCCTTCGTAATGACGAACTGCAAGAAAAATATTATGTTTAAAAAGGCACTGACGGTTGAATGTGGTAGTTATCTCAAACAAAAACTACTCAACGGATTTTGATGGGATTTTCATTTCAAACATGTTTAGGAGCTGATCATTAACAGTATAAGCGAATAAAGTCGTGGAAAAAGTTAGTTTTTCATGGCGACTGTTGTCTAATCCATCAGAGATACAACAAAATGATGTACGAAATAATTGTGTAAAATAAATTGATCTACAAAAACGTCTGCAGTAGCATATATATCTATCTCTAATAAATAAGTAGTTATAAGCATATTTGTGTAGGTATTCAAATTGTTGTACCCCATATTGTACCCGTGCGAAGCGGGGGGCGGGGTCGCTAAGTAGGTAATTTTAGTACAAGTACTTTCTTCAACCTAACCTAAATAATATGTACTAAATTGCGTATAAATGATTTCATTTTTAACCGACTTCAAAAAAGCAGGAGGAGGTTCTCAATTCGACGGAATCTTTTATGTGTTTTTTATGTATGTTCCCCGATTACTTGAACGTTTTAAAAAAAATCCAGGAGTAATCCAGAACTCTTTTTATTTATATTAGATTTTTTTTATAGTGACTTGTGCATTTGCTTTCGGTAAGCTCACTTTTCAGTACATGAAGTCGACTTGTGCATTTGCTTTCGGTAAGCTCACTTTTCAGTACATGAAGTCGACTTGTGCATTTGCTTTCGGTAAGCTCACTTTTCAGTACATGAAGTCGGTACCTTTTTTTAAAAACGTAATTATTACTGTAACAGTTGAAATGTTTGGAAAACTGTTTGAAAATGTTAGTATCCAATTCGTATTTAAACTGATTTTTATTTAAAATTATGACTTGTTCCTCAACGATTTTCACTCCTCAAGACTTTGTCATCACGTAAAGATTTGTAATAAATAGGTAAAAGAGTTAACCAGTACTATTTTTTATTTAAGTTTTTTTTTATAATTTGATTAGATTATGTATTTATTTAAGTTTGTTATATTAGTATGAGATAAAAAATTAAAATTAAAAAAAAAAACAAAAAACCAGTACTTACTTATAGTAAATGGCAGTATATAATAACAAAGAAGATTGAGGATCTCCTGATGTAGAGCTACGGGGAACACAGCTACACAGTATGCCACGAGATATGGCAAGTTGTCTATCATATCATACTCCAAGAATGGGAGAATGCAGCCCAGGCATTGCAGAACTGATTCACCGAAAACTGAAAATAAATGGTAATTTCATTGTTCAAAAGTTGTTTGTTTGTCTTTGCATGAGCTTATTTAAATTAAATGTTACTTATTATGAAGTCAATAGATGTAAAAAAAATAGAACAATATTTTCTGTCACCTAAGTTTAGATGTGTCACTAATCTGCAATACCCTAATTATAATGTCTATAGATCACAAAGAAATATATTAGTAATCATATTAATCAAAACTGTCTCTAAGTATGAATCATCGGATTAATGTAAATATGTATCTTAAATTATAGTTTGATCTCTTTTTTTAATAGCCTGTTAGGTTAGGTTAGGTTAAACAATTTTTATATTGTTTGGTGATTCAGTTTTAGTGACACTTTTATTATTTTGTAACCGTAGGTAACCGTTTTAATTTATTTGGTGATTCAATTTAGTTGACAGATCTACTATTTTAGGAACAAATATTATTTATTAGCACTGAAAATGCATTTATTAGGTAATTAATAAAATCATACCCTAAAAAAATAGTCATTGTATATCAAGAAAAAATACTTTTCTTAGATACCTACTCTAAATTTTTTACCAATATTTCAAAATATGTAGAGTTACTTAAATTTTATGCTGGAATTACCAAAATCCAACTCTATTTTGAACAGAAGTATATTCACAGGTGCTTTGCTGCTCCTGGAACAGTGTTACTGGCTCTTAAGTGAGTTTTATTAAGTGAGTGAATAAGTTCTGTTAAGAGATCGAAATGTTTTTGTATATCTTAACAAAGTATTCCTACTTGTAATACATTTATAGATTCAAAATGTATTCAACATAAACTTACCTTGTACCCCATACTGGATATGCGGTGTAGAATCAACCAATTGTGATATAGCGTTGAAAAGTCCTTTGTAATCCAGATTTGGGTACAATGCCATTCTGATGTCGTCATTAGAGGGATCCCTGAGCATCTCGAGTGGGGAATTTGGCACATCCTTCAATACACCTGAAAAATTATTGAATTTCACATTTACATTCCATTGTATTTAGAATTTTATAGTAATGACTTCCATCTAAAAGAGAAAATTCGTGTGTTTTTAAATATGTCCAATACAAGAATCAAAACTAGGTTTCAACTAGTCTTGTTCCGTCGATATTTTTGAACAAATATCAGGGATACCGTAGGTTTCTATTCGTGAAATATTTTTTAGAATTGGTTCAGTAGTTTGAGAGATTTGAGTACATCCAAACTTACAAACTTTAGCTCTTATAATATTAGTATAGATTATTAAATTCAAACACCAATTAACACTTGATGAGAATATACAAACCATGTACCTTAAAGTTGTCATCGATTAGTAGAAATAATATATAAAAGTAAATAAAATGTCATATACTTACTTAGTAACGTTTGGGAAAAGTACTTGACTGTGTTGGCTATGTCGGTCCCAGAAGGCAGTGGTTGGATGCTGTGCATCAAACGTAGCTGGCAATCATACAGGCTGCGGATCTTAGCTGTAACTGCAACCATAATGTCATCCACATTTGAGCCATATTTTGTCATCTATCACATCAATTGCTGTAACTAATATTTTGTTGAAGCTTAGCCCCACAAGCCAATAGTGATATAATGACCAACCATCCCCTAAGACATTGAAGACGCACACAAAGGACGAAGGAACACGTAGAAACAATAGGACGATAAACTAATGGGTCCACAACACATAATTACAGAAATCCAGAATTCCCGACCCTATAGACCAAAAGCGCAGTCTGTGCAAACAGTATAGCCTTAGCAAGCCCGACGAAGTTGACAAACAGAAGTGAGGTACATGCAGGTACAGGTACAAGGATCCTGGATAGCTATAGAACCAAATCTTTACCAGGTTACAATCATGCCACACCAAATAGCATCCCGACCTGCCAAGTTACACAAGAGATAGATCTGATGCAGAGTGGTAAACAACGGGGCGTGCAGGAGGAGCAGACGAATGCACGTCTCACCTTTAAGATTTATAAGAGGATCCATTACGAGATGACGCAAGTTAGGTATAATGGGATGATTGCTCGCAGCTGGCAGCATTAGTACAAAAAAAGCTCAAGGAAATGCGGCTCGCCGGCATACCCTTCTGAAAAATAAACGCTATTTAAGCATGCGGGAAGCGATCGTCGCTTAGAATATATGGCAGGATCTTACAGGCTGCCGCTCGCGTCCCCATGTTGATTAGTTGGATCTTAAAACTGTCCTGCATTGGACTGGCCGCGGATTACAGACGTGTAAGGGCGCGACGAACGATCGATGGCGTTGCGCGTAGGGCGGTGACTGACATCGATCCGAGAGCTCTGGTGCCTAGGTAGTTAGGGCGCAGACTCCGCACTGGACCAAATAAACTCAATTGATGTCCTTTATTATAACCTTAACTAAGGTTTGAAAAAATATTAACGCCTCATATTATCAGTTTCTTTTGTAAAGTTCAAAGAGTTGAAATTGACATATTATTAATTTAATGACATCGTTCCGGATGCGATCAATACGCTTTATAACACACATTCTACGAAAAGACCGCATTTAAACTGCATTTACCTTACTTTCATGCTTCTTATTCCATACCCAAGTTTCGCCTTCATAAGTAAGTGATGGAACTAAAACAGCATTATGTATATTAATTTTACTTTTAGTTGTAAGATGTATATTTCTGCATACATTGTTCAGTCAACCAAATACCTTGCTTCTCGCTTTCACTCTCCTTTCAATTTCCTTGTCTATCTTTCCACTTCTTGTAAACATACTACTTAAATAAACAAATTCATTCACTTGCTCTAATTTACATCCTTTCACACAAATCCTTAATACTTTTTTATTATGTTCATAAAAAGTACACCTCGTTCTCTGCCAGCATTTCCTTTCACTTCAGCCATATAAACCTTTTAGTCAATCTTTCATCCTTCATTCTTTCAACGTGTCCAAATCAGTGTACACACTGTAAAATATTTTTCTTCTTTTTTTAATATTTTGCGGAAGGAACGCTCTAGTATTTGACCCCTAATTCGAGCCTTGTTGCATAAACAGGTAAGTACTAAGGCAATTTGTACAATATAGCCGTATAGCATGCAAACATCTCGTTTCCTTATTCCAGACGTAATTGAGGTATTGTTTGAGATGCGATTTGTATGTGTAGGATACTGGCTGTACTGTAACCTTGTTGGATCATTCTAATTATATCATCACGGAGGTAATGTCGTGTAACGTAGACGATCTACTGAAAATGTATCAGTTCCCGGATCTCGCCCAGGTACCAATGGGTTTTTATAATTAAAAACTTATGTACATAATCCGACAAACAACATTTAGAGGCTTTTCCACCTAATTTTTTTTTATTTTATGTTACTTATGGAAGCGTGACTTGAGTATGGAATAAGAAGTATGGAAGTAAGA